>OX422140.1:222576438-223176438 GCA_949129095.1 Volucella bombylans
CAGCAAACGGACGTCCAATCACATGCTTACCGACCATCTACAAAATTATGACAGCCAGCCTCAGCCTTCTTATTAATAATCACCTAACGCAAAACAACATCTTATGCGAAGAACAGAAGGGGTGCAGGAAATACGCTAAGGGCTGTAAGGAACAATTAACCATAGATCAGGTTGTTTTGGAACAAACGACTAGACAGACGAGAAATTTGTATGCCTGCTTCATAGATTATAAAAAAGCTTTTGATAGTGTTCCACATAGTTGGCTTATTGAAAGTTTGAAAATCTATAAAATACACCCAACAATAATCGAATTCTTGAAGCACAATATGACACATTGGCAGACAAATATTCAAATACCTACAAAATCAACTCCAATTAAGACAGCTGACATCAAAATTAAATGCGGAATCTTTCAGGGCGATTGTCTCTCGCCTCTATGGTTTTGTATTGCACTTAATCCACTCAGCAATTTATTAAAAAACAGCAAATATGGATTTAAAATAAAAGGAAGCTCTATTCAAGAGGTACTGAGCCATCTTCTATACATGGATGACCTTAAAATGTATAGCTCAACAAAACAAAGCATGGAGCAGCTAATAAAAATAGTAGCCATGTTTAGCGATGACATCAATATGAAGTTTGGCTTGGACAAATGTAGAATGATACGCATCGATAAAGGAAAAATAACAAAATCTGAAAGTCTAGATACCCTAAATATAAAAGAAATGGATGAAAATGATCTCTATAAATACCTTGGCATGGTACAAAATAACCGTATAGATACCAAAATCGTAAAAACGAACCTAACGAGAGAATTCAAGGCACGAATCCACAAAATTGCAAAAGCAAACCTCAATGGCAAAAATTTAATCAAAGCAGTGAACACCTATGCAGTCCCAATACTGTCCTACAGTTTTGGAATTATAAAATGGACCCCGACTGAAATTCAATCGCTACAGAGAAAAATCAGGACGATGCTTACCGATTATAGATTTCATCACCCCAAATCATGTGTTGAAAGGATGATAACACCACGCAAAGAAGGCGGAAGAGGTTTGGTTGATTTGCAGACTTTACACGACAAACAAATACAATCACTTCGTGATTACTTCCACCATAAGTCCGAGAGATCTAGACTCATTAAAACAATAACAGAAGCAGATAAAAGCTTAACCCCTTTAAACTTAAACGGAGACTTCGAACGGCAATCTGAAGACAACATTGTTAGGGAACACAACTCTGCAATCAAACCTATACACGGACGGTACTACAGAGCAATCCAAGCCGAAAATGTTGACAAACTAATGTCACACAAATGGCTTTTGAATGGCAACCTGTATGCTGAAACTGAGGCATTTATGATTGCAATACAAGATCAAGTGATCCCAACCAAAAATTACAGAAAAGCTGTTATAAAGGACCCTACTGTAACCGATGATAAATGTCGAAGGTGTAGGAATCACATTGAGACAATAGACCATATTATATCAGGATGCACAAGCTTAGCTCAAAATGAGTACACGAGAATACACAATAACGTCGCAAAAATTCTTCACAAAGAAATCCTCGAAAAACATAAAATTCAACATGATAGATCACCATACTATAAGTATGACCCACAATCGGTAGTAGAAAACGAAAACGTAAAAATCTACTACGATCGGACTATCTATACGGATCAAACAAGGCTCCATAACCGCCCGGATATCACCGTTCTTGACAAGAAACAGCACAAGGCAATATTAATCGATATTGCAATCCCAGCAACAAGAAATGTTAGCCGCACATATGTCGAGAAATGCAATAGATACGCTGAAATAGCTGTGGAAACCAAACGGAACTGGAACTGGAATAATAATAATAATAATAATAATAATAATAATAATAATAATAATAATAATAACAATAATAATAATAATAATGCTACTGCATTACTTCAGGGTGATGGCTTTCTTGGTTTGTGTTCTGTCGTATATACCCCATCCTCGTTTGAGCTTAGGGGTTCCAATACACATTTTGATCTACTTCTCTCTTCTTTGTTTTGAGTACCATTTCTAAGAATGAACATGATCGATTTCAATTCTTTGTCGCCGTATTGGCAAGCTGCGCTCCCTGTTTTCCCTATCTTGTAGAGGTAGGCATTGAAATATCCGTGTCAGGTAAGAAATTGGGTGACGTAATAATTTACATCACCGTGTTCCCGTCCATTCCATTCGGCAACGTCCTTGATAAGTCTCGCAGTCCATCGTCCCCTGCTTTCTGAGCTCCATCTCTCCTGCCACTGCTGTTTGGTAAGCTCCTTCGCCTCCACCGTTGCTGCTTCCGCTTCAATTTCCGTCTTTTTGTCGTAGACGTACTTCTTCTCTGCCGCAAGGAGATCAATTGGGGTCACTCCCGCGACTACGAGGACAGCTGCTTCCGACACCGTTCGGTACTAGCTGCGGCCATCTGTTTCCTGTATTTCTCCTGTTTGAGTTTATCGGCCCAGATCTCGCTGCCATACAGTAAAATGGTATGCGTGATCGACGTAAGCAGTCTTGGTTTGTTTGCTTCTGGACCGCCTACGTTCGCCATGAGTCTACTGATTGATGAGCTTACCTTCGAAGCTCGCTCAAATGCTTGTTTTATCTGTTGCCATAAAGTGAGTTTGGAATCTATAGCGATTCCAAGGTTCTTCACTGCCGAATTACTGGTAGTCACTTCTGACCCTACCATGAAATCGACAATCGTCGGGGTCTGTTTCCTGGTCAGAAGCACTATCTCCGTTTTCTCTGCTGCGAGGCTTAGGCCATGGTCTTCCATCCAGGCATATACGAGCCTCATTACCTGGTTTAGTTTCCTCTGTGCATCTTCGTAGTCTCTCGCCGTTATCACTGCGCCGATGTCGTCTGCGTACCCTATCAGGAAGGTATATTCAGGCATCTCCATGCGTAGGATCCCATCATATGAGATATTCCACAGATCATGTCCAAGGATTGAGCCCTGCACTGCTCCGGCAGTGATCTGCTTTCTGCGGGGGCCTTCTCTGGTTTCATACAGAAGCTGTCGGTCGTGGAGATAGTTTCCCGTCATCCGTAGGAGATATTGAGGTATCCTAAAGATGTTCCCCAGCGCGTTCAGCATATCTTTCCATCTCGCCGAGTTGAAGGCACTTCTCACATCCAGAGCTGCCAGCACGACGACTCTTTTCGAGTAGTGGTTTCCATGCCAGGCTGTTTTGGCGGTCTTGACAACTTCCTCGATTGCTCCTATTGTCGAGTAGCCCTTTCTAAATCCGTGCTGTCTGTCGGATAGACCACCTGCTCTCTGGATTGCTGGCGTGAGCCGTGGTTTTAACATTTTCTCAAATAGTTTGCCTGCTGTATCTAGCATGCACAAAGGTCTGTATGTTGATGGGGAGTCCGGGTCTCCTTTTCCCTTACTTATGAGCACCAAGCGTAGTGTCTTCCAGTCCTTGTGGAATATTCCTTCCTTGAGGCAGTTGTTATACATGCTCAGCAGTATCTGAGGACAGGTTTTGGCAATCATTTTCAGCACCTCCGCCGGAATGCCGTCGGGTCCAGGGGCTTTGTTGTTCTGGAGGGAATTAGCCGCCAGTATTAATTCTTCTTCGGTGAACATTGGGACATCTTGTTGTTGGGAGAGACATATATCCGTGACCCTAACAGGGTGGGTCGGGAAGAGTGCGTCCACTATTTTTTCTATTTTCTCTGCGTTCATCGTGGGGTTGAGTGTCTGTACTCCCAGATTTTTCATGACAACTTTGTAGCCTAGTCCCCAGGGGTCATTGTTGACGTCCCGTCGGAGATCCTCCCATTTTCGGTTTTTGCTCGATTTGATGGCCCTTTTGAGCTCGGATCTAGCAGTTTTGTAGTCCGCCAATGCGCCTTCCGAGGTTTCGGCGTGTCTTCTCCTTCCCCTGGTGACCTTTCGTCTGTGGTGTAGGCATCTTCTCCTGAGTGTAGCAATCTCCTCCGTCCACCAGCACACCGGTTTTTTGCGTCTGTTTAAGTTGTTGGCCCGAGTCATCGATGCATCACATGCGCGGTGTATGAGCTGCATCGTTGCTTCCGCTTTGGGTTCAGCAGTCCCGCTCATTTCTAGGATGCTGTCTTTCCCTCCCTCTATTGTGGTTATAAGGAGTTCTTGGTTTAGTCTGTTGACCTTCCACCTTGGCCTTAGCCTCTGATTATAATTTCTTGTGCGTCTCTCTCATTTTATATCAAAGGCGATGTACTGGTGGTCGCTGCCGGTGTAATCTTCAATAACCCTCCATTTTTCAACGTTTGCCGATATTGATTCTGAGGCGAAGGTTATATCAGGTATCGTCTCATTGTATCCTGGTCACCTGAAAGTTAATGTGTTACCTTCATTCATTACATCAAGCCCTAGTCTGGTGGTCATCTCAAGTATTTGCCTTCCTCGTGAGTCCGTAATAGCCGTTCCCCACTTGGCGTTGAAATCCCCGGCAACCAGGATACCACCCTCGAACTCTCGCACAATGTCTTCGAGACAGTCTAGCCTTTCTCGAAACTCACTGGTTCTTTCATTCGGCGTAAAGTAGCAACTGACTATCGTGACACCTTCGCATTTCATCCAAACAAAGCCCCTTTCTGCGCCATGGGCCTTTATGGTGACTTTTCTTGTGTCCAAGAAAAGTTCCGAGGGTATCTGTAAACCAGCCAGGGGCGTCCTTATTTTTATACTGCTCACTTATAATTATCACGCTCGCATTCAGATCGACTGTGAGTTGTGATAGCAGGTTGTCAGCCGTTCGTCTTCTGTGGAGATTTCCCTGGATGACCTTCATCATTGCGTATTACATTTCTTCGCCTTCTCCAGTGCCTCTCTAAACACCTGACATTTGCCTGACCCTGGCACGTGATCCAGTCCTAGTGAAGGATTTTTTTAGCTCAGTGCATAAGCAGCACTTTGCGCTTTTCGTGCAGTCTTGCTTTTTGTGCCCCTGTTCTCCGCATTTAGTACAGAGTCCCAGGCTCTTTCGATCTATTTCTGCGCAGGAAGTTTGCAGGTGACCGTATCCGAAGCATCTGTAGCAGCATGGGACTACAACCCTTCGGTGGATTCTGCAGTGAATCCATCCTATTTTGATTCTGGGGGATTTCACTAGTTCTTCGGCTATTCGAGTGTTTACCTCTACTATGGCAATTTTTTGTCCACTTCGACTCTGTTTAGTGACAAAAGCTCGGAAGTCTAATGTGTCATCACTAACTGTGTTCTTTATAGCTTGGTGGACCTCTTCTACAGTGGTAAGTTCGTCCATATCCCTTACTTCGAGTGTTGTTTTCGGTTCAAGATTTCGAACAACCGCCTTTTCGCCTAAAATATTTTCCAGCGACCTTCCAAAGGCAACCTTGTCCTTTGCCTTGGCGTCGAGCTCAACGAGAACGTCTCCTCTTTTCGTTTTACGCACTGCTCTTATGACAGTTCCAGAGTCATCTGGATAAGAATTGCTTCGGGTCGGAGCTTGGCTTGTTTTTTATTTTTCTGTCTGTTCCTTGATGTAGTTTCCTTTCCTTTTTGCTCGTCTATTTTTTGTTTTTGGGGAGTCTTCTCCTCTTTCGATTCCCCCTGTTCTTCGTGTGTTCGAGCTTTTTTCCATGTAACTGTATGACACTTTTCTCTTCCGTTCTCGTTAGGTTGTCTAAGCGATTCAGTTTCTGCTGGGCTTGCTGCTACTCTTTTCTTCTTTGCGATCCTTGGAGTGTCTTCTATTACCATGGCTGGCTGACTCTTCTTGTTCCAAGAGGTTGTATTTGGTCGCGTTGTTTGCTTCTCCGTTTTCAGCCAGTTTCGCCTGTAGCTTTCCATAACCTCGTCTAGCATAGCACGTCTTTACACTTGATTAAGGACTCTGGTTCCGCGGTCCTCATCTTCTCAATGTACTCTTGCCGTGGTGAGTTGTAGGCTATCACGGACTCTGCCAGGACCGGTGTGGTTACCTCGTCTTTTTCTCGCGGGTTTGTGTTTGCTGCTGAGGAGAGACAGGCTGGTATCGGTTCTGTGGTGCTCGGTTGCACTCTCCCAAAATACCTCAATTTCATGCAAAAAAGAGGCTGAATTCGATCCTACATTCATCAAAAGGATCATTACTGGAGACGAGACGTGGGGTACGAGTACAACACGCAATCCAGACATCAGGCAAGTGAATGGCGTTCACCAAATGAGCCGAGAGCAAACAAACCATGTCGTTTTCAGTCAAAAAAGTAGGCAATGCTCGCGGTTTTCATGGATTACAACGGTGTAGTGCATCATGAATTTTTGCCAGAAAGCCAGACAGTAAACAAAGAGTATTATTTGGACGTTATGAGACGTTTGCTTGAAGCAATTCGCCGAAAGAGACCGGAATTGTGGGCAGAAAACTCGTGGATTTTGCACCACGATAACGTACCGTCGCATAGTGCCATCATTATTCGTAAATTTTTGACGAAAAATGCAACAAATAAATAGCAGGAAGCACTAATGGACATACCGAAAACCGAATATAAAAAATGTTTCGAGGATTGGATAAAGCGCTGGCATAAGTGTGTTGCAGTCGATGAGGATTACTTTGAAGGGAAAAATATAGACTTATATGATTAAACTCGTATTTTTAATTTTCTGAATAAATTCCGTGAACTTTTTGATCCAAGTGATATTTCCAAAAATGGTCTTATTTTAAAACGTTTTCTCGTATCCATCCATCTGTTCCAAATGGCTTTAAACCTGCATGTCATCTTGCCAAAAAGATTCTGCCGGCGAACGGATTTGCTCCAAAACCACAAATAAAGCAATCGCTCAGATAAAACATTGACTTATCTCAGCCGAATTTCTACCGTGAGCAACGAGTTTTAGAGGCTGAGTAGGGTCAATGAATCTCGAGAAGAAAATCTCCAGACGAGTTCTGGCTGAGGGCCCAGCATCTCCAAAAATAGCTCAGTCGCGAACGAAGTATCCGGGTACCTGGCGGCTCTCTGTACAGATGGACCACCCTTTCTCTGCTACTCGTGGGACCATAATATGGACAATACCTAAAACAAAACAAAACACGAAGCCGGTACTCTTTTAATACCGGGCGGTAGAACGGTGACTGCACCGACTACCGGCAAGATTCCTGCCTTGTCGAGGGGAGGTAAAACTGTGGCAGTTTTACGGCAAGTGGCAAGCCATAGTCCTATCCCTTCCTCCAGCCCTAGCAGCAGCAAGTTTATGGCAGGCGACGGACTTGTCGCTGCTACCAAAACTCCTCCCCCAAGGAGGAATCTGGAGCTCAGCCGCATCCGCAAGCTCCATCTAAAGCGCTCTACCTAAGACACCGAAATGCTTCACGCATCATCAAAACCTTCGGATCCATTCCGGAGGTTGAGAGAAGTGCGGACGTAAAGAACAAGGTTGAGTGGGCTAAAAACATCCTAAAAGACGGATTACCCACTACTTCCACTGTTCCCAAAATTCCAAAAGACTCCTCCAAGCGCCAGAGATCACTGGAGGAAAATGTTTCGGGTTCCAAGAGGCCCAAAACACACAGTACCAAAATCCTTGGACCATCCAACAGCACATCACTGAGGTCTTTCAGCGAAGTCCTAAAGGACGCAATAGCGATCGCGATGATCGATAGAAACAATACCGATGGTTCCATAACACCTGAACGGTGGCAGTAGGTCAAGGTGAAGCTTTCGAGCAACTACTTGGCCATCATGCGGGAAACCATGGATTGTAGAAGACGTGGTTCGTGGATTTAGGACATCCGTATACGCTCCGCTCTATAAAAGAGAAAAAGGTAAGATCAGAACTTGTATACTAGTGAAACGTAGCCTTAACGTAGTTTTACTTCCCAACCTCAGTGACCCCGACTTAGCCGTTGCCAGACAAAAGAATCAGGCTATGGCTGCTTCCTGTCCTCTTATTCAACATAGAGGCAAGAAAAAGGCACATTGGTGGACATCAGCACTGGGACTGCTTAGAAACACTTGTAGAAAACTTTTCAATGTAGCAAAAAGCACAAGAAAAGTGACCGACTGCAGCTCATACAAAAAATCCATCAAATTATACAAAAAAGAACTGAGAAAGGCAAAGTGACAATCCTGGAGGTCATTCTGTGACAAGATCACAGAAACCTCTAAAGCATCGCGGCTCCTCCCTTCAAATCTTATGATACCTAGCTGTTTGAAAAAAACCGACGGTGCCCGACAGGGCACCCACTTTCCAGGTAGCTCCCAACTCGCGGCCAGTAGCAGCCCAGACAGGCCTACTGCAACCGGGACCAAAATTCATGATCTGATTACAAGAGACAAACTGCTCTGGGCGCTGTATAGCTTCAAACCATACAAGTTTGCTGGTCCGGACAGTATAATACCTGCCGAGCTACAGAGGTCCTCAGATATTATTCTGCATGTGCTAGAAAATATTATGAGGAGCTGTGTAGCACTTATCCACATTCCAATGTCATGGAGAGAAGTCAATGTAGTATTCATTCCCAAAGCCGGAAAATGTTCTCATGTTGTCCCAAAGGATCTCAGACCTATAAGTCTAACATTTTTCCTTCTGAAGACTCTAGAGCGACTGATTGATTTCCATATTCGAGCTAAAATTGATCCAAGACTTCTGTCAACGGCTCAAAATGCCTACTATAAAAGAAAGTCAGTGGAAACGGCTCTGCACTCACTAACTAGTCACATCGAACTATCCCTACAATATAAATGGTACACAATGGTTGCTTTCCTGGACATAGAGGGCGCCTTTAACAACGTCAGCACATCCACAATCACGACCGCGCTGTCAACTCTCCAGGTAGACCACTCACTTGGGCAGTTGATCAGTCTAATGCTAAAAAGTAGGATAATCAACTCCAAACTGGGTGAGACCTCTGTCAGCAGAGGTACGCCGCATGGCGGTGTCCTCTCTCCCCTTCTCTGAAACTTAGTATTTAATGAACTACTGATATACCTGGAAGCGGGTGGTAGCAGGGTGATTGCCTATGTGGATGATGTTGCTATAGCCATCTCAGGTAAGCATCTCAATACCATTAAAGAACTCCTTCAAGTAAATTTCAATAGATTAGTTCAGTTTTTTTTCAGTTTATATGCATTTTTATTATGTTGAATTACTTAACACTTACACGCTATACAAAAACACGCTTAAAAATTAGCTTAATTAACTTAAAATTATCTTATTCTAACTTACTGGCCCCCACCGGGCACTCTAAGTTAAACCTAACACTTAAACTATGTCTTTCGACGGTTTGATAGGGTTTGTTCTTATTCTTATAGTTAGGACAATACAGCTTAAATAAAGAAAACATTTTTAAATAGAAAAAACTTAGTATATGGACTATTTTGATTTTAATTTTATTATAAAACTTAAAACTAAAAACTTACAGAACACAAACATAAAAATACATAAATATATATATACATAATATGTATACACATAATATATAAATATATATATATATATATATTTTTTTTTTAAAAATTTTTTTTTTTATTTGTTTGTTTTTGGTTTTTACATATCTTTTTTTCTTAAAATTAACTTAATCCTACCTAAAACTAAGTAAGCCGGCCAAGGCTAATGAAATAGTCAGAGGACCGACTTTGCTTCCTATGGAGCTACTTAGTACTGGAGGAACTGGACGACGAAACTTCCCCTCCTTCAACCAGTCACCAAAATTGTTGGTGCTGCCGAGCAACATCCCTCATGTCGCGACTCCCTACCGCCCTACTGAACCGGAGACGCTCCGCACTGCCGTGTGCGACGTCTCTGTCGTAGTTGAGTCGCCTGTCCGCAGCTGTTCGAGCGACGTGGAAGATTAGCGGCACCGCCAATCTGTCCTGGATCAGACCTTTGCTATCTAGATAGAGGAACGCTTCTGGAGGAATAAAGCCGTCAAAGCGAACTCTCTCGTGATACATATAATTGGGGTAGAAAGCCCCGGAGATCAGGTTGTTCGATGAGGTCATTGCTCTTGCAATGTGCCCTCGAGTCAACTTAATAACGAAATTGTCCACTCTTATTAGGTTTGCCCTATTGTACAAGACCTCATTGGGATAGAATTTTATGTACTGAGACTCTGGTGCTCTGTATAACCGAAGACAAGTCCTAAGACAAGCCCTCTCAAACACCCGAATCTTTTCCAATAAACTTGCTCTCACGTTGAACCACACGAGACATCCAAATACAAGCATGGGCCTGATAAGAGTTGACTGTTATAGAACAGTCTCTTTGTTAGGGCAAAAGCACCTCTGGCTCTGGCCAGAGCAACATCTATATGTTTGTTAAAATACAGATATTGATGTAGCCAGACCCCAAGGTATCTGACTATATTTCGACAAGCAAGTGGCTGTCCGTATTGTCCGACGATAGAAAACTTTCGACAATTCTTTCTGGTGTCCCTAAGAGGCCCCAGACAAAGGCGTCCTAAACAGAATGGTTTCCGACTTCTGAAAGTTGATTTTCAACTTCCAGTCATCGCAATATCGCTTAATTTTGTCGAAGTCACGCTGCAAAAGCATATTAATGACCTCAATCGTTGGACCCGATCTGTACGCGATTAAGTCGTCTGCGTACGCTATGGCATGGTGAAGTGAACCTATCAGAACACTTGTGTAAATGTTGAACAGGATCGGCGAATTTACCGCACCTTGTTGCAGACCGTTTTTAATGTTAAATGTTCCAGCAGAAGTCACATCGCCATTCTTCACGATGAACTGTCTACTGGAGACCATATCAAAAAGAATATACAGCAGTGGTTTACTAATGCCCAACCTGTCCAGCTTGAAAAAGAGTCCCTCTAACCATACGGTATCGAAGGCCTTCTCCAAGTCAATGAGGCAGGCACCAGTGCACTGTTTCTTGCCTTTGTTCCATTGGATATCAGAAACCAGTTTCGACGCAGCATGAATGATATCATGCCCCGCCTTAAAACCGAATTGATTATCCGGAACTATATGTTTGTCCTCAACCCACTTAGTCAGGACTCTATTGATCACCTTCTCGAAAACCTTACTGATGTTAGGAAGAAGACTAATCGAGCGGAGATTCGCCGGATTGGAAGTGTCTTTATCCTTTTTTGGGGATGGGATGTACCACTGCAGTTTTCCAATACGCTGGATAATGTGCATTATTCATTGCATTATTAAACATGGTGGTATAAATTTTCACCGCTTCTAGAGGGAGATGTCGAAGCACAATGTTCGGTATTTCATCGGTTCCCGCTGATTTCTTACTTCTAAGTGATTCAAAGATCGTTTGGAGCTCTTCCTTCGAAATGAAGGAAGGAACGCATTGTAAATTGTTTTCGCTCCTCTTTAATTTTTCCCAGTGTACAACCTGGTAGTCTAGGACTTTGATACTCCTTAGACCATCCAGATTGCTGTCGGGACTTAGCTGGACCAGGAAGAACGGTAGTTTCCGCTTCTCCCTTTTAGCTCTAGCCGTGACAAACGGCTTGACCCCCACGAATTTGAGCCCTTCGCACTCTTTCTCTTTCAGCAGTGCGAGGAGTTCCTCCGGATCAGTAGACGGCTTTAACCCCCTCAGCAGCATAGTTTGCAGCTTTTCACCCTTCGGTGTGAATGAGAAGAACTCCGTCGTCGTGTCCTTCAGTAATTGTTTTATCTTATTATAGCGCTCCACTGTGTTGCAGTGGATCGCATGTCTATTAATACTTAAACGCTTTATAAAAAAATTATTTCCTATAGCCGACTTACGTAGCTCAATGGTGTCTTTTAATTCCATGTTGAAGGTGTTGATTGGTGGCACCCTTTGCTTAATTGTTTTCTGCTGATGTTGTTGTTGTTTTTGCTGCTGGTTTTGGTTTTTGTTGTTTCTGCTGTAGTTGCTTTTGTTGTTGTTGATTTTGTTGTTGTTGGTTTTCTTGTAGTTTCTGTTTAGCTAGTTTTTTTGTTGTTTGCTTTACTTGTTGTTGCTGTTGCGTATGTTTTTGAGTTTTAGTTTGGGATTGTTGCTGTTGAGAGCTCTGTGGCTCTTGCTGTTCCCTCGCCCTTCTCGGTATTTGCTTAGTTTTAATATCCAGAACTCGTTGCTGCAGCTGCTGTATACTGTTATTTATATTTTCTACCTCTTCTTCTTCGTCGTCTGATTCGGAGGCAGCTAGACAGGCGAAGTTATTATGGGCACCCATGTAATGGCCTTCACCACCGTCGGAGACGCGAGGGTATTCAGCGACCACAGGTGTGTCCTTCTTCCTAGCTGCTTCGCTGCTTCTTCCTTCGCCTCTCTCCTGGCTTCAACCGGCAGCTTTTCGGTGGAAGCTGATAGGGAAAGGCGTTTAACAATAATAGTTGGGCTTAGCTTCCTCCTTCTTTTTACTGTCCCTCCGCTCTGGTCCGGCATTATTGCCTCATCGGCTGATTTGAGCACGCCATATACTGGATCCGCTATTGCGTGAGCGGATCTCTCGTCTTTATCCATCACGTGATGGATACTCTTATGTGTTGTTATGTCTTGTTTTTTTTTCTTTTTTCTATTAATTATAGAGGAAAAAGAGAAAAAAAAAACTAGTTTCTCCCCCACCAGGAGTCGAACTCGACTCACTTTATCGCCGATCGATTGTCACTTGCACTAGGCCAACTTGCCTCTTTTGAAATTCTTGTCAAACACTTTATTTTTAATATGTGCACTGTTATAATTCACAAGTAAATCCGAAACACGTCTCTTCGCCTCGATGGTCGATGGACGAAATCTGTAATCAGACGTTCGTCTTCTTCTGATGACAAATCCACATCCAACTAAGCGCTACTTCTGCTCTCTATAGCAATTACCACCGAAGAGGATAGATTAACCCGCTGGGCAGATCGCTGTGGATTGGGAATAAACCACCATAAAACTGACCTTGTCCTCTTTTCCAGGAAATACAAAATTCCAATCATAGACCCTCCTTCAATTAAGGGTACCAGTTTAGTATTTTTCGATACAGCAAAATATCTGGGTCTCATTTTTGACAGGAAACTAAACTGGAAACCTAACATTCTAGAAAGAGTCAATAAAGCTTTATTCTCTTGCAAAAAAGCCATTGGGAATAAATGGGGTATTCAACCTCGCATAACTCACTGGCTATACATCTCGGCCATAAGACCGATACTTACTTACGGGGTGGTCGTCTGGTGGACGGCCTTAGAAAAATCAGACATCTGCATTAAACTAAGCAGTTTACAAAGAACAGCATGTCTATGCATAAGCGGAGCCCTGGGGTCTGCACCTTCTTGGGCATTAGATTTTCTGTTTCATTTGACACCCCTGGATATTTTCAGGCGAGTAGCTACAGGCAGTTGGCTACGCAAACATCAGTACCGAGTCGACCACCGTCGAATGCACAACTCAACCAGTGCACTCGCAATATTATTGTGTGCTGTCCAAAAAAAAAAAAAAACACCGCGCGCGTGTGCAAAAAAAAAACAAAAAGTGCAGTGAGAAAAAAAAATATACAGTGCGGGTATCCCATCTCTCCCGCTCCTAGTCGAAGTACTGTTGCTTGCACTCAATCACTGCCGTTACTGTATTTACCATACGGTACGGGCAGTGGCTGAGTGTATGTAACAACTGATGGATGGCGGGTTGTGAGTGAAAATTTTGTTGGTGCACTGTTTCATATTGTTGTAAGGGCATAACACCTACAACAATTTGATCCGTTAAATCAATGTCAGAATTTTCACTTCGCCGCCTTGCTTAGTATCGTCGGTGTTTGTGTTTTCTGTGTTTGTCTGTGATTATGACTAGGGAATTCAGGGTAGACGTAGCCAATATACGCGGGCTAAAAAGTAATCACTTTTCTGCGTACGTTCACGTCTGTAAGTACATACCAGCTGTTTTGGCACTTAGTGAAACACAGGTAGATCCCCGCCCACACCCCTCAGATCATTCTGATCTGAAACTACCTGGCTACGAACTAGTGCCATTATTCTTCTCTCACCGCGGTCTCGCCATTCATGTGCGTAATGATGTAGCTTACCAAACTCCACCACAATGTGATCCATGTTCCAATCCGGAATTCAACTTCATGTGGTTAAAATTCCATCTCCGTAAGCAAATTATCCACTACTGCTTTATTTATAGAAGCCCCAAACTGGACAACAATTCAACTTTTAACGAGTTTGATGCGTTGTCTGACTCCATTCAAAGAATTGTATCCCTATATCCTCATACTGAAATCGTTATTACGGGCGATTTCAATATACACAATTCTGGGTGGCTTCGACACTCTGGACAGACAACACCCGAAGGACGGAGTGTTGAGATCTTCGCTGCGGAAAACAATCTAACGCAGCTTGTAAATGAGCCCACGCGAATACCAGACGTTGATAGTCATACCGCCAACACCCTGGACTTGTTTTTAACTTCTCACCCTGATAAGTACACCATTGATGTGCTCTCCCCTCTAGGCTCGTCGGACCATTGAGTCATATCAGCTAATTTCTCGTACACCGACCACACAGTTAGAGAAAAAATTCCTAAAAGAACCGTATGGCAATACGAGAAAGCCAACTGGAGCGGTATTAACAGCTTCTTTAGGAATTTTAACTGGTCGTTATGTTTCCTCGATAACGACGTGGATTCCGCTGCTGATATGATTACAGACACCATTCTCTTTGGAATGAGATCCTTTATTCCTCATCGGATGAAGCGTATCAAACCAAAAGAAAAGGCATGGTACGACTCGAGCTGTAAATAGGCCGTCAGTGTTAGAGAAATGTTTTTTCTGTCCTACAAGACCAACCCGACAGAGGAAAACCGAAAAAAGTTCAAACGAGCTAGAAATGACTGCAACGCCCTTCTTAAGCGTGTGAAATTCCAATATGACCAAAAACTGAGGCAAAAAATACTGCAATGTCCCAAAGGCAGTAAAAATGTTTGGTCGTTCGTCAAAAACATTAGAAATTCCGCCTCATCCTCTTTCCCAACGCTCATTTACAATGACATTCCAGCTGTCAGCTCTTTGGATAAGGCCAATCTGCTTGCTGCACACTTTGCGGCCAGCTCAACACTCCCAGATTGTGCTTTGTCTCCGCCTACACTTGAGTGCGTCGAATCTTCAATGGGACGAATCTACTTTCGCACTCGTGTAGTAGCAAGAGTACTTAAAGATCTCAACATACATAAATCCGCAGGTCCAGATGTATATCTCCCCTTCTTCTGAAGAGGTGTTCTTCATCGCTGGCAAAACCACTGCGTACGCTTTTTCATCAATCCTACTCTTTAGGACTCTTCCCGAGCAGATGGAAAACAGTATTTGTCCAGTCCGTCCCTAAAAAAAGGCGAATCATCTTCTCTCTCCTCCTACAGACCCATTGCACTTACGTCCATTCTTTCCAAGGTCATGGAAACGCTGATAAATCGTCAGCTCATGAAATATCTCGAAACACGAAAACTTTTCAATGACCGGCAATATGGTTTTCGTAGGAGCATGTCCACTGGTGATTTGATGGCATGTCTTACCGAAAAGTGGAACCATAGCGTACATCAATCTGGAGAAAGCAAGATAGTTGCACTTAATATTTCTAAGGCATTTGACAGAGTTTGGCATCAAGCTCTTTTGTCGAAAATTCGTGCATTTGGGATCGACGACTCTCTTCTTTAATGGATTAGAAATTACCTTTCGGAATGTTCAATTCAAGTTGTCTTGGACGGTTTCAAGTCTGATATTCACAAAATAAATGCTGGTGTACCCCAGGGCTCTGTTCTGTCTCCGACACTCTTTTTAATTTTCATTAATGATCTCTTGTCTGCTACGTCTAATCCAATATATTCCTTTGCTGATGACAGTACTCTCTGCTTTTCATATTCGTTTCCGGACTCACGGCCCTGCTCTTCGGCTGTAGAACGAGAACGGCAGCGTATGCTAAGTTCATTCAATTCGGATATCAACAGCATCACCAATTGGGGAACTACCAACAGAGTGGAATTTAATGCTTCCAAAATACAATGCTGTCTGCTGTCTTTAAAGCGAAATTTAAACACCCAGCCATTATCTATGAATGGCACTTGCATCATCTAAACCGAAAAACTTTACATTTTCGGTATGTGTGTCCATGACAACTTACGTTGGAATGACCACATATTTGATATCGCCAAAAATGTTGCGAAATGTCTAGGTTTCCTCAAGCGATGTAAGAAATATTTTACCCCTTCTGATCTGGCCTCAATATATAAGGCATTCATCCGCCTAAAATTGGAGTACAATGCCCACATCTGGTCAGGTGCTCCTAAAACATCTCTGCACATGCTAGATAGGATTCAAAATCGTGCGATAAAGCTCATTGATGATACTAATATCATTCAGTCAATTGATACCCTCGAAGACCGACGTAATGTCTCCTGTCTCACTTTGTTTTATCGCTATTTCCACCACCAGTGCTCCACTGAAATCGCCAGTAGCATTCCGCCCATTCAAACTTTCAACCGTAACACCCGTCTCGCTATGAATGCTCATCAGTATACCCTCAAGCCCATTTTCGGACGTACTCTAAAATATCGTGATTCGTTCCTAAGCCGTACAACTCGCTTATGGAATGCCCTGTATTCTCTGTATTGCATGGTCGTTATAACTTGCAAACATTTAAAAGCAATGTACATCGGTACCTCTCTTTTCTTCCTCCCTAAATTTCCTTTGCCCGCGCTGTGAACAATTACCTTAAGGGTATACAAACCCCTTGAGTGTGCGCCCATTATTATATAAAAAGAACATTCTTAATACTGTGATAACCACTCAAATGTGAGCAGCGACATCTAGCAGAAAATGTCGAAACTCGAAGACTAGAAGATTTCGATACTGGATTAGCAAAGTCTCGACTGGAGAGTGGAATCGAATTTTCTAGCAAATTGGAAATTGTATGGGACGCTGGATGGCGAGGATTGTTCTCGAGGTATGTCATTCGAGTATAAATACCAGCATCCCAAAGGTATGCAAGTCAGTTCCAAAGTTGAATTTGAAGTGTTAATTAGAAGAAGTGATTAAGTGGTTTAAGTAAAAGATAAGAAAAGTATAAGTGGTTGAGGAATTGAATTGTACTGAGAGAAAGAATTAAGTAGTGAATTGTAACTGTACTGAATAAAGGGATTTGTATTGAAAAGAATAAGTTCTATTATTTGTACCCACACAAACATTCTACAATACATTAGAAATCCTCACAGAGAACATCCATTACACCATACGTGAACATTGGCTTGACAAAAACTTCCATGTATTGTAAGCTTCCCCTCTGGATCATTCTGGGATTAAGATGCTTTGATGTAGGACAAGTTAATCTATCTCTACACAGATGGATCTAAGAGCGATAGCTGAGTTGGTGGCGGTGTTTTCTCAGATAAGCTAAATCTAAGCCTCTCTTTCTGTCTTCCAAAACACTGTAGCGTGTTCCAGGCGGAAATTTTGGCTGAAGAAAAACGTGATATCTTCAAAAGATATCAAGTCCCTGGACTCGGTCTCATTATATTCTAAAACCGCCCTTGAATGCCGATCATCTCTCATGGAGATTGCAGAGCAGTTTAAAATTTACCTTTGTTGGGTGCTGGGCCATAGAGACATTCCAGGGAATGCAGAGCCGATGAACTCGCCAAAATTGGAACCACTCTACCAATCGCTACGTGCAAACTAACTTTAAAGCTGGATGCCAATAAAAGAACAAACCTTAGGCAAACATCTCTAGCGACCAAACAGATCTGGCCAAAGCTGGATCTGAATCGCTCTAAATCTCTGATCCTTTTTAATAAGAAACAACTCAGCGCCATAATAGGTGCCATCACTGGACACTGCCTCATACGCAAGCACGCAGGAAGGCTTGGCGCTTTTACAAATGATTTCTGTAGAAGCTGCATGGAAGAGGAAGAGGAGGAGACAATCCTCCATCTACTCTGTACATGTCCAGCTCCCTCCCATTTGGAAAATATAGACGTTATCTCTGCCGAATTGGGATATGTCAAAAAGCCTCCAAATTACAGGCAGCTCTGTAGCGAATATTACCTTATATCGGTAGACCTGGATGTACAAGGAGGATTCTACTTTCCAAAGTAATAATATCAACCCTTTCGTATGCCGCCCCGGCAAAGGCACTTAGAACAAAGGTGTCTAAAAGAAGACTATCGTCAACATATAGACTCTGCGCCCTGAGGACAATTAACGGTTTTCGAACAATCTCAGACGAAGCCGCCTTTGTTATAATTAGAATGGTCCCCATTGACTTCTTGCAGACGAGACGCTCAGAGTATACTATAGAAAAATCTTGAGCCAGCATGACGCCAACGACATCAAGACGATTAAAACTGAAGAAAAGGCAGCGTCAATAACTATTTGGAAAGACCGTTGGAAAAGGTAGATGGACGTATAAATTAATACCAACAATACAAGACTGGAAAAATTGAAAACACGGTGACTGTAACTACCATCTAACGCGCTTCTTATCTGGTTAAGGTGGCTACAGGAAATATCTACATCTACCGCTTCAGGCACGTTAGCTCACCTTTTAACCCCGACTGCCCAAATCAGAAGGAAAATACATCCCATACTGGAACTGACATACCAAACCCACAGTCAATAATTGAGAAAATATTGTGGTGAGAAGTAAATTGGCTGAAGATTTGCACATTCAAAGTAAACGTGCAAAAGGATTTGCGAAGGATCGAAAGAATAAGACGCGCAGATGCAGCAAATATAGAAGATATAGCATAAATTGCATACCAGTCCCGCGGGAGAGTAGTCCAAATGTGTAGGATACGGCTTAGTACGTATGCGTATTACTGCAATCGAGCAATCAGGCTAGCAAATTTTTCTTGCTCGAAGCCCGGGCTACTGGTATCTAGGAAAATTACATACCCTTTGGTGCATTAAAAAAAAACATACTACTACCCACACATAGGAGTAATAATTGACAATATTGTCAAAAGTTTGTTACAAATGGTAGAACTTATTTCTTTCAATAAAATCACTTTATTTAACATTGTTACAATTTACAATTCAATCGCTTTTCTCAACACCTTTTACCTTTATCTTTTACTAAACAACTTTATCACTACTCACATCATATCTTTTTGGTTTTTTCTAAGAACTTAACACTCAAGAGGGTATTGACTTCGAGCATGGCTGGTATTGAACCACGAACCATCCGATTGGGAAGATAGATTCACATTTCATTTCATTTTTTCATTTTAAATGCATTTTTATTCTTTTCAGTTCATTATTACTTATACGCTATACAAAAAAACGCTTAAAAATTAGCTTAATTAACTTACAATTATCTTATTCTAACTTACTGGCCCCATGCGGGCACTCTAAATTAAACATAATACTTATTTAATGTCTTTTGACGTTTCGTACGATTAAAATTTTTTTTTATTTTTTTTTTCTATATTTATTTAGACTAAAACTAAGAAAACAATTTTATTACTGCAAAAACTTAGTATACGGACTTTCTTTTTTATAAAATCTTAAAAACTAAAACTTATACACTATCTACCTATAAATAAATCTTAACCTACTTAATCTACTTAACCTACTTAAACTAACTTATTGTATATATCATACAATTTAATTTTATTTTTTTTTTTTCCTAGATGTGTTACCCCTTCTTTTAGAGAAGTTGTTACCCATCTAAGTTCTTATATAATTGTTTTTTTTTTTTTTTCATTTTTAATTTTTTTTTTATTTTAAACCTACCTAAATCTATGTAAGCCGGCCATGACTAAATAATTAGGCTAACCGACTTTGCTTCCGAGTGAAGGTATATTGTACAAGAGGAATTCGACGAAGGTACTTCCTCTCCTCCCATAAGCCACCAAAATTGTTAGTGCTGCCGTACAACATCCCACATGTCGCGACTCCCTACCGACCTACTGAACCGGAGACGCTCCGCACTGCCATGTGCGACGTCTCTGTCGTAGTTGAGTCGCCTGTCCGCAGCTGTTCGAGCAACGTGGAAGATTAGCGGCACCGCCAATCTGTCCTGGATCAGACCTTTCATATCTAGGTAGAGGAACGCTTCTGGAGGAACAAAGCCGTCAAAGCGAACTCTCTCATGATACATATAGTTAGGGTAGTAAGCCCCGGAGATCAGGTTGTTCGATGAGGTCATTGCTCTTGCAATGTGCCTTCGAGTCAACTTAATGACGAAATTGTCCACTCTTATTAGGTTCGCCCTATTGTATAAGACCTCATTAGGATAGAATTTTATGTACTCAGACTCTGGTGTTCTGTATAAGCGAAGACAAGCCCTAAGACAAGCCCTCTCAAACACCCGAATCTTTTCCAATAAACTTGCTCTCACGTTGAACCACACGGGACATCCAAATACAAGCATAGGCCTGATAAGGGCCATGTAGCAGATAACCTTCACCCCCGCATCGAGTTGGCTGTTATAAAACAGTCTCTTTGTAAGGGCAAAGGCACCTTTGGCTCTGGCCAGAGCAACATCTATATGTTTGTTAAAATACAGATATTGATCCAGCCAGATCCCAAGGTATCTGACTACATTTCGACAAGCAAGTGGCTGCCCGTGCTGCCCCACGATCGAGAATTTCGCCAATTCTTTCTGGTATCCCTAGAGGCCCCAGACAAAGGCGTCCTAAACAAAATGGTTTCCGACTTCTGAAAATTGATTTTCAACTTCCAGTCGTCGTAATATCGTTTAATTTTATCGAAATCACGTTGCAAGAGTATATTAATAACCTCAATCTTTGGACCTGATCTGTACGCGATTAAGTCGTCTGCGTACGCTATGGCATGGTGAAGTGAACCTATCAGATCACTTGTGTAAATGTTGAATAGGATCGGCGAATTTACCGCACCTTGTTCTGTTCCAGCAGAAGTCACATCGCCATTTTTCACGATGAACTGTCTACTGGAAAGCATATCAAAAAGAATATACAGCAATGGTTTACTAATGCCCAACCTGTCCAGCTTGAAAAAGAGTCCCTCTAACCATACGGTATCGAAGGCTTTTTCCAGGTCAATCAGGCAGGCACCAGTGCACTGATTCTTGCCTTTGTTCCATTGGATATCGGAGAAACCAGTTTAGACGCAGCATGAATAACATCATGCCCCACCTTGAAACCGAATTGATTATCCGGAACTATATGTTTGTCCTCAACCCACTTAGTCAGGACTCTACTGATCACCTTCTCGAAAACCTTACTGATGTTTGGAAGGAGACTGATCGACCGGAGATTCGCCGGATTGGATGTGTCTTTATCCCTTTTGGGGATGGGATGTACCACCGCCGTTTTCCAATGCGCTGGATAATGTGCATTATTCATTGCATTATTAAACAGGGTGGTATAAATGTCCACCGCTTCTAGTGGGAGATGTCGAAGCACAATGTTCGGTATTTCATCGGTTCCCACTGATTTCTTACTTCTAAGCGATTCGAAGATCGTTTGGAGCTCTGCCTTCGAAATGAACGGTGGTAGTACCATTTCATTGGTGATGACATTATTTGCCATATTCTCGTCACTGAACTGGGTGAAACCCGAGCTCTCGAATCGCCAATTCACAATTTCATTTCGAAGGTAGAAATTGTGCACAAGGACTCGATTTTCCAGATCGTGGTTCGGGCCAATGATAACATTCGCCTTGTACACTTCCTGGAAAGTCGCTCCTATAGCCTCCAGCTGCTCTTGCGGATCCTCGATCACAAAGAAGTTGTCATCATCAACAGCCTCATTTGGATCGATGCCTGCTGCTATAAGTATGTTCTCGTTGTCCGTCGTTCGGGCGATTTTAAGACACGAAAGGTCGTTGTGAACTTTCCTCCGAAATATTTTATTTATCTGCGGGAGCATATTCGGGTTGCTGGTATTTACAGCCCGAATTTTGTTGTTCCAATACAATCTTACAGATGCTCTGTAATTTTCTTTTATTAATGTTTGGAGGTTTTTGATTGACGACTTTAGCGTCATAATCTCCGAGTTATGTCTATCAGTAAACTGTCTGTACAAGGTTTTCAGCCTTGACAGCAGTCTGCTTTTATGTCGGTGCAGTGCGTCAATGGTTGCGTTGCGGAATAAGTCTTCGTTGTCAGTGTATTCATACCGAGGTATCGTTTTGTCCATTGTTCGTTTAATTGTCTCGTCCATTAGTTTTAGATATCTGTCAATCTCCTCGTTTGACAGATTTCTATTGGACGGTGGGTAGAGCGAATTCGAGGAGAGTGCTCTCGTCATTGTTCTGGAGAAGTGTGTCCAACGCACCCTACTATAATTGTAGGCATGCCGTTGAACAAACTCGTTCAATTCCGCAGCTTCGTTCGGAACGGTTATTTCGGTACTGAGTCCGCAATGGTCACTGTCATACACGAAAGTTCGTACACAGTTTATGGTTTGTTGGTTTGTGCATGTCAGGTGTATTCGTGTGTCGAACAGCAGGAGATCCAAATAAGACCCGTGTCTAGGAAACGACGGACTATCCGTCGCCTTAACGCCGAGTCGATACATTATACTGTGCTGACCCCACCAATTGAATAGTAGGTTCCCTCTAGTATTTGGCGTATTATTTCCCCAATCGCTATGTTTGGCGTTGAAATCTCCGCCGATAATAAAGTAGTTCTCCTCCAATTCCAGTCTTAGGAATCGAAAAAGTGTCTCGAGCTCTGAGATGAATAAAGTGGATTGAGTAGCCTTAGGTGCATAAACAGACACCATGTATAACCGCTTTCCACTACGGAGAGGGATATACACGATGCATGCTTCCAGCACCTGGAACCTACGTACTACACGACTGTATACTCTTTTAAAACGTATACCTTTTCGTACGAAAATCGCAACGCCTCCTCCCTGAATGGAGTTGGGTCGGTTTCTCCGTACTATTTTATATCTTTTGTGCCTCATTTTGTGTCTCTTGGTAAGCTTAGTTTCGCTAACCAAGAGCACATCAGGGGCTTGGTCTTTAAGCAACTTAAATAGTGTGGCTCTTCGTTCGAACCTAATCAGTGAATTAACATTTACTGCAAGGACCTTCAGGGTTTGCTCCGCCATGTGCGTACCCATTACGACTGGAGGTGCGTTAGGACCGGCAGCAGCGCGTATATTTGATCTACCCGCTTAGCCTGTTCCTGTATTTGACGCTGCAGCTGAGCCATCTGCCCCTGAATAGAGAGCAAGATAGCCAGCATGTCAGGTACAGGTTCCGGTGCTCTAGGCGCTGGGGCCTGAGAAGCTACCTTTGGTTGTTGTACCGTATTTCCCCTACCTGCCGCCATTTGGGCGAAGGTAACATGGGGAGTAACGGCTGGTGTTTGTGTCTGCACGAGTGGACGTTTAATTTCCACTTTCTGCTGCCGAGCCAGATTTACTCTTTTGATGTATTGGAATTTGGGACAACCCCGATAATTTGTGGTGTGTCCCGTGTTCCTACATAACGCGCAAGAGAGTTGGCTTTTTTCTGACGCTCCGTCCTTGCCTAGAGCGCATTCCTCGGACTTGTGGTTCTTTCCGTACTTCACGCATCGAGGCTGCATTTAGCAGTTCGACGCGGCGTGCCCGAACCTTTGGCAACGAACACATTGTAAAATGTTTTCGCTCCTCTTTAATTTTTCCCAGTGTACAACCTGGTAGTCTAGGACTTTAATGCTCCTTAGACCATCCAGTTTGCTGTTGAGACTCAGCTGAACCAGGAAGAACGGTAGTTTCCGCTTCTCCCTTTTGGCTCTAGCCGTGACGAATGGCTTAACCCCTACGAATTTGAGCTCTTCGCACTCCTTCTCTTTCAGCAGGACAAGGAGCTCCTCCGGATCAGTCGACGGTTCTAATCCCCTCAGCAGCATTGTCTGCAGCTTTTCACCTTTCGGTGTGAAGGAGAAGAACTCCGTCGTCGAATCCCTTAACAAGTTTTTAATTTTATGATAGCGCTCCACTGTATTGCAATGGATCTCATGCCTATCTAAACTAAGTCTTTTAACAAAAAAATTATTGCCTATGGCCGACTTACATAATTCTATGGTATCTTTCAACTCCATCTTGAAGGTGTTGATTGGAGGTACTCGTTGCTTAGTTGATTTCTGTTGTTTTTGTTGTTGATGTTGTTGTTGTTGCTTTTGTTGTAGCTGTTGTTTCTGCTTCTGCTGCTGCTTTTGCTGCTGCTGCTGTTGTTGCTGCTTATGTTGTTGTGAGTTTTGTTGTTGTGGCTGCTTTTGTATGTTTTGTTGTTGTAGTTTTTTGTGTGTTTTTTTGCGGTATAGACTCGCTTGTGTGTGACTGTTTTTGTGAGTCCTGGAGTTGCTGCTCCTTCTGTCTCCTCGCAACTTGCTTGGCTTTAATAGCCAGTACCTTTAGTTGCAGCTCTTTGATACTGCTATACATTTCTTGCATCTCTGCCTCTTCGTCGTCTGACTCTGAGGCGGCTAACGATGCGAAAATGTTATCACCTCCCATATAGTGTCCTTCTCCACCGTCAGATACATATGGGAAATCGTCTTTGTCAATTTCTTTTCTGTATTGTTGTCGTGCTGCTGCCCTTGACGATGTTGTTGGCGCCTCTTCCCTCACTCTACCAGGCAGCTTTTCAGTAGACGCTGAAAGGGAAGGGCGTTTCACAAGATTAGGAGTAGGCCTCAGCTTCCTCCTCCTCTTAGCGCTAATTTCTGGTTTCCCAGAATGAGAATGGGCCGACATAACGACCTGGTCATCTGATGACAACAAGTCATCTGCTGGCCCCGCTATTTGAATAGTGGACCGCTCACTTTCACTCATTGTCTGACTGTTCACTTATTTATTGTTTTTTTTTTTTACTTTTAAAAATGGAAATAAAAATAAAAAGTCCGATATGTTTCGGGGATCGAACCCACGACCTCTGCTTTATCGGCAGGCACCACTACCACTGGGCCACCGAAGCACTGGGCCAAAACGTTTCTGGTTGTTCTTTTATTAATTTCGCTTTTAACTAGAAGCCGACACGTTTGTTCTCCACGGAGATCTATGAACGACTGAAGATAGATTCACAGCTACTTGTGCGACGGCCACTCACGGTGTGCCTTGGCGGATGCTGATACCTATACTACACTGACATATCTCGAGAACATTCTGTACCATCAAGCGTTCCATGCAAATTTCCATTTTACTAGAAAATTCGATAAAAGTTTTTATTCTCCAATGGTTGAGTTTTCTGCTATGCAAATATGGAAATTTTCTGCAATTCAAAAATAGATGATGCTGTTCACATTGAAACGGATATCACAATATGTAAACTAAACTTTATGCCCTACATCGGGCAAAAAGGCGTCAAAGTTCCATGCTTTAACATCGAAGGACCCGAATATGCTAATATCTACAGTGGTAAACTCAGTCCTGATAAACGTTGTCCCAGTTTGGGTGGAGGTCGTATCGAAAAAGGAAGCAATTAGAAAGTTGTCATCAGTATATCGATTTAGCGCATCAGTGGCTTTAGAACGATTTCATACGACGAGCTTTTGTCATAGCCGGGATGATTCCCGTTGATATCCATGCGGACGAGAGTCTATAATAAACTTCTAGTCCACAAGAGGCGACAGTCATCAAAAGCATCAAGGAAGAAAAAATGGCAACTGACTAGCGAATCCGGCATGCCGTTGCCTACCGGCTACTAGTATCTTTTTAACATTACACACCCGTTGTTGTGAAGAAAAAAATATACTAATACCCACAAACTAGATACATACACACACCCAAATTCACACTAAGGACAACACATACCCCCACACCCACACATAAGTCAACAATATGGCAAGCGAGTATAATACTTGAATTCAGTTTCGCCCAGTCTCTAGTTCGAATAAGACGTATTGTTTCTTGTGTCCATAAATTAAAAAAAAAAAAAAAACAAAATTAGCAAACGTGCGCTAAGTCTGATCTCAGATCTTCAAAAACAAGAAAGGAAATTTCGAAAATGAATTCCCAATCGCAGAATCCTAACTTTTTTGCTCCTCTGAAAAGTACGACGAAACGTTACCTTCAAGGTCAAATAAATGCGAAAAATCAAGATTTTGCATAAAAGTGGTGAATTCGTCCATGCTTTCATGAAACGAATTAACGTGTCTGATTATTGCTTAAAAAAGAGCGTTCAAGGTTGTTCTGTTCGGACTCGCCGAATATGATACATCTCTTCTTAAAAATGAACTACCCAAACTAGATTTGCAATGCAAAGACATTAAACTAATAAAGAAAAATTATGAACTTTACACCGACATTATTTACATAGTTTAGTTAGTTAATGGTTATGCTCGCCGCTTTATGAAACAGCATTAAATCAATCTTTCGTACCTAAGTGCGTTGGGAATTCCAAAGACAAATTAAGAACAAAGTTACGCAGTGCCATAATTGCCAAATGTAGAGTCACGGTGAGAGAAATAGCCGCGTTAAAACCTTCAGCGCGAATTATGCTGAAAGCCATAAAACATCTGAGTGTAAATCAAATGGTTTATTCAAATGTGCAAACTGTAAAGATAACCACAAATCTACGGATATCAACTGTCCAAGCCGCGTAAAGTAATATCAAATAAGAAAGACTGGAAGCAATAAATCTCGTTCTCATTCTCGCTTAAAGTACAATAATATCAGTGCACCAAATATCAAAAGCACAAGTGATTATCCATCTCTTCCTAATAAAATCCTAAAGAAGACCAACACTATATCCGTTCCTATAGCACACACATCGCATCAACTCCATCAATGGCCCAAGGCACCTGCTATTCTCCATAGTCCGACTAGAAGAGCGAATAATGAGAATGATCTCTTCACTCAAGAGGAATTATATGCTCTCACTCTGGAGATGATCACTAAGTTAAGTCAAGTGTAAAACTAAGTTTGAACAATATGAAGCAATTACTCAACTTGTCTAAAAATTCTCTTTTCTAATGCCAATTAATTTATCTCTCAATGTTATATGTTGGAATGCTAGAGGAATCAGAAACAAACGTATTGAATTTTTTAATTTTCTATGTATTAACAAGATTGACATATGGCTTGTATGTGAAAATGGCCTAAATTCTAGTATACCATTTACCCACATAAACTAGACTAGATCGTATTAATAGGCGGGGAGGTGGAGTTGCCATTGTCATTAAAAAAGTACTAGCACACAATTTGCTACATCGTGTTAATACTATGCTATTGAAGCAATTGGTGTAGAACTCAAGGCAGCTTATAGTTCGACAATTAAAATTTACTCTGTTTATTTTCCAGGAAAATGAACATAAGGAAATGAAAATATTAAAAACGATTTGAGAAAATTAATTTCGATTGGCGATAAATTTGTGATTGGACGAGATCTTAATTGCAGGCATGGTTCTTGGGGTTGCTTAAGAGCAAATAAGTGGGGTCAAGCGCTGAATGAGCTTTGCATGAGATAACCTGTAAGAGTATTATATCCGAACAGTCCCACATATTTCCCTCCAATTAATAGAGGATCTCCATCCATTGTGAATTTAGTAATAACAAACTCTGATAGAATAGTAACTCAGCCAATATTCAGCGCTTAGTTCTGATCACCTTCCAATTAGATTTCAGATCCATTTTCAGGGTGTTATTGAAGACGAATATTATTTAAATTTCAAGAATACCAACTGGAAAAAGTTTCGGCGAAACCTCAATTCCCGCCTTGAAAATATTTCTCTTTGTCTAGATGAGATAAATAACACTCAACAAATAGATAACAACATAGAAAAGCTTACACTTTCCATAACGGAAAGCACAATGGAAGCTGTACCTTAAAAAACCATGCCAGTGCGAACGATACATACTTAACTTAATCAAAGAAAGAAATTATTTTAGAATGAAATGGCAGCCACATAGACTTAATATTTTTCGTGCACGTACGAATTTCCTGAAACACGTAATAGAAGCAGAAATAACTAAATTCAGAAATTTATCTTGGAATGAGCGGCTCTGTACACTTGATAAAAACAGTAAGCCACTTTGGAATGTAACGAAACTATTAAAGAACAAAAATAAATTCATTCCCCATATTCAAACTCCATCATCAGTTTATGTATCTGATGAAGAAAAGTGCGTATTTTTTGCTGAAAGATTCATTTACAATTTTAACAATCCCTTATTGTCAACCCCCAGTCGTGTGGACCCTCAAGTACAAACCGCTCTACATGTAATTTTATAGCTATCGCCCAATAAGTCTGTTAAGTAGCTTAAGTAAGATTTTTGAAAAAATCATTAAGGAAAAATTACTAAATTTTGCTGCAGGTGCCGATGTATTACCCAATCAGCAATTCGGTTTTCGTCAATGACATGGTACATCGCAAGTATTTCGTATATGTAAACATATAAAACAAAGTTTTCTCAACCAGCAATCCACAGGCCTGATCCTTTTTGACGTGAAGAAGCATTCGACTCAATATGGCACATTGGACTTTTGTATAAGCTCTTGAACTTCGGTTGTTCGATTTATCTTATTCAGTTGCTAAAAAGCTTTCTAGACAATAGAAACTTCAAAGTGTTCCTTAATAAAATTTATTCAACAACTAAGACAAGTCATTCTGGCGTTCCTCAAGGATCTGTACTGGTTCCCATTCTCTACATTTTATTTGTTGCAGACTTACCCAATATTCCTCACTGTGAAATTGCCATGTTTGCGGAGGATACCGCCATTTACAGCTCAAACGATCTGAGTTCTGCCATATAGAATAATCTCCAAGCTGCTCTTGATATCTCGATGGAATATTTATCGGAATCGAAGATTAATATAAATGGGAGTAAATTGCAAGCTATCTTTTTCACACGAAAAACAAAAGCTTGTTTTTACCCAATGCCCATCTAAGGATAAGAAATTGTGACATCCTGTGGGTTTCTTCTGTCAAGTATCTAGGTGTATACTTAGACCAGTGACTGCCCTATGGTGAACATGTCAGAAGCACTCTGAACAAAGTTATTTTAGCTATAAAAATGCTCTATCTCCTTATAAACCGCAAATCGTTACTAAGCAAAAGCAACAAAATGCTCTTACGAATATATAAGGTTATCTTCCAACCCATCATACTCTAAGTATGCCCTGTATGGAGTGCCTGTGCCAAATCCCACATAAAAAAACACCAAGTTGCTCAGAATAAGGTATTGAAAATGATGCTCAACCTCCCATTGCTGTTTTCTACGATGATATTACATGAACAAGTTGGGTTCTAATTAGAAATGAAAAATTCTATACAAATTGCCTATATGCATATAATCCCTTTATAACAGGTTTAGTAAATAATGTTAATGTTTGATGTTGAATGAATGCCTTTTGTCGTATTGTTTATTCATTTATACACATAAATACATATTTATAAGTCTTCTTTAACTATTTATTTATATATTTATTTATTTACCTATTTATTTATTTATTTATTTATTCATTCATTTAAGTAAAAGTCCTTTCGAAGGACTTTGCTAAAAAAATACAATCCGAGCGAACAAGCCGCGCAACTTGGATATTCAATTGAAACACGATTTTTGGGATACGTATAAGATGTTGTGTATTTGGCCAGGTACTTGATAAGACTGCCTACAATGAATATAATACTTAAAATCTAACCTCGGCACAATTGACTCCAATGGCCTTGGTTCTCACGGGAAAGCTCATTCATGTTCGCGCATGCAGGTGAAAAATGCATACGATGCGTCTGACTTCATACTTGAGCCCTATCGTATTTTTAGGGATTTAATGTGTTCTATGTTTTTAACACTAATGTCATGTAAATGATCTATATCAAGTTTCACCCTTTTGCTATTACCTGTCTTAGGCATCTGGCAGGCCCTAATAACTTAATTTACACCCTCCTTTAGTATAAATATCTTGTCAAGTAAGTCGTGTCTTAGTTTCTCAGATTCTCTCTTCTGTAAGGCGTTATTGTAGCGGTCTATTATTTTGTTAACTTTGTTCATAACCTCATGCGTTGCGTCAAACAACTTCTCGTTAATTTTGTATTGATGGTCATTGTTCTTTGCTAAGTCGGTCTGTGTTTGTAAAAGTTCGTCCCAATCAGTTGCATCAGGGGAACCCGCCAGCCATTTCCATTCGGTTCCAATCCAATAAGTGGATCTAACTCTTCTCGCCCGTGGGTCGCAAAGTTCTCTTAAGCGATTCTTAGTCTGGTGTAGGTGATAGTTTAAAACCAGACGTGTTTCTTCATCCCACACCCGCTTGGTAACAAGTTGTTCAGTTTGTTGTACAAGTCCGTCGTAAAGTTTATATACACGTTATTACGTGTATAAGTTTGAAGTACCCATTCGTCACCCAGGCATCACCTTCCCCAACTGTCACAATTGGCGATTTATATGAAAAAATAAAACTAAACTGTAATACAAATTTGTTATTTTATTTAGGGATTAGATGATTATTATTATCACTACAAAAATAAAAGCTTAACATTAATTACTTATATGTGTTACATATGTAGAAATTGTTGTAGGTTACCTACAATGTTTTATGGTATAGGAAATATTCCTTTTTTTTTTTTCTTTTTTTTTGTTATGTCTCAGTTCTTTTGGATATTAATATTTTTTAAATGAGCTTTGTGAATTTTCCTACCACTATCTGTCGTTATGGTAATACGATTATTCTTTGCAACGATCTCTTTTTTAAACAGGGACTTATTTTTTCCTTCGATGCGTTTAATAGCGGTATAAACCACGTCCCTCTCGCTATACTCCCTGGGTTTACCTCTCTTTAAATTTAACCTTACATTTCTGGCCTCCATGTTTCGCTTAATAATGTCCCTGAGATCTTTATTGATTCATGAGCGGATGTTTAAAAGATTTTGATAATTGACTCTCTGGGGCCTATTAAAGAATATTTCAGTTAGTTTCCGTTTGATGACCGAATGTATAGTGTTGTTATAGCGATCTACGGCTACGTGGACAGGTTTTTTGACCTTTAAATCTGGATTCTCGGCTTTAAGGCACCGATAGATTTCCAGTATAGTGGAATGTACCCTCTCTATTTGTCCATTTACCTCGCTTCTGTGGGTTGGGGTTAGGTATAGTTTGATTCCTAGAGTTTTAATAAAGTTTAGGACGATTGGGCTGAGGAAGCCTCTTTCATTGTCCGTGACTACAATTTTTGGGAGTAAAGTAATGTAAAATTTTAATCAATTTTGATCTGTTGTAAATGGCAGATTTATCTTTAATATGGAAAAATTTTGAAAATTTAGAAAACTTGTCGACTATGGTTAAAAATTTCTCGTTTTGAAGTTCCATGATATCCATGTGAAGAATTTTCGCTGGAATAAGCTGGTTTCTTAAAACATTAATTGGAGCTTCTACATGTGGTATTAGGTCGGAATTATCCTGATCAGCACTGTGCGCGGTGCAAGAATCTGTATCGCTGTTGGAGAGCTCACAAAGTCCCTCTTCAGCCGTACCAGTCAGTGAGTCTGCCCCTGAAGCTTGTCCTTCACCTGCAGTATCCGTGACTGATTCCGAGAGTGCTTCTTACACCTTGCAGATTCAGTACTTGTGTCTTTTTCGTCAGCTGTTCCGGCTGCGTTAGGTAGACCAGGCAGATGGTTAACTTCCGTCTTCAGGCGTGAGAGAGCATCAGCCACGAAATTCGATTTTCCTTGTGTGTAAATCAATTCGTAGTTATACTCCTCAATCCTTGCTTTCCAGCGTTTGAGTTTCGCATTGTGGTTTCTATTACTCAGTCAGGGGCCGGTGTAAATCTTAATCTTCTTTGCTCCATACAGATAATTTCTCAAACTATCCAGAGCCCAGACTACTGCAAGCACCTCCTTCTCGTTGGTTGCGTAATTTTCCTCTGTTCGATTCAGAGAGCGAGATATATACGCGACTGGCCTCTCCTTGCCATGCTCACCTTGAGACAGCACTGCACCGATTGCAAAATTTGAAGCATCTGTGGTCAAATTGAAGGTTTTCTCGAAGTCCGGAAATGCCAGTACTTCTGCAGAAGTGAGTAGCTCTTTCAAGGTTTCGAAAGCCTTAATTGCATCTTCATTGAGAGAGATTGGGACATTTTTGGTTTGGTTAGCTCGAACTTGTGCAAATTCCCCTCGAGTTATATTCGTCAATGGCTTGGCTAATCTAGCATAATTACGGATAAATTTCCTGTAGTAGGAAGTTAACCCGAGGAAGCTTTTCAATTCTTTTAAGTTTGTCGGTGGAAGGATTTCTTCGATAGCCTTAACCTTTTTAGGGTCTGGGAGGATACCATCAGGAGTAACAAGGTAGCCAAGAAATTCGACGATAGTGGCCAAGAAGTTAGTTTTTTCCAGGTTGATTTTCAATCCGGCTTCGCTAATTTTGGAGAAGACGATCTCGATGCCTCTTAGATGATCTTCTTCTTGTTTACTAAATATAATTATGTCATCTATATAGACATAGCAAATCTTACCTATCAACTCCTTAAGCACATCGTCTATCATGCGCTGAAAGATTGCTGGAGTATTCTTGAGGCTGAACGGAAGTCTTAGATATTCGTACTTCCCATTCATTGTTGAGAAGGCTGTTTTGGGAATGTCCTTTTCTTTCATCAGGATCTGATGGAACCCTGAGGTCAGGTCAAGCGTTGTGAAGAATCGAGCATCACCTAGACTGGCAAGTGTTAATATCAGGGATAATATGTATCAAGAATTGTTACAGCGTTTAGACGTTTGTAATCGATGACCATTCTGTACTGCTTTTCTCCGTTTGGCTTCGGCTTTTTAGGAACAACCCATATAGGTGAATTATATGGACTGTTAGATGCACGGATGGTGTTCTCTAACAGAAGTTCATTTACCTGTCTTTCGACCTCTTTCCTCATACAAGCGGGGTAAGGATAACTTTTGGAGTAGATTGGTTCGTTGGTGGTTGTACGAATTTCGGCTCGTATGTTGGTTTTTACTTTCTCGTTCCCTACTGGACCGAAAAGACTTTCGAACTTCATGTAAAGATCTCCTAATCTAGACCTAGCATAGAAACATTTCCGCCCAAGGTAAGCATTTGGCTAATTAATTCAGCAGAAGCATGGTTTTTGAGAGGCATGATTTTATTCGATTCAATGGTAATCATATTTGTTTCTCTGTCTATAACAGCCTTCAGCTGCTTCATAGTATCGTCTACTATTATACCATCGAACGAATTCAAATTTGGGAGGACGAAAAATGTTATCTCGAGACCGCAACCTAAATACTTAAAGAACTTCCCACAGACTTTGTTTTTAACTAGTATATTTCCGGCAGGACTATTGATTTGAAATGGGATTTTGACGGGTTTGGGACATGGAACTAAATTTTGTTTGATGAAGTTCTTATTCGCCCCAGTGTCTATAAGGAAATTTAGTATGTCCGCGTCCCGCGTTACATATTCTATATATGGTACGCTGGAAACGAGGCGACTTCCATACAATTTACTTCCCTAGATTCTTCATTGGGAAGTTCAACGGATTCTATTTCTGAGTTTTCCGCACCCGTGGCGTCCTCTGGACCTGTGAATACCACGTGGTTTAGACGCTGCTACTTTCTAGGGTAGTTTTCGGCAAATTCATGTAGTCTACCCTCCTAGATTGGGTTGAATTGTCCTCTTCCATTTTTACCGGAGGTTTTGGTCCTGTCGGCCTTTGGGGTGGATGCTGTTACTGAAAACTTGACCTCCGTCGATTATGTGAATTGTGAGCAAAGTTATCTCATGGAGAGAATGACTTGTTGGTGTTTCCAGGATTGTGATGAGATCCCGAGCTACCTCTAAAGTCGTAGTTCACAGGGGAAGATATCATATTGGGTGCCTTGACATGCAGAGAATTATTTCTAAAGTTAAGATTTTGCATCTCCAAGCAGGCGGAATATGCTTCAGGCAAGGTTCTTGGCTTCTGAACAATGAGAAGTCTTGAAAGATCCCCATTAAGCCCACGTATGAATACGTCCAGTGCACGGTTTCCGTAGGTTTCCACCAAAGCATTCATTGTTTCGGTAGAGTACGTCTTAACCCTGATCTTATTGATGATCAAGGAGAATTGATGGTTCACTGTGGCGTAGAAATCATCAACTCTTGAACCACCCTGTGTGAGCTGATTAAGTTGGTGTTCGAAGGTACGGATATCCCTCTTGTCGGCGTAGTGGAGCGAGAGAATTCTTTTAATTTCATTCCACTCGTTATCGAATATATTGTATGAGACCAGAGCAGAATCTGCCCTGCCTCTTATTTTTTGACGTATGTGTTGTAAAATCGCACGGTAGATGGTTTATTCCGGACTGTTTCATAGTCCTTCAGAATCGTCTCCACACTGTAGACCCAGGAGACAGTTCAGTTTTTTTTTCAGTTTTTATGCATTTTTATTTTTTTTTAACTTAAATTAATCTTATATGCTAAACAAAAAACGCTTAAAAATTAGCTTAAATTACTTACAAATAATCTTATTCTAACTTAATGGCCCCATGCGGGCACTCTAAGTTAAACCTAACACTTAAACTATGTCTTTCGACGAATCTTACATTATATTTTTATTTTAACATTACTTAATACTAGAACTAAGAAAATAAATTATAAGTAAAAAACTTAGTGAATGGACATTTTTTAATTTTTTATAAAACTTAAAACTAAAAGCCTACAGACTACCTAAAAATAAATCTTATTCTACTTAAACCTACTTACATCTAATACGTACGCACACACATACATATATATATATATATATACATACATAATACATATATACTTAATATATAAATATATGTATATATATATATATTTTTTTTTTTTTCATTTTTTATTATTATTAATTTTTTTTTTTGTTTTTTATATTTTTTTTTTCCTAAAACTAAAAAAACTTAAAAAAAAAAAAATTAGGCTGACCCACTTTGCCTCAGATGAAGCTATCTATTACTGGAGGCATTCGGCGACGAAGCATCCTCCCCTTCAACTAGCCACCAAAATTGCTGGTGCTGCTGAGCAACATCCCTCCTGTCGCGACACCCTACCGCCCTACTGAACCGGAGACGCTCCGCACTGCCATGTGCGACGTCTCTGTCGTAGTTGAGTCGCCTGTCCGCAGCTGTTTGAGCGACGTGGAAGATTAGCGGGACCGCCAATCTGTCCTGGATCAGACCTTTACTATCTAGATAGAGGAACGCTTCTGGAGGAATAAAACCGTCAAAGCGAACTCTCTCGTGATACATATAATTGGGGTAGAAAGCCCCGAAGATCAGGTTGTTCGATGAGGTCATTGCTCTTGCAATGTGCCTTCGAGTCAACTTAATGACGAAATTGTCCACTCTTATTAGATTCGCCCTATTGTACAAGACCTCATTGGGATAGAATTTGATGTACTGAGACTCTGGTGTTCTGTATAAGCGAAGACAAGTCCTAAGACAAGCCCTCTCAAACACCCGAATCTTTTCCAATAAACTTGCTCTCACGTTAAACCACACGGGACATCCAAATACAAGCATAGGCCGGATAAGGGCCATATAGCAGATCACCTTCACCCTCGCATCGAGTTGGCTGTTATAAAACAGTCTCTTTGTAAGGGCAAAAGCACCTCTGGCTCTGGCCAGAGCAACATCTATATGTTTGTTAAAATACAGATATTGATCTAGCCAGATCCCAAGGTATCTGACTACATTTCGACAAGCAAGTGGCTGTCCGTGTTGTCCAACGATAGAAAACTTTCGCCAATTCTTTCTGGTATCCCTAGAGGCTCCAGACAAAGGCGTCCTAAACAGAATGGTTTCCGACTTCTGAAAGTTGATTTTCAACTTCCAGTCATCGCAATATCGCTTAATTTTGTCAAAATCACGCTGCAAAAGTATATTAATGACCTCAATCTTTGGACCTGATCTGTACGCAATTATGTCGTCTGCGTACGCTATGGAATGGTGAAGTGAACCTATCAGATCACTTGTGTAAATGTTGAATAGGATCGGCGAATTTACCGCACCTTGTTGCAGACCGTTTTTAATGTTAAAAGTTCCAGCAGAAGTCACATCGCCATTCTTCACGATGAACTGTCTACTGGAGAGCATATCAAAAAGAATATACAGCAGTGGCTTACTAATGCCCAACCTGTCCAGCTTGAAAAAGAGTCCTTCTAACCATACGGTATCGAAGGCCTTCTCCAAGTCAATCAGGCAGGCACCAGTGCACTGTTTCTTGCCTTTGTTCCATTGGATATCAGAAACCAGTTTCGACGCAGCATGAATGATATCATGCCCCGCCTTAAAACCGAATTGATTATCCGGAACTATATGTTTGTCCTCAACCCACTTAGTCAGGACTCTATTGATCACCTTCTCGAAAACCTTACTGATATTTGGAAGAAGACTGATCGAGCGGAGATTCGCCGGATTGGAAGTATCTTTATCTCTTTTGGGAATCGGATGTACCACCGCAGTTTTCCAATGCGCTGGATAATGTGCATTATTAATTGCATTATTAAACAGGATGGTATAAATGTTCACTGCTTCTAGTGGGAGATGTCGAAGCACAATGCTCGGTATTTCATCGGTCCCTACTGATTTCTTACTTCTAAGTGATTCGAAGATCGTTTGGAGCTCTTCCTTCGAAATGAACGGGGTACCCTATCGTTGGCGATGACATTATTTGCCATATTCTCGTCACTGAACTGGGTGAAACCTGAGCTCTCGAATCGCCAATTCACTATTTCATTTCGAAGGCAGAAATTGTGCACAAGGACTCGACTTTCCAGGTCGTGGTTCGGGCCAATGATGTCATTCGCCTTATATACTTCCTGGAAAGTCGCTCCTATAGCCTCAACCTTCTCCTGCGGATCCTCGATCACAAAGAAGCTGTCATCATCAACAGCCTCATTTGGATCTATGCCTGCTGCTGTAAGTATGTTCTCGTTGTCCGTCGTTCGGGCGATTTTAAGACACGAAAGGTCGTTTTGATCTTTTCTCCGAAATATTTTATTTATTTGCGGAAACATATTCGGGTTGCTGGTGTTTACAGCTCGAATTTTTTTGTTCCAATACAAACTTACAGATGCTCTGTAATTTTCTTTTATTAATACTTGGAGGTTTTTGATCGACGACTTTAGCGTCATAATCTCCGGGTTATGTCTGTCAGTAAACTGTCTGTACAAGGTTTTTAGTCTTGACAGCAGTCTAGACTTTTATGACTTTATGACTTTATGTCGGTGCAGTGCGTCAATAGTTGCGTTGCGGAATAAGTCTTCGTCGTCAGTGTGTTGGTACCGAGGTATCGTTTTGTCCATTGTTCGTTTGATTGTCTCGTCCATTAGTCTTAGATACCTGTCAATCTCCTCGTTTGACAGATTTCTGTTGGACGGTGGGTAGAGCGAATTCGAGGAGAGTGCTCTAGTCAGTGTTCTGGTGAAGTGTGTCCAACGCACCCTACTATAATTGTAGGAATGCCTTTGAACAAACTCATCCAACTCCGCAATTTCGTTGGGAACAGTTATTTCGGTGCTGAGACCGCAATGGTCACTGTCATACACGAAAGTGCGTAGACAGTTTGTAGTTTGTTGGTTAGTGCATGTCAGTTGTATTCGTGAGTCGAACAGCAGAAGATCCAAATAAGAACCGTGTCTGGGAAACGACGGACTATCCGTCGCCTTAAGCCCGAGTCGATACATCACACTGTGCTGACGCCACCAATTGAATAGTAGGTTCCCTCTAGTATTTGGTGTATTATTTCCCCAATCACTATATTTGGCGTTGAAATCTCCGCCGATAATAAAATAGTTGTCTTCCAATTCCAGCCTCAGGAATCGAAAAAGCGTCTCGAGCTCTGAGGTGAATAAAGTGGATTGAGTAGCCTTAGGTGCATAGACAGACACCATGTACAACCGCTTTCCACTACGGAGGGGGATATACACGATGCATGCTTCTAGCACCTGGAACCTACGTACTACACCACTGTATACTCTTTTAAAACGTATACCTTTTCGTACGAAAATCGCAACGCCACCTCCCTGAATGGAGTTGGGTCGGTTTCTCCGTACTATTTTGTATCTTTTGTGCCTCATTTTGTGTCTTTTGGTAAGCTTAGTTTCGCTAACCAAAAGCACATCAGGGGCTTGGGTAGACCCAGGAGACGTATTGGACTAGATTGCCGTCAAAGACTTGTAATTCCTTCACTGAATCAGGCAGTTTAGAAATATCCTTCAAGTCTTGCTCTCATGTCGGACCACATAATAGTACCGCATCGTCCGCTCGTGGGACGGAATTGTCTCCCTGCTCCACAACCTGGAGCCAATTTCCGATAACCGCCAAGCGTTCATTAACATTTTTAATTGACTCTTGTGCATTAAATTGTTCTATTCTATTAATTCGGCCTTCTATTACCCTGAGTTTTTCTATTAACGAATTTATAGCTCCCGTGAGCTGAGTAACTGAGTTCTTAATCTCATCCATTCTAAACAGTATAACCTAGGAAGTATTCGAGGGTACGCAGTAAGAAATTAGAGGTAAAGAAAATACAACGACAAAAACACAATAACGACAGAAGTGGCCAATGGTTTTTTTTAAATTAAAAATTAAAAGTTGATTTTTTTTATGTTTTCTTAACTATATATTACTTGCAATCAATATCAATGTTTTTTTTTTTTTTTTTTAAATATGACTTTTTTTATATACATATTTTCCTTTGTTTTGTCAAAAGGATGACTTTGAACATCAGTTCCCTAGATGCCTGCTAAGCGCTCTCCATTAACTTTCGGGGTAGCCACTTTGGTTCGGAAGGCTCATATGAATCCTCTTTAGTCGTTAATGCGTTAAAAATCGCAGCAACCTACTAGGGTATGAGGATCTTCACCACCAGCGATTAAAATTAATTAATTCCGCAGTAAACCGGCCCCTTTTTTCGTGAGAGTTGGCCCCTAGGCATATTTTAAGCTATGAAATTAAATTAGTACGAAAGCAACTCTACTTGAGTTTTTCTTATTTTTTCGTTAGTTTAAGAGACTATGTACTAGTCTTGTGAGAATTCAATATATAGTATATGTCTTACTGCTTTTTTCTTAAAGTTATCCTACTAAAATCCTAGAAATATAGGACAGCCCCTCATCGTTTGAATCCTTATTCGTCTTCCTTGGGAAACTATTTTAATTTTCTAGTTTTTGGTTTTTCTATCTTCCGGTTCCTCGTTCACTCCACTTTTCAAGTTTTTCTTTAAATTCACTTGTTAGGTCTGGGATTATACTTTAACTTTTTGTGGGATAACTTCCCTTTTTCCTTTGATGTTTCGAGTTTTACTTTTTGTTTCTCATCCACTTCACTTTTCAAGCTTTTCGTTAACTTCACTTATTATTGTAGGTTTAGGATTATACTTTCTCTTTTTGTAGGATAATTTTCCTTTCTTTTTTTATGTTTTGAGGTTTTTTAAAAAAAAATTTCGTTCACTTCATTTATCAGATTTAATTATGATATATAAAAACTTTTTCCGATTTTGGATAAAGGATTAACAGTTAACGATTAAGGACACACGAGTTTCGGGCTGTCTCTGCTCGGGCGCCAGTAAAAGTCCTTTCGAAGGACTTTGCTAAAAAAATACAATCCGCGCGAACAATCCGCGCAACTTGGATATTCAAATGAAACACGATTTTTGGGATACGTTATAAGATGTTGTATATTTGGCCATTTACTTGATAAGACTGCCTAACAATGAATATAATACTTTAAATCTAACCTCGGCACAATTGACTCCAATGGCCTTGGTTCCCACGGGAAAGCTCATGCAGGTGAAAAATGCATACGATGCATCTGGCTGGATACTTGCGCCTTATCGTATTTTAGTCAGATAGGTGGCTGCTTATGCGTGTTAACTTTTATTTATTTATTTATTTGTTTGTTTATTTATTATTACTGCCTATTTAATGGAATACCAATTTCTGGTCAATTGTTTATTTATTTATTAATTCTTTTTTACTTATTACTTTCAAGTTTTTTTTTTTTTTTTTTTTTAATTTAAATGAAGGTTTCTCTCATTGTTTTCCTTTAAAAGCTTCACATTAATAAACGCTCAATTTATATTTAATGCATTTCTTATGATAATCTGTTATCCTATCTCTGTGTAAGCTGAGTTACAAACGAATTATTGAAAGATATGTTAATCAATGAAAAATAAATGTAATTACTACTACTACCTAATTCTTGAATACTCACGGGAGTTCCGTGGAATGAGACATGCAGCATGTTTCTTTGCGAAGGTTAGGTGTCGCTTTACGCACCTGAAGTACATCTTCCCTCTCAATTTGTAACAGAGCTCGAAAAACTTTTTCGTTCTCTGTGCCTACAATCGGAAGAAAATTTTTACTTTTTAGCCGGAGATCTTAACGCTAAACATGTGGTATGGGGAAATAATTCACCAAATACCAGTTATTTAACTGGTGGTGTTTACATAGGATTGAATAAAAACTCGAGTTGTACAGCGACGGTTACCCCTTCTTTCCCATCTGCCGGTTCCTTTTTGGACTTGGCATTAATGGACACTAGGATTGAACTGACGAACATATAGTAGAACGACCCACTAGGAACTGTTTGCGAGCGTTTGAGTACGACAGCGACCACTGCGGACTCGCCGCTACAGTACGGATCCAGAACGAGCAAACACTGCTGGAACAATATAATCATGTGTTCTCATACGATTTTCGTAGAGTACGGTGGTCACGCTTCGCCAAAACTCTGAAGCGTAACTTGCGTTCGAGCGGGATCGATCCTCCGAATAACAGAAATCTGACAAACGACGAGATTGACCGATATTTAACAGAAATGGGCATTGTAATTAAACAAACTATGGAGCAAACTATCCCTCGGATACAACACTCCGAAGACAATCAGACTAATAAGGACCGAACTCCCGCAGTCGACGCACTATACGCACACAAAAGTAGATTGCTCTCGAGGCTAAAACAGCTATACAGACGGTTTACTGACAGGAACAATACGGAAATAAGAACACTAAAGTCAGTGATAAAAAACCTGAAACAATTAATAAAAGAAAATTTCAGTAAATCCATAAGTATGTATTGGGGCTATAAAATCCGGGATATAAAATCCAGTAGCCCGAATATGTTTCCGCAGAAAAATAAATTGTTCAGGCGGAAAGATCACAATGACATGCAATGTGTTCGAATCACACAGACGACTGAAAGCAGAACGTTATTACTGAGCGCCGGTATAAGTCCAGAAAGTTTCGACTCAGGAGACGGTATCTTTGTGGTCAAAGACCCACAGGAGAAAGTCGAGTTGCTAGGCGCTTATTTCGAAACCGTGAATACTGTGAACAATCTAGTTTACCGTAACCTCGATATTGAAAACAGGACTTACGCAAATCACTTCTATCTGCGAAATCCGTAATTGGCGATCTGAGAACAACGGTTTTATCCTGTTTAATGAAGAAAACGCGGCAAACGTCATCGTCGCCGATGGACAAGCTGCGAGTCACTTGTTCGTGCGAAAAGATGAGCTCCTGTGCATCTTAGTACGTTGCCAGGCAATTGCGTACGATTGGATCGATGTCGAAATGCAACACACCGAATATTTTAGGCTTAAAGAAGGGGAGAGAGGCGATACGCTCTCCTAGCTCCTCTTAGGTATAAGTAGATTAGGGTTAGCTAGGGGGTTTTCGTGGAGAGCCTCGTTATCACGTAGGGGTCCCTCCGAGAATTGACCGACCCTAGATGGTCTCGGTCAGGTTCCGGAGGTGCATGTGCACCATTATAACGACTGTCAGGTGCCCGAAAACATAATCGAGATAGCGACCACTCTGAGCAAAAGAAAACGAGTGCTCGCCACCTGGATTATACTCGTAGTTGGGTTAAATTAAGTAGCATAGGTAGGATAAGTAGATAGGCAGCTTAATTTTGAATAAAATAAAAAAAAAAGATAGAACATCTAAGTTTTTTGATAATAATTTTCTTAGAGAATCATATATGTAAATATGTTGGTGATATAAGCTAAGTCCTAGGATAGATTTAAGGTCGAAAGACATTAGTTGTAGTAATATCGTTAAGTTTAGAGCGCTCGGTAAGAGCCAGTAAGCTAAATTCAAAAACTGTTGCTGTTAAAGTAGATTTAAGCATTTTTGTCTAGTAGATATGTCAGTTGAGATATAGAAAAAAATAATAAAAATTAATTTAAAAGTAAAAAGTAAAGGCTAGGTTTAGAGGAATATGCAGTTTCACGTTCGGCTCATTGCTCTCCGCCATCCGTTCTTTTGCGTCTCGGTGTGATTTACCAAACTCAACGCGCAGTCGTTCTTCGTGAAAATCTTCATGTGTTTTGCCAATTTCAGAGCACCTGGATTTTTCTGTCTATAGGATCGTCCACAGCATCAATATTATGTCTGTACCTATACAACGGCAGTGAGGTATCAGCGTCAATTTGTTACAAAACTTTTCGATTTTTAGTCTAATAACCCATAGATAAAAAAGATGACGGGCTACCGTTACTAACCAAAAGCTTTGATAAATAAAACTCTAGTATAAAAAGATCTGCAGCCTCGTCTAGTGAAGAAGAATATGTAAAATAGACGAGTAATGCCGGATTTGCAACAAGCACTTGTTTGTAAGGCGCACTCAAGGGTTGCTCAGCAAGGGGTGGTTGGATACGAAAGAGCGAAAAAGAGTGGACGCCACAAAATTGGTTTATTAAAATTTGGAAAACAAAATAAAAAAAGGAGGGAATGGCAAAGTCAAAGATCGTTCAACCCATCAGAATCATCATTCACATCGGCCAAAAAAATCATATTTAAAGTAGCGACCCACGGAAAGCTGAAATGATTTTAGAGAAATAATGGGTGCTTTTTAGAGGCTTGTGTTTCGAAGTGGCAACACTTTTTCCAGCCACAGCTGATAGCTAACAGATGATTTGTGGCCAGTTTTGGTTGTTATTTTGCCATGTGTAGACTTACATAAGCTAGGGAAATGCAAACATGAGAAAAATAGAAATCATCAATTTATAAAAAAGACCTTTGGTATATTTTCTATGGGGATACATATGTGCAGTCACTAATCTACGTTGATAGACCGCCGCATTATTGCCAATCTACTGCTCCAACTGTTCGAAAATTGGAGTTCCAGATTGCACTTTACACGAGCCAGCTTCGGCACCCATATGCCTGAAATAATGTTTAAAAACTAATAGCATGTAATATTTTATTTGAGGACCTGCGACGATTGATCGGAAACTGCTGTTTTTTACTATAACTTGCATTGGGCCAGCTACGCAGTGATCGCCTTATCCCCCAGTGGTAATTCCCGGTAACTGAATAAGTACAGCGTTACTAATGCCGGATAGAAGAACAAGGGCATGCTCGGCCAGTAGCATAATACTAGCCCATGCCGTCATAGGGCTCTACGCAAGAGATTAAAAAGATGTGACGAACCAAGTAATGGCCTTGAATAGAAACGGATTCACTATTGACAACCTTTCCAAACGTATAAAACACAACAACCTTTGGACCTCCAAATGAAATATTCAGGCACTTAACAGGCCACGTGTAGCCGAGCCATTCGCAAAGGCCCTTGACTGTTATTACGCAGATATCACCGCCATCCAGGAAGTGTAATGGAATAAGGCGGACATAAGGATAAAAAAAAACTGTGATATACATATATGTATTGTATGTATGATACAACGGCGACGACCCATTCAATGTAGACAATTATAGCAAAAACTTCCGTTCCCCTGACCAAAACGAAAAAAGGATAGTCAGATCTAAACTGAAATCCAGCAAATCCGATACACTTGACGGCCCACCGGCCGAGGTATTCGAAGCTTCTGGAAATGACTGTGGAGAGCATACACCAACCCATTTCTCAGGTCCGGTCAGAGCAGTGGGTGCCTGATGAATAAAATCTTAGCATCATTTGCCCGATACCTAAAAGAGGAAACCCCGTTTACAGCGCCAATTAGACAAAGTTAAGAAATTCTTTTGTTCCTTTTATTGCAGTTTCAGTCCATGAAAGATCACAACCAACCAAATCTACTCCAGTAGATGTCTTGAGCATCTACGAAATCGGTAGCCACCATTTAAAGTCGTAGTCGACGGCTATAATTTAATTTCGAGGTAGTATGGAACTTTATATTCCTCGGCTCTGCTATAAATTCTGCCAACAAAACTTTATCAGAATTAAAAGGATGAAATACTCTTGCTAACCGCCCTTTTTTTGAACTAAGAAAGCAATTGAGTGCTTTTCGAGATAAAAATCCTTCAAAATATATTCGGTCCCGTTTGCCTTAATGGGTTTTAGAAAAAAAAAATCAACAACGAACTATACGCTCTGTACAGCTTGAACACTGCTCATCAGTCGGCTAAGATGGCTTGGACATGTAGAGCGAATGGACACCAATGCTCCGGCCCATAGAGTCTTCGAATCAAACAAGGAGGGACAACAAAGTAGAGGGAGCCATCTAAGGTGAGCGCGCACACGTAAAAGGCGACCTCAACCGACTTGGAATGCGCATCTGAAGGAGAAAAAGGACGGGCAAACGGGAGTGGCTTCTACTTGAGGCCGAGGTTTTCCACGGACTGTAGCGCCATCTAAGTGAGTAAGTGCGTGCCCGTGGCTCAAGTGATAGTAGACTGGCTTCCAAATTGGAAATTCGGTGTTCGAATCCCAACCGCGCCCGAAAGACATTAATTTTTTCAGTTAACAAAAATCAAGTCATATGAATAGTTGACTAGAAATTAACAACAAGACAACATTCAAAATAAGAATTTAGTCTCCCCATTAAATGTTGGATGCCACCAATGGAGCGAAATAACCACTGAGCCCAAACAGCTTTCTTTCTCTCTCTATCCCATTTTCCAAAAAAACATGTTTATACCCACTTGACTGTTAAGTCATTCCATAACCGAATTTAACGGCTTAGGAAAGGATCTCTATATTCCAGATACGTCCGAAAGTCGCCATTCATAACCAGATGGGTGTTGCAGTTGCAGGTTTGAAGGGACGTAATGCTACAGTGATATATAGAACATGTTGAAATCTGTTGATTGTTTTTGCTTGTAATTATGGATATCCCCTTAAAATTGTGGACGCATTAAATTCCTATATGGTTCCACCCCATTGTGTCGATCTTCGAGGCCGTGCGCAGCCGTCAAATGTTTGAGCACAGTGTTGTCGCATACTATCCTCGTTAAAATACCTTTCATGATTACGATGTCATTTTTAGGCGTTGCGTTTTAGGGACACCTAGTTGATTCTAAAAATTTGTTATCATTGACTAATATTCATAACAAGGTAAAGGGGGACCAGATAGCACAGATAGTTTTTTCAATTGTTATGTTTCAGCAGCTGTCAGAGTTACCAATGACATCCAGCTGTCAAAATATTCAATAAGGTTTGTCATTTCACCATGCATCGTTTTACGACATTATTAAAAAATATTATGGAAATTCTGGCCCAGTTGTAAATACACAACGTGAATTTCGTCGCGAAGTTGGTCGTCATCATGGCTTCAGTGTGCAAGCAATTCGTCACACCGTAGAAAAGTTTGAGCGAGAGTACACTTTTTTGGATCTTAAGCCACTAAAAATATAGCCACCGTAGTGGTCAATATCGAAGAAGACCCAGAAATGTCGATCAGTTGAATTGGGCATCGCCAGAGAGACGACCCGGTTTATTTTGCGGTTGGATTTGGGCCTACGTCCGTATATTATTGTGCTGTCGCAAGAATTGGAGCCGGATGACCATAAACAATGCTTAAAATGGTGGACCTTCAGTGGTCAAAAAAAGTATTCGAAATCCCCATGATTTTTCAAAATTTGATTAAAAAATAAAAGAAACCACATCAAAATAAATTCTATTAAAACAAAACTAGTTAAATTAACTTTGATTCTTGTATTTTAATTGCAAGCTTTATAAAAAAAGTCGCATTTCTAAGACAAATCAAACGGAAACTCAATTCATAACCAAAAAAAGTTTTCGACAATTAAATAATTTTTTTTTATTTTTTTTTTATTGCTAGTATTTAGTTGCTTTTCCCTTGCGACGTATCATTTCTTTAAGACGTGGCCGGCATTGATTTAACTAAAGTCCTTGTATATTCAGCATCAATATTTTTCCACTCTTCTTGCAAATTGCTTTCATTTGATATTTATTCGTAAAACTACGTGCCCTTAACTTTTTTTCCAAATGACCACATATATGCTCTATAGGATTCAGATCCGGCGATTGGGTAGGCGTTTTGATCACTTTAAGATAATTCTAGAGCAACCAATGTATTTAAAGCGGAGTGCTTTGGGTCGTTGTCCTGATAGAACTCAAAATATTGTCCAAGACCTGCAAATTTATATAATAAAGGTGATCCATTGTTCCATCAATAAAAACTAAATTCATAACGTGCTCTCGCAAGTGTTGATGGGGTCACATCGTTTGAGAATTACTCCCAATTCTTTTTCAGTTAAAGTTAATTACTCGGGTATATTTGATAAAAGAGTTTTTATAGTTTATTTGTTACTTACAAATTTAATAAAATAATAACAATAATGAAGTGTACATTGTGTAGTCTAAAAGTTGATAAACTCCAACTAAAAATTAAATGTAAAGCTTGCAGTGAATATTCATATGCTAAATGTGCGAAGCTGGAAAAAATAGTCGTTGAATTTCTCGAAAAGAGCAAGCAGGGTCACAAATGTGAATCTTGTCTTGGACTCCGGAGAAGATCTATTCTGGAAGAGCAATTCCCAGTACACTCTATTCACTCTGTGGGTCTCCCTCATTTTCATCTATGAACGCGTTAACATCTTCTAGTTCATCTTATGTTCCTACTGCTGCAGCTCATCTTTCTCGTAAACCTAACAACACCGACGCTTCTTCAAACGACTCAACTGACTCTTTTATTACTTCGGTCGCTACTGTTAATTCTTCTCCTATAAATCAAATTATAACGTTGAATATGCTCTACAATGCAATTCTTAAACTGCACAATCTTAACAGTGATACACTCACAAAAATCCGAACTCTTGAGGAATATGTTGTAGCTCTTACCGACACTGTTAATAGCTTGGCGTTCAAACTGAATGCATTAGAACAAAGAGAAAGGCAATGTGCTTTTTTTTTTTTATATAATTTACGCGCGCCTAAGGGGTTGATACCCTTTTACTGTTACCAGGGCGCGGGCGGAAAGATAGAAGGAGGAGAAAGGAAAATTGTTTTTGTAGTGGTTTGAAACTCAGGTGTGTTTGGTTTCTATGTTTACTCTCCAGGGGTGGGAGTCCGAATAGGACGGAGAGTTTTTCTTCACTCAGAGTGATTCGAGATATAATTCCCAGTATTTTTTTCATTGCTTGAAACTCTTATAACAGCCAAATCTACGTGTCAATGTTATGCCTTCACACGCAGATTTTTTTTTGTCTGAGTTCCAATTATACAATGAAAAACTGATTTTGCCATGGGCAGGATTCGAACCTGGACCGTCCGAGTGAGAAACGTTTGCTACTACCACTACACCACGGCCACCCCTGTGCTGTTGACATTGTTGGTATTCCTGACGTGCATAGTGCCAATGCACGTGAGAAAGTTATTCAACTTATAACCGAAGGTGTGGGAGAGAAAATAGGAGAACACGATATCGTATCTAGCTATGTAAAAAACATAAAGAGTAAGAGCAATGTCTCCACAAGTAATGCTACTGTGTCAAATATTGTATGGGTGAAGTTTAATTCTCTTGCACGTAAAGACTTAATAATGAATAAGTTGAGGGTGAATAAAACCAAATTGCTTGCCAACATTTTTAAAGAACACCAAAACAACAGAGGCAAAATATTCATTAATGACAGCCTTACTGCACACACACGATCTTTTCTACAGAAGGCTAAACAGCTGAAACAACAGAACAAATGTCAATACGTATGGATAAGAAATTCAACAGTACTACTCAGAAGAAAGGAAGGCGAAAAAGTGATTAAAATTAAGCGTTATGAGGATTTTTATAAATATGATTTTAATATCTTTTAATGATGGTTTCAAATGATAAACAGTAATTTAAATAATATTATTTTTGAAGTTCCTCGTACTAGTATTTTGTCTTCCTCAAATTCAAATTCTGAAGATATCAACTGTCTTTGTATTGACCATCCTAAAGTAGAGTCATTCTCTGGTGTTTCAATAGTTCATCAAAATATTCGCAGTTGAAGAAAGAACTTAGATGTTTTCTTGGCTCATCTCGCATCGCTAGACCATTTACCTGACTTCGTATTTCTTTCAGAAATATGGATTTTTGATTTTGAGGTATCTAATTTTAAGTTTCAAATTCATAACTATACGTTTAAAGCATTCTGTAATAATTCGTATGCAGCTGGTTTAACGGCAGTATTTTACAGGAGTGATATAGAATGCGAAATTTTGTATTCTAAACTTAAAACTGCTGATTTGATTGTATTAAATTATGAAATATTTGGTTCTCGATTCTGTTTAACTGCTGTTTACAGACTTCATCTGTTTACTGTTAGGGCTTTTGTGGAAGAGTTTTCTGCATTTTTGGAAAATCACAAATTCAAAAACCATGTACTTTTGGGAGATTTCAAAATTGATCTTTTGACTGATTCGTCTGATACTGATATTTTTCTTACTGCTTTGTCCTCCTTTGGCTTTGCGTCATTGGTGAACAAACCAACCAGATATCTTTCATGTTTAGACCATTTTTTTTAAGATTGCATAGGAATAATACTATGAAATATAAAGAACTTGTATTTGATCTTAAGATAACCGATCATAACTTAACCAGCCTTCAGTTTGACAATTTCATCTCCAGAACTAAACAATCCTATTTGAAAAAAATTAAAAAGATCAATTTCCAAACACTGAAATCCGCTTTATTTTTTGAATTGTGGGTGGTGATCCATCTGTAGCCTTTGACTTATTTCTCAACAAGCTTCAAGTGTTAATAACGAACAATAGTCAGCTTTTAAATAAAAGGGACAAGCAGCTAACATGTCTTAAACCATGGATGAACTTATTTTGCTGAACAAAATAAATAAAAAGAAAAAACTCTTTACTTGTATAAAAAACCATCCAAATAACATAAGAAGATGAAGATATGTTTACCAGAAACATTATAAAACCGATTTCTTTTTTTATTTCTGATGTGCTATGCCATATTTTAAATCTTAGTTTAAATAAAGGAATTTTTCCTGAATCACTGAAGCTAGCAGTAGTTATTCCTCTACATAAAAAAGGCGCCACTACATGTCTAAATAATTACCGTCCGTCCCATTTCCATTCTTTCAGTTTTTTCAAAAGTTTTTGAAAGAGGCATGAAATCTAGAATGCTTTGCTTTCTAAAGAAATTCAAATTTTTCAGGGATTACCAATACGGTTTTAGGAGTGGAAGATCTACTGAGGATGCTGTCTTAAAATTATGTGGCGAAATTTATGATAGTTTGAATGATTCGGAGGTGTCTGCATCTCTGTTCATTGATATAACAAAGGCTTTTGATACGGTAGATCACACTTTGTTGCTTGATAAGTTGCATAAGGCAGGTTTTAGAGGTAAAATTCATGACTGGTTTGCGTCGTATTTAAAGAACAGAAAGCAAAAGGTTAGAATTCAGAATAATTTTAGTTCTGAAAGATGTACTGATATAGGTGTTTCTCAGGGCTCCGTTTTGGGCCCTATACTATTCTTGATTTTTGTTAACTCGCTTTTCGTTCAACATTTTAAAGGCAAAATAACATCCTTTGCTGATGATACTTCCTTATCATATTCTTCGAAAAACCAATTTCAATTATTCACTGATATCAACAATGATTTAGAAATTCTGCGAAAATGGTTTAATTTGCATAGACTTGTTTTAAGTGACAAAACAAAACTTATGGTTTTTAATATTCAGGGGACAATCTATGAGGATATGGTAATAAAATATCATTCACCCAATTGTTGTAGATATCGTCTTAATAATAATTGTATGCATGATAATAACAACAGTACATCTTATAATGACAACATCAACTGTTCAGATAATTATTTTGACATTGAGAAAGTTAAAAGTTTCAAATATTTAGGTATTATTTTGGATTATAGGATGTGTTGGAATAATCATACATCTGACCTGAAGAATTACCTAAACAATGTTGTGAGGCAAATCTACCATCTCAGTCTTTACTGTAGTCAACCGATTTTAAAGCTGGTTTACAATGATTTACTTAAATCCAAACTACAGTATGGTCTTTCTTTTTGGGGTGGTACTTATCAGAATAACACTGCACCTTTGCTTATTAAACAAAAACATGCCATTCGAGTTATCTGCAGTGCCAGTCGTATCACTCCTAGCTTTCTTTTGTTCAAAAACCTAGACATTCTTCCACTAAAACATTTATATTTTTATACGGTTCTAAAAATGTTTTTTGAGAAATCAGGATATTCATCTGCAAGATTGTATGGATCTCACAATTTACGCATCTACAGTAGGAATTTATTAACCGTACCTTTTATAAAAAAATCTCTTTTTTCTCACTCCTTTAATGTTACTGCACCTCGCTTATTCAACAGACTGCCAGAAAATCTAAGATGCGAGAGAGTCAAATCTACGTTCTTAAAAAATGTTAAGCTCTTGCTCTTTTCTTTAAACCATAACGAAATTAATATCTTTTTAAATATTTTTGTTCGATCTCTTGTACATATATGCTTTTAACTTAGATTCATAGTGTTTGAGTTATCAATTTAACTTTTATGTATTTATTTATTTTTTTCTTGACTTAAACCTATAGTATATGCTCTTAGAAATGTTTTAAATTTTATAATTGATCCCCATCAATAGATAATTACTTTTGTATTTAGTTCATTGAATGACGCATCCAACTCTTGTTCATCGGACAATCGGATGTTCCTAACTATTTTATATGAAATCTTGTAGTTATTACTGTGTTTTTCTTTTCTTTTCTTTCTAATAAATATATTTTTCTGAATTGTTAGTTATAAGTTTTCAAATGAAATAAAGTTGTTGGTACTACATTTCTTTCTTCTAGCTCAGTGTTCGGTTTTCTATAAACCAGAACCTTGCCATCACATCCAAAGAGATTAAACTTACTTTCATCAGCAAATATTACGTCCATCCAGAACTCTTGAGACTCATTAGCGTAAGATCTTGCAAACTCCAATCTTAATTGTCTGTTTTTTTGGTAGATGTATGGCTTCTTCCTCACTGATCTTGCTTGAAAATTATTGCTTTTAAGGATGTTCCGAATTATTTTTGAGGTAACCTCTATGCCTAAATACTCCTCAGTATGTTTTGCCAGTTCTGAAGCATTAGTTCTTGAATTTTTCTTAACTTCCCGAAGAATCCATTTTTGATTAGATTCATATAACTTCTTAGGACGTCCTGTTCTTACCCGGTTTTCTACCGATTTCTCACTTGTAGACTTTTTTATTATGTAGTGAGCTGTAGTTCTTGGTCTTTTCACAATAGCCGAAATAGCATTTTCAGATAATCCTTGATTGAAGTGGTGAATTACAAGATTTCGTATGACAATAGAAGTCTCCTTGTTTTTCCGACCCATTATGAGCAAATTTTACAAAATACTAACCCAAACTTCAGGAAATGAACAAACAACAATCTTGACTAACTGCATTGACAGAAAGAGTGGTATTTTTACAGTTACTTTGGAGAACAAGCATCACACGTTTGGGTTGTCGAATACTTTTTTTTGTTTGTGAATTACGCTTCCGTTTATTAGTCTCGTTTTTTTCTTAGAAATGCGACTTTTTTATAAAGCTTGCAATTAAAATAAAGGAATCAAAGTTAATTTAACTAGTTTTGTTTTATCCGAATTTATTTTGCTACATTTTCATTCATTTTTAGTTCAAAGTTGGAAAGAGCATTTGCATACTTTTTTTGACCACTGTATATCCGGACGAGGCTATGTCAACAATCAAAATTTCCGTTATTGGAGCGAATATAATCCACAAGTGTTTGGCCAAGCATCTATGCACACACAAAAGTTGATTGTCTGATTTATGGCATGGGGACATAATAAGACCTTATTTCTTTCGAAATGAGGAAGGAGACACCGTTACCGTCAATGTTCTGAGGTATACATCGATCTATCCGAGCTGTGGTTCCAACTAGATGGCGCTACATGCCATACAAGCGACGCAATGCTCGAAGTTGTGAACGGGAAATTTGGCGACTGGGTCATCTCACGGCGAGCGTTCTTCAATTGACCGCCGCGATCATGTGATTTGACACCACTGGATTATTTTCTCTGTGGCTACATCAAGTCCTTAGTCTACGCTAACAATCCAACCATTTTGGATGAGTTCGAGGTCAACATTTGACATGCTATTACCGAAATAACGCCGCACATATTGCACCGAGATCAAAAACTATATCTACCGCTTGAAGCACTGCCATCAAAGCTGAGTCGGCCATTTGAATTATGTGCTATACCACATGTAATGGCATGAACGTAGCTTCAAAATAAAGCAAGAATCAATTTTATATCTCACACCGTTTGATGTGTGAGCCCAATTACACTCATAATTTACTCTCCCTATTACATTTTGGATACCATTCTTGCTTTCTCCTTCTATCATATTTTCAAAAAAAAGTTAACATTATAATACAATCAGTATACAAACTTGAGTGTTAGATTCTTAAAAAAAAAAAGTCCGGTCTAGTCTTGTCCGGTCTGCCAAAAGTAAAATAACGTAGTACATCTGACCAACTTATTGCCCTCCGTCTCCAAATGTTAATTTAATTTAACTTTCCCCCTTTAGTTGAACGAAACTGTCGTTTTAAGGATCTTATTATCATGAGCCTAGGAATATCTTCATGTTCCAAAATCTGATCGCTGTCAATGAATAATTGCTAATGCTTATTGGCAAAATTTCCATCCGTAGCTGAAAAATGTTATTGTGATTCAGAGCACTTTTTTTACAATGGGATCCGCATGCCCACAGGATTGCGTGGCGCTTCACTCATCAATTTTGGAAAAGCTCCAACAAGTTCTTTCTCGTTATGTAACGAACCAACACCCATCGAAGAGGTATGAATCCTACTATTAGCCGCTACCATCCAAAATATATAAATGTGATTTTTCATTTTCCTTTACCTGAGAAGTTGTTAGGATATCTTCCCCACTCGTATTGTTCATTGTTCTTTCAATATATTTAAAGTTTAGCATAACTACATTTATTTCAGCATTTGATGTCTGCTTTTGCCAAAATTACACAACTTTTTCTTCGGGGGATCACCCCGAAAAATTGCATAAAATTCTTTCAAAAGCTTCAAAGAAAACGAAAAGAAAAAAGTCGATAATATTTTTGCACAAAAGGCCACTAAAAGAACACAGATCTCTGAACGCTAAATAATTCATGCGAAATGAATACAATATAAGCATTGAATGTACTTTTCAAGGATGGATTTAAATAAATTCAATACGTTGTTCTCTTATATACCGCCCCGTGATTATTCGTACGTTTAATTTTCCTAAATGCCCAATCGACCAGATTACAGATTACAGTCTTACCTCATTCTTATTAAACTACAGTAGTATCCGATTTTTTGTTAATTTCGTAGCTGAATAAGCTATTGGTTTATTTCTTCTTTTATTCAAACTGAAATTTTCCAGAAACGATTATGTAAAATTAAAAGACTCCACCCTTTCTTTTCTTTTACCAAAAACAGTATTAAACTTATACGTAAATACCATATATAATAACGTCAGGATTAGATCATTTCTTAATTTTTAGAAGTTTGCAGGTAAAATAAAATCTTACATAAATTAACTACTGCCGCTATCAATTGGAAAAGAGTGCACTAAGCCTGGACTTCCAAAATTGCATTAAGATCCTTGTGTGAATTGAAAATCTTCATTAAATGCCATGATTAACTTTTTTTATAAGACTGAAGTATTTATACTAATTAAACTTTTTTTGAAGAATTTAATTTGTACAATATCTTTGTCAATATCATAAATCATCACTTCACTTACTTCATAACAAAAGAATATTTTCTTATGTAATTCTATATGTTCTATATATGTATGTGTATATTTAAATTTATCTAGATCCGTGAGCTCGAAACATTCTCGTACAACGAAATGCATCATATCCTATCACGTTCAGATTTGTGTAGATAAGCATGTTCATATCTGCGCTCTATTGCAATACCATGATTAATACTACTCGCACTACCCAATGGATTTATGTAAGCTATAAATCAGTGATCGATTCGTTCCAGATGCAATGTACGCGCAAGAGATTTGTTGAAAAGTTAATTAAAAAATCATAAATTTCGAATTTGTAATGCGGAATATTCAATTGTCAATGTTTGTATATACATACTTATGGCATGTTTAGTTTATTCGTTCCTGATGTATGTATGAGACCATGCAATTCATTATGTTTAAAAGAGTATATCTATAATACTATGCTAACATGATTTATTTTATCTAATGTTTCTTATTTTGCAAATGCATGCAGAATTAGAAAACAATTTATCTATACAATAAGTACCAGAGGAATTAGAAAAAAGTATAAATATTATTTAAAATTCTATATTGTTTCAGCAAATACTAAATCATTACATTATACAAAAAAGTATATTGCAAATTTCGAGTATTCAAGAACACCATAAGTATACGGGGAAAGACATCGACTGTATCACCAATATTCTAATGACTAAACATCGCTTACAAGAATTACTATTATAGTAACAATCAGTAACATAGCAGCCTATATGAAGATGACGTAAAATATGTTTCCGCAGTAAGAGCAAGAGAAGCACCAACAAAACAACAATATATGTATATACATGTTGGTAGATGGAAGTTTGGGCCAAAAACTGCTCGTGTTAAAATCTCAATAAAGATAAAAATGCTCTGGAGGCTTGATAGCATTTTCGCGAACTTTAAAAGCAATGCCACGACTCTTGCACAAAAGGACTGCAGGGCACCCAAAGTGTGACAAAATGGATAATCATCAATTTTTAAAACGAAAAATCGTCTTGCTAGACAAAAATTTTTAAATGCAGACAACACATTTTTATTGAAATAACAACAAAATCACTGCAAAGTGAGCAGACTACGTATTTACTATTTATACGAAGCGGCGCACGTCGATTTTCTAGGCTATTCGATTTTGCATTCATTCTTCTACCACTTGGATTCTATAATATTAATGTCTTTGTTTTGTATTGATAGCGACAAAGTTTTAAGAAGCCTTAAATGTTTACCCAATTTACCAAGTCGCCGAGAAGCGGTGTGTGCGCGGGATACATCAGTGGGAACCACACCAACGGTGCCATGAAATAACCCCCAATTGCCAAATTCAAAAGTGCCAAAATTGTAAAATTCTACATTATTTCGCAATGACAAAGTGAAATAACACCCGCCTTTGCTTGTGAAATAAAGCCGAATTCAGAGTTTGAAAAAGGTGACTCTCTTCGCTCGCTAACAGGATTTCACTCTTTTCTCCGCAGGGTTTAGAAACTCACGCGACTTCGTTGCTCCGCTAAGGGAATGTCAACAACTGTCAGGCAGGCGCCTATAACTTCTTAGCAATTGTATTTTAGTTGTAATTGTAATTGGTCGATTTAACATGGTACCGTTTATTTTAATCATTTTTAGCATGATATGATGGCAACTGATTTATATTAAAGCAATATTAAAAGTAATGAAAAGTGAAATAAGGCCGATTCGGCATTTCACGGCACCCACACCAACACTTCATGGGGCGCTAACTAATTATGAAAAGGTATTCGTGTGCAAACAAAAAACAACTCTCGTAAATAAATTAAAAGTATCACTGTTTTTTAAATATATTTAGACTACGACATATTTTGGAAAAGCAGGGATTCGAAATCGATAGTTACCACCACTTTTGCAGAAATAAACTATAAAGAGTCCGTTGAACTTATCTGTCTATGGAGAATCACGAAGGATAATGCCTTCCAATGTTTGTACGCGTTACAATAGCATTTTTAAATTTCAAAAAAGCTTTAAGTCCTCGCAAGACATACGTATTTATTTTGTATATCTATTATACAAGGTAGCGCAAAATTAATCACCCCATCGGGAGATGGTATAATTTTTGCAAGTGCCGTCGTACGTCAATAATATTTGACATTTGTGAACTAGACAGCTGCAGTATACAAACAGACAAGCAATGGAGTGCTACACTCCGCAAGAGCGTGGAATAATTGCGTCGACTCTTAGCTACTCGACTCGAACAAAGTGGAACCACAGGAGACCATGCAAAGCATGGCCGTCACCAGACTGGTCGTTCGGCCGAGAATATCGCGGCTGTGGCATCAACCGGACGACGGGCCACGCAATTGGGCATCACCAGACGGACCCTACAGTGAATTTTAGTGAAAGACTACTTATACATGTTCCTATACAAAGTGCAAACAGTGCATCAGTTAATGGCTCCTGACCGTCAGTCGCGTGTGTATTACTGTAAAGTCGTCCTCAATCTCAACAACGAAGAGGACGATTCTGTGTGGAAAACCATCATGAGCGACTAGGCGTATTTCCACTTAAGCGGTTACGCCAATAAACAAAATATTCGTTCCTGAAGCACTGAAAATGCGCGTGTGATGCACGAAGAGCCAATACATCCACTCAAAGCCACTGTAGGGTGCGGCGTTTACGCGGGAGGTGTGGTTGGTCCGCATTTTATTGAGGAGGCCATCGGAAATACGGTCACTGTTACTGGCGAACGCTACAGGGCCATGACAAATGACTTCTTACTGCCGGAATTGGATGAGCGGGGCTTAGTGAACATGTGATTTCAACAAGACGGTGCAACTGCACATATGGTACGAGTCATAATGTGGATATTGTGAAGGAAGCGTTTCCTGGTCGCTTAATCTCCCGTTTTGGCGATTTGGCATGGCCAGCAAGATCAGCCGATTTAACTATACCTGGCTTCTTTCTTTGGTACTACTCGAAGTCGCGGGCTTATGCCAACAAACCTCAGACAATCGCAGACCTTAAGGAGAATATTCGGCAGGAATGCGAAAAGTTATCACCGGAAAGCTTGCGAAAAGTCATGGAAAATTCGATAAAACCGGCACAAATGTGTATCAACACTGTTTGTATATCATCTTTTCCACTTAACAGAAACAATTGTAAAGGTCCAAATAAAGATTGCCATCACTCAAAATCTTGTTTTTTTTTATATAGTAAAAAAGTAATTCAAAAACAAAATTGGATGATTAATTTTGCAACACTTGTATTATACCCAGAGGATAATAATTTATTGAAAATATCGTTTCGACCAAAAACAGTTCTAACTAATATAATATTCGTACATCAAAAATAACTGTGTTATCAAATTCTATGTTTTGTGCACTTTCCAACATTGTTGTGGTACGGTTTTGTACTTGAAAAATGAAAAATAAAATGTCCTTGAATTTGTCACGCACATCACAATATGAATACGGGGATAAAAGTGCATCCAGAATTCGATTATATGTAACTTACAACTTTGTTACTTAAACTTATTAAGTTTTAGAGAATTGATCAAATTGCTGGAAAACGCACACTGTGGCACTGGGGTAGTGAAGGCTTAAGAACACACAGAAGTGTTGAAAGTGCTGAAAAGAATATTTACGAGTATGTGGTTGGTTTGACAACCAATAAGATCGATATTATTTTTCTTTAAAACAAGATTCTAAATTTTGTTAATACATAATTCCTTTTTTTTTACTTTTATACTAAATTAAAGTTAATTCATGGTTTTGATTACTCTTTCACGATATTATGTTTTTTGTTACATATTGATTTTTTTTGTTTTTGGAATTAGGATTTGGGATTGATTTGTTAATCACGAGAAAACTTTTCTCACACGCTAACACTTTTCATTACACACTTTGATTCCTGATGGATCGGTTTATCCGTTTAATAACTGTTATAATATAATAAAATGAGAAAGTTTGCATGGGTATGCTTGTCAAAATGTAATATGTTAAATATTAATGCGATAAGACCTACAACTGAAATAGAATAGAAACACAGGATAAAAAAGTGAAAATCAGTCTCTAATAATTGAAATTAATAAAGGGTTTTCCAATAAGAACTTGACAACTTTGGATTTAATTTGTGAACGCACTATTCATCAAACTATCACTGTCAATTTATTCAGTAAACTCAACATTTTCATCATGGTAAAGTACACGAACGAGCAACGTCTGCAAATTATACAAATTTTCTACCGAAATTTGGAGTCGGTGACTGCAACTTTAAGAGCGTTAACTCCAATTTTCGGTCGTAATTCTCGCCCTAGTAGACAGGCAATAACAAGTTTAGTGCAAAAATTTGAGTCTACATATTCGTCGTGTGATGTTGCCGTGTCAGTGAAACAACGGGTTGGCCGAAGTGTCGAAAATATCGCTGCCCTTCAGGCGTCCATAGCAAACGATCCAAATCAGTCTATTCCACGGCGTTCTCAAGAATTTGGCATCGCTCAGACCACATTATGGCGTATTTTGCGTAAGGATCTTGGTTTACACCCATACAAGATCAAGCTGACTCAAGAATTGAATCATTTGAAGCGACGTACGTTCTCCGATTGGGTTTTGGAGAAGATGCGCCAAGATTATGTATTTCATCGCAAAATCATCTTCAGTGACGAAGCTCATTTTTGGCTCAATGGGTTCGTCAATAAGCAAAATACGAACGCTAAATAGCTGCCGTTTAGGCCGAAATGTGTGGCTGAGTAGTTGAAAATTGGGTCCAACGAATCGACCGCTGCAAACGTGCCCGCGGTGGCCATATGAACAAAGTCTAGTTCCATTCATAAATGTTTTGATTGTACTTCAAGCCGATAATAAAGTTTTTGAAATATCTCAAATGGTTTGCGTTTTATTTTAAAAAAATTTGTCAAGTCCTTATTGCAAAACCCGATATTAAGAAATGTCAGTTTTGCGCAACCGACTGCTGACCTTGAACCTGCTTTCATTCTACAAGCAACTTACTCCTTCAACAAAACGAAAAATGTAAAATGCAAGCTCCTCCTTTATATGAATAAATAATACATATTCTGCCTTTATTTGTTTTTATCATCCACTATGTAACTATTAGTAATCGTAGGTAATAATAATTTTCACATCTATAATATTTTAATACATACATTCATATGCATATAGAAAATAAATTTTTTGACTTATATTTACAAAATGTCATGAACAAAAAAAAATAAAATCAAAAAACCAAAATATGTAAGTATTTCTTATATTTAGTTAATTTTTCAAGATTTGGATTTTGGAACATTGTTCATATAATCGCAAAATTATATATATGTATTATAACATACTGTATATCATCTTTTTTTCTGTATTCGTGTTTCGGATTTATTTTTTTAATGCAAGAAAGAACGAACCTTGTAGTTTTTTTTGATTTGCTTAATTAAATATCATAGTTAGAGAGTGACAATAGGCACTTTTTGGCTTTTTTTCGAATATTTTCGTTGAAATTTTTCCTTTTACTTGTATGTACAACACGCAATCGTATCCATATTTGTGTATTGTAAAGAAAAATAGCAGGGGATAACAATATATTAAAAGAAAGAGCAACAATTCATGTATATATAAAAATATTATATATATATATATATATATATATATATATGGCAATATTACTTAAATTGTAAGACAAAGTGATAAGTTTAATACTAGTTCAAAAATTTAAATTACGTATTACATATTTCAGATTTTATTTTGTACTAGAAAGCTTTTTTATCTTGTTTTCTTTTTACGTAGGCATACTCGTTTTGCGTTGCTTGACCTTAATGTAGAAACAGGAAAGTTATGAATTAATACGTTAATAAATACAATATTTTGTTTTTAATTATTTTATTTGTATTTTAAATGTATTTTTCAGTTAGTATAATTCCCAGAAAATTTACTAATAAAAGAGAAATCTACAAAATGTGAATGTTCTTATTCTATGTTATATTATTCAAAGTTGGCCTGCTAATTTCATATTTTTTCAATAAGCTGTAGCTGCACCTGGATGCACAAGATGATGATGGTGATGATGGTGACCAAAATGATTTAGGGGATGATTCATTGATTCACCTGTTACTGGGGCAGTTGTGGGATACCAATCAGATGGTGGATGATGCTGTGATGGATGATAAAGCAGATGATGGTTATGATGTCCAGTAACTAACATCGTTGCAGCATTTGCAGCTGTGTTGCTTGGTGAACCCATAGGTATAGTTGTGGATCCATGATAATGATGATGATTTGAGGGAGGTGGTCCTAAAGGTGGAGGCAAATACGTTGATGAGGAGACTAAAAGTCCTGGAGACTTCGAATCATTATTATTGCTGATATTAGTACTGCCTCCAATATTAGAATGTCCCAACCCACTTGATTCAGATTTAATTGACATTGGTGACGATTTTGCTCCAGAATCAGTAAGGCGCGCAGATGGTGGGGTTTGCGCTCCACCTGTAACTATACTCGATGAACTTGATTCTTCACCCTCACTCTCATAGCCGTGTGATGGTGACTTTTCATCCAAATTTCCGTGAACCTATAAAAGATAAATTTCATCTCAGTAAAAGCGAGTCGCATGGCGGAATACATACAATACATATGTATGTATTTGTTCAAATTATTTTAATGAAATACTTTTTTCTATTCCAAAAACATTGCACATTCTTATTTGTATATAATAATTTTCTAGATTTTCCTTTTTATTTTAAATAAACTAACCAAAATTAAAATGTTCCAATTTTCTTGGAATGCAGTTTCTCAAAATCAATGTGATAGCGGGATATGTAATTCTATTTTATTTCATGTTCTATAGCAAATAAAAAGGTAATTGACTTTTATTATAAGTAATAACAATACCCAATACAATGCACATTAAACAAAAACCGTAAATTTTATTTTAATATTTCGATATAATTGAGAAAGATTTTTCAAAACTTTTAAAATAAAACATGTAAATACTTAGATTTTTTTTGGTGTCTTTATTTATATAAACATGTGGCTCTGAACAGTTATGTGTGAAAATTAACATCATTAAATATCCACCACAAACACGTCTACAAACCCTCATACGAACATCTAAATTTTCAAGGACGCTCACACATTACCGCAATTGTTGTTGACTTATACATGTAAACTTTACTTTTCAAAAAAACCCAAAAAATATCTAATGTATCATTATGTGAAACTAATCGACCTGGAAACTTCGACCGCAATAGCTGAATGTTTGCACATGTTTTGTGCCTCGTGGCTCCATCCTGTTGAAAATAGCGACCGCCTATACTCTTAAATTTGAGGCCACAAAAAATCTTCAATCATTTATCTATAGCGCTCTCTATTGACAATAACAACTCTTTCATTTGCGTCTTCGAAGAAAAATAGACCAATGATGCCACCAGCCCAAAAACCGCACCAGACAGTACATTTTTCTGGGTGTAATGATTTTTCTGAAATTATTCACCAGCATCATGGCGCGACTGTTGAATGGCACTTTAGTTTTAATATTGTACTTCTCTTGCAGCAATAGATTTTAAATTAAACACGAAATAAATTGAATTATGTACGTAGAATGCTATTATAAGGGATAGAGTGTATAAACGTTAATTTTTTTTCTCTACACTAACTTCGCAGATACAAAAATTTGGACGTATGCGTGTTGAATATTTCAATGCGGTTTGAAGCAGTGTTTATTCGAGCGTATCGAACCAAAGCGGATTGCTTCGACGCACATTTAGCTGCCGGATAAACTGTGTAATAATATACAGAATTTGTGGGAATATTTCAAGCGTAAGCTTTGAAATCTTTAAATATACCACGTTAATTAAAAAGTTCTCGGAATAACCACCGTGTGGCGCTCCTATTATTCCGATTTGAGTTGTGTTTTTTTTTGTTAAGTTGGTAAATCTGTTATTGAGATTCCCTATAAATCTTAGCATCATAGCTTGACATTTGCAAATGTTACGTAGCCAATATTACATCTATCTCTGTGTGTGTTGCCGATTTTTTACAATTTGAGAAATGAATTTAAATTTTCAACAACGAACTTGTATTAAATTTTGCGTAAAATACGGATTTAATGAAATGTTGGAAAAGTGTTTCGGCAACGATTCTCCAACGAAAATGGTCGTTTACCAGTGGCACGAGCGGTTCAAAAGTGGTCGTGAGTCAATCGAAAACTACGAAAACATTGATGTAGTAAAAGAAATGTTGGTCAATAAAAGTAAATTAACCATCAGAGAGATAGCGGAGGACTTGAACATTGCCTATGGATCCATCCAAGACATTTTGGTTAATAATTTGCAAAGATGATGCCAAAAGACCTCAATTTCATGCAAAAAAGAGACCGCGTTGACGTCGCAAAAGAGATGATTTGCGAGGCTAAATCCGATCCCACATTCATCCAAAGGATCATTACTGGAGACGGGACGTGGGCTTATGAGTACGACACGCTATCCAGACACCAGGCAAATGAATGGCGTTCACCAAATGAGCCCAGACCAAAAAAACCACGTAGTTTTCAGTCAAAACAGAAGGCAATGCTCACAGTTTTCATGGATTACAACGGTGTAGTGCATCATGAATTTTTGCCAGAAGGCCAGACAGGAAACAAAGAGTATTATTTGGGCGTTATGAGCAATTCGCCGAAAGAGACTACAGTTGTGAGCAGATAAGTCGTGGATTTTGCACCATGAAAACGCACCGTCGCACAGTGCCATCATTATTCGTAATTTTTTGACAAAAAATGCCACCGAATTCACCTGATTTGGCTCCCTGTGACTTCTTTCTGTTCAATCGAGTTAAAAAACCACTACGGGGAACGCGTTTCAGCAGCCGACAGGAATTAATGGAAAAATCGCAGGATGCACTGATGAACATACCGAAAACCGAATATCAAAAATGTTTCGGGGATTGGATCAAGCGCTGGCATAAGTGTGTTGCAGTCGATGGGGATTTCTTTGAAGGGAACAATATAGATTTAGATGAAAAAAACTTGTAATTTCAATTTTCTGAATAAATTCCGGCAAATTTTGATCAAGGTGGTATACCCAGTTTATCCGAAAGCTCAATGTGCGTTGAACCACTCCGCATTGGTTCGGTACGCCCGAATAAACACCACTTCAAACCGCATTGAAATATTCAACACGCATACGTTCATTCCTGCTTATAAAACGCATTGAAAATTTGTAACCGCTTTGAAATATCATATAAATTCTTATTTTTCCTAGTTAAACAGCTGCCCACAAACAACTTTGGAATCGGTGTCTATAACTTTAGAGCAAGTTAGAGATAAAATAATAAAACTCAAAGATGATTTTTCTGCTGGCCCTGATGATCTTCCCCCTATATTTTTAAAGAAATGTCAAATGCATCTAGCCCAACCTCTTACATTTCTCTTTCAGCTTTCTATCACCCAGGGATTATTTCCCTCAACCTGGAAAAGATCGTTTATTATTCCCCTACATAAAAAAAGGTAGAAAAGACGATATTTCCAACTATCGACCAATTGCTAAGTTGTCCTGCATACCTAAGCTTTTTGAGAGCATTATCTATGACATAATGTTTTTACATTGTAAATCTATTGTTTCCCTAAACCAGCACGGAATTTTCAAGGGCAGATCTACGACCACCAACTTAACGGAATTCGTATCAAGCACTTTATGTGCACTGGAATCTGGAAATGAAGTTGATGTGATTGCCACGGATTTCAGCAAAGCCTTTGATAGAATTTCTCATGATATAATCCTTCTAAAATTAAAGGCTCTTGGTTTCACCTTGGTCCCTTACTATTTGTTCTGACCATTAATAATGTTGCTTGTATCATTAAAAATTCATACATATCTGTTTACGCAGATGATATGAAGATATTTAGATATATATCATCTTCCTCAGGCAGCCTACATCTGCAGCAAGATCTAGACAGGTTTTGTACATGGTGTCAGAAAAATTTTCTTGAGCTTAACGTCAATAAGTGTCAGGCTATAACTTATACCCGTAAACGCCTCCCTACTTCACCTCGTTGCTATCTAATCTTTAATCTGCCTGTTCCCTTAGTGAATGAGTTGCGTGATTTAGGTGTTATCTGTGATAAGGAACTCAATTTCCGTTCTCACATTGATAGTATAATAAAAAAAAAAGCCAACTCTGCCCTTGGCTTTATCAAGCGCTGGTCTAAGGAGTTTTCCAATCCTTATGTTACCTCTTATTGAATATGCCAGCCAAGATTGGTCACCCTACTACAGAACTCACATCCTCCGGATAGAAGCTGTTCAACGCAGGTTTTTACGGTTTGCTTTACGTGGTCTTCCCTGGGATGATAACCAAAACTCCACCTAACACTGACCGGCTGAAACTTATAAATTTACAACCCCTTTCTATACGCCGAAAAGTTGCCGACATTCTCTTTATTCATCAAATTTTAGTTGGTAATATCGATTGTCCTTCCTTACTTCAAATTATTTATTTTAACACCAATCCCCGCAATCTTAGGTCTGTGCCACTTTTCCGGCTCAATCTTCACAGAACGAATTACGGACAACTGGAGCCAATGTCTAGGATGCTTCGCGAAGATAACCATATTCTGCCTCTCTTCGACTACCATCTCAGCAAACTCTCCGTCAAGAACATACTTATTTCTACCTATGCCTCACGTCCTAACTTTCTTTAACCGCTGCAACCCTTTAGTTTTTAAGTAAAAATGTTAGTTTTAAGTAACATATGTATTTGCTTGCAATAAGCTTAATAAATCTGTCCGGGGTTGACCCGGGCCGCAAATCTTAAATACGAGTATGTACCTCATTTAAATATATTTTATCTTTACATACATTCATAACACATACACACACATATGCATACATACATACATACATTCATACATCCATACATATAGATACATGCATGCATACATACATACATCCATACATACATACATACACCCATATGTAGGTATGTCGAACACCTTGCCTATATATATTGTACTCGTACATGCATGTAGATACAATCATGTTGGAACTAACTTTAATCCAATCTGAAAGATGTCTTTAGCCAACTACAAATTTGAGCATATTTTTATAGTTACGAGTTATAATTATAATCACTTGACATTACGGTTGCATTGCATATAAACACAAAATCAATATCTCTATTATCATTTAATTAGCTCTAATCTTACCTTCATGTGTTTCCTCAGAGACGACGGATGAGTGTATGACTTATCACAGCCGTTAATGCGACAATTGTACGGTTTGTCTGACGTATGCACGTGCGAATGTTTCTTACGATCCGACGAATTGGCAAATCGCCGATCGCAACCTTCGTGCTCACATTTAAACGGTTTTTCACCTTAAAAAATACAAATAAAAAAGAACATTAAATGATTATCGATAACATTTTGAATTTTCGCTTAAAGAAAGAAATAGGGGATAACTTGTGAGTCAAGAAAAAAAATTTGTCGTGAAGTTGGTGTTGTTTGGGAAGCTATCTTATTTACAGACCATGTCCAATGAATTTCACATTTAAAAATACATACAGACTCTGTAGTCATCGTCGTCGTCGTCGTCGCCGTCGTCGTCGTCTTCATCTTTGTCTTTGTCTTCATCTTCGCTTTTGGACCAAATAGAGAATCAAAAAAGGATCATATTATGATTTATGACAGCGAAAGGTAACTTGTAAAACACACATTTGAATAATAAGGTTCCTGGGATGTGTTTTTTGTTCGTGTTTTTCTGTCTTTTACTTTGTTCTTATATGAGACGATATATTCTTCTACCTTATGGAACATTCTAGGTATTCAGTGAGAAAGGTTTAAGAAATTATTAATATTATGAGTTATAAAAATGCATAGCTCAAATTCCAATTTGAATGAAAAGAATAAAACAAAAATTATTTGTCTCTTTAGGTCTCTCCGTTAAAGATGTTTAAAAGCAAACTCGGTCGTGTTAAGAGCACCTTCAATATAAATATAAATATACAGACACGTACTTTTGTACGTGTACATACATACATATATATATACGACCGACAAAGAACAAAACAAAATTGGATGTCCTCAGAAAAAATTCCTATTTCGATTGGATTTTTTCCCTTCTATACTTTTTTGTTTACTTATTTAAAGAAGACGATTATCCCTTTTTTTAGTAATTTATTACATGTTATTGTTTTTACAGATAATAATATAAAAGTGTCAATCTCAATAACTTATCTTCTATTATTTTTTTATTTGTAGATATTATAATCAAATACTCTATTGTTTTTTGTTCTTAACTATAAACTTCATAAACATGGAAACTATTATTATCCCATTTATAGCGGCATTTAATATTCTACAAAGAATGAGTTCTTTGAATTTTGGATTCAATCCTTATCTATAAATTAGGAATATTTGAAAGGTCAATTCAATAGCTCTTCGTAATACATTTGAAACATAACAATACACACGACCCTAGGTAGTCATATTCCCAGGAGTTTTGATCCTTGTTCTTACCTACGTATTCGTATAGACTCAAGTTTGATAACTTTTATGATATCTCAATGATTATCTTTTATACGTGTAGGTACCTATGTTTCTTTAATAAAATTATGAAATGTTGAAAAAGGAAAACCGTATGATTTATTGTTTTTATGAGTATCCTCGTAGTTATCGGTATGAAATCTACCATATAGTCAATATATTTTATAATGTTTAACGGTCAATAACACTTGTATAAAATTAACAATTTTAAGTCTCTAATAGACTTTAATCATTTGGTGACCCGACTGAATGTGAAACGATTTTAAAAGGTTCACACACGTAAATAAATCAATACATAAATACAATACATAGGCCTTTTAAATTTATACTGCTAATATTTAATGCTTTCATATACACACATTTACAATAAAAAAGTTGGATGTTGTGCGATACGGCACTAATCTGTGATGCCCAGTGCTATAAATATGGCTACAAATCAATTGTGCTTATTTACCGCCCCCGGGTACTATTTTTATCCATCCGGACTTGAGTTGCTAAAGTCATATGAGCTAGCCTTGAGCAAGAGAAACAAGCCGTAATGGATGTAATCCCACAGGACAGAAGTGTTTTATTTTTATATTGTTCAAATTTTTTCCACTATTTTTTATAACATGTATATTCTTTTTATTTTCAATTAAAATAAGTAAAATACACTTTGTAGTGCTTACGGATAGAGTTTGGCGTAATACACAATGTATTAGAATCTTTGCCAAACTAATCCGATTCTGAAATTTTACTACTTGAATAACTCAGACAATAATTTCAGAATTTCTAACAATTTTAAAATCGAACATATCTTAATTTCTTAATCGTTTTAATTTAAGTATTATAGTACCACTGTAATACTCTGTTAGAAATTGCTAACCTTCAAAATTAGAACACTGACCCACAGTCAAAGGTCAGTGTTTCAAACCTGTTTCGAGCTGATTGTGCGTGTGTTTAATTGCCCAAGATCTTTAGTGTTGCAAAGGTACCAGGAGCCAGATCCACTGTTCACGACACTACAAAACACAAAATGGGCAACGACACATGGAGCCGAACTACCAGCGACGGCCCTAAACTTTCATAAAGCAGATATCACCGTCATCCATAAAGTACAATTAGATACGTCGGATAAAAGAAGGATAAAAAATTGTGAAATATACCATGGTGATTGCTACAGAGGACAGAAGCAGCATATATTTGGATCTGCATTTTTCAAAGTTGACAGATTAAAAAGCATTGAGTTTTCGACACTTGTGCGAATATGAGCAATGTACTTAAGGTGACGCTTAAATTAGGTGATCTTAACGCCTAAATACTACTGTAATATTATATATTATAAATATTATAAATTATAGCATCTATAGATGCTAACATCACACTTGATCTTCCAAAACTATTAAAATGCTGTCATTAATAAAGCCTGTCAAGAAACACTAAGGAGTTCTCTATGTATACAAGAACCTCATAATCCCAATGCTGCTCTATGTCACAGAACTTTAGAAAAGGCGGGTGAAGATATTCTTGGTTGTTTTCAATGCGAAATTTGTTGGCCTATTTTTGACCGCGTTTGCGCTAAAGGTCTCGAAAAGGGAAGACATAACAGCATTACTCCAAAACTGAACAGGCCATCTGCCACTTGAAATTGTGAAGGCATGGATGCTAACGCTCCGTTCCAAAGAATCTACAATTTCAACCAAGACGGCCAGGGTAGCCGTGTATTATCCCGCCATAGGTGCCGCGCACAAGCGAAAAAAACTGAAGGCAGATAGCCAAAAATCAAGCTAATCGGAGAGACTTATATGTTTATTGCAAGGTCCACCCCGGACTGTAAATAAAGTTGGAAAAATATGTAAATCAAGTTAGTAACAATGTGATTTGATAGTTGAAAGACAACCTTATGAAATTGTATAAGAACGCTAAATTCGGTAATCGCGTTATCAGTCGCCTTGGAGCTGCGATTTGACCCAGTTAGACTCTTTTTTGTAGGTTGCCCTTAAAGACCGGTGTTGTGCGGACAACCCAGAAACGATTCAATTCATTAAAGCGAATATCGTTCGAGCTATTCGTGAGATAGGTCCAGAAACAGCCAACAAGGTCTTGGAAAATTGGGTTGAACGAATAAAATCATTCCATAACTTATGGGAATGTTCATTTATTCTAATAAAGCCATAACATATCGAAAATAATTTTTTTTGTTCATTTTATTTGATAAAAAGCGACATGTATTTGGACCACCGTATATATAGGTATTCGCTCAAGAGCTTATTTCGGGCTGGAGTCAAAATAGGATATTTAGTGTTGTACAACCTAGCATTTAAGCGTATACTCTTGGTTTTTGACCTAAAAAATCTATTCAGAAACAAGCATTCAACTATTGACCAGGTGTATAAAATCACCGACGTAATTGAGAAAGCTCTTGAAGATCAAAAGATTATCTTAAGCGTATTCTCGGAAGGCTTTGTTCCAGCAGCGGAACCTGTTATGTACTCAAGTTATTTGTCAACTGTGTTGAAAATGAGTGAAGCCTTACCAGTAATAGTTATTAGTAAGATTGTGAATGACAAAAAAAAAGCAAACAAAATAAAAACGTCAACATTGGATGAAGGAATGGCTACAAAAAAGGCAAAAGTTTACTCATGGAAATCATTTAAAGGAACTTGAAGCAACCTCCCCAGTAGATTATAAAAATTTTCTTAGAATGGGTTTTCAAACCTTAACGGAGTTACTAGACATGTTCGCGCCATTGGTACAAAAGAAACATACAGTAATGAGAGATTCTATATAACCCAATCAACGTCTTTCAGCAACATTACGATTTCTTGTTACTGGACATAATTTTGAAGAGTTGAAGTTTACTACAGCAATATCTTTCCAAAGTCTTGGAAGGATTATCATGGAGACTTGTGAGGCAATTATTTGTGTATTGAGGAATAATATAAAACTATGTAAAGATGACATACATGTCAAAACATGTATATAATCGCACTTATCGTCTTTATTGTACAGTTGCCAACCAATGAAAATGATTTTGAACGTACTTGGAACTTCCCTTATTCTGTAGGTGCCATAGACGGAAAGCATATTCAAATTAGAAGGCCAGTTAATTCGGGTTCATATTATTTTAACTATAGGAAAACATTTAGTATTGTTTTACTTGTCCTTGTAAATGCAAATTATGAATTTATAATGGTAGATGTTGGGGCGAACGAAGTGTCTGATGCTGCAGTTTTTTCAAACACAATATTTTTCAAAAAGTTTGAAAAAGAACAGCTTTCTATTCCCAAACGGGAAGCTTTGCATAATAGCGATGAAATAATGCAGTACGTTATTGTGGATGACGACGTGGGAATGCATGTAAAATTGAATGAATCCGTATTCAAGAATTAATTTTAACTCCGAACAGTTAATTTACAACTATCGTGTATCAAGAGCTCGACGTGTTGTCGAAAACTCTTTCGGAATTTTGGTAGCTGGATTTCGAATCCTATTACACACTATTAATTTGGATCCGAACAAAGTTGCAGCAATCCTAATAGCTCGTTGCCACTTACACTTACAAAAAAACAGAGGTTTTTTCCCAAGAAGAAAAGACGTTGAGGATGTTTTTACTGGAGTTATATCACAAGGCGATTGGAGACTTGAAACCAACCAACTCATTAATCTCAAGCCTAAGAAAAATAATAATTCGAGGTCTTCTACGAAAGAAATAAATGTTGCCACTACTTTAACGTGACAGTTCAATAGACTCTAATAAAGATGTAATAGACAGTTCGTTTTCTTTATTTCTTTATTGATACTGAGCATCTAACAAAAGATCCTTTACAGAGGAGTATGACGGCTCAATGACTTCATCTGATATTATTTGAATCTGCTGCCTTGGTTGCGAGATTTCAAAGTTTCTTTTTACGGCAACATCACTGTGGGTGGATGACCGAGAATCAGTGGAAAAAAATTATGAAAATGATCGCGAAGGTGTTGGGATAACAGGCGTTGAGCAATGGAATATTGATTGCGATTGCGGGAGCCTCCCCAGCAATCGCTGGTACAATTTTTCGTCCATCGCCCTTTTAGCATGTATCTGCTGATCTGGCGCAAGTTGCCTAAACTGCCCTCCCATAAATTTCAACGTCATCATTTATATTATTTAAATGATCAATTGCTGTTGGTAGAAACTGGTCGGACTCGTCGTTTTTTTTTTTTTTTTGTTCCGAATTTTTTCTGCAACACATTTTAAATACTTCCTAAACATATACAATATACATACATATTAATAATGTGTAAAAACGAATGGAATTTTTTCAATCCGCCTGGAATGTATACTTACTGAGCTCGTAGTATCTTCAGTATTGCCGCAAGCGGTAATTCCTTCGTCAGCTCTTCCTTGGTCATTTAAAAAATGAAATTCGTTAAATAACCAGAGGGACAGCATATATATATCGTCTACTCCTGCACCAGACTTCTGGCTTTGAAATCCCGTTTTGAGTTCCCTCCGATAGCAACCGCGAACGGTGTTCAACTTTTTCTTTACCATTTCTTTATTTGCATTTTTGTTCTTTTTTTTCATTAATTCAACTACCTTCGCGTACGCGTTATTTCTTTTATCACTGTCTTTGTATACTTCATTTTTTAATCTGCCACAATTCTAGCAATCTTTTTTATCTTCGTTTACTGCCATTTGTATTTCTTTTTAACAGTCGAATGCAAAATGACAATGAAAGAATGACAGTCATGGCCATCTACTTTCACGCATGAATTTGGAATTCAAAACTTTTTGAATTCCATCGCGCATGAATGTGCACTCCGACATGCAATGCCATCCACCCGCATTCATGAGTGCGCTCACGCCAGGAGTGATCGTGGATGGCCAGCTTAATACATTTACTGAAAATTATCTCATGAATAAACTTATCCGTGTCAGACTCGGAAATGAGTCCTTTTAATTAAAAAAAATGCTTCTATATAATTTATATACCAGAAGCAGATATAACTTATATACCGCAAGAAGAGGGGACCGTAGCAGTAGGTAAAACCGAAGAAACATTAATGTAAATTAATCTACAAAGGCTTGGCGGAAACAAATATTTCTAAGTAAATTTTACTTAGAAGCTAAGGATCTGGGAATGACAATCGACGCAAATATAAAGTGGAATTCGCAAAAGAAACTTTAAAAGCTCTAAAACATACATATACAGAGAAATGCACTTGTTACTTGGAAAATATTCAAAGCTTAGCATCAAGAGCAAGCTGCTCTTTTACAAACAAGTGCTGTGGTATACAATACAACTCTTGGGTAGGCAAAAAAACGAATACCAATATTTTACAAGGTGCTAAGAGAATTTGTGTATACATACACCGTTGCACGTAAGAAATTACGATTTCCAAAGATTTGAAGTGTTGAAGAGGAAATAAGAAACTATGCGAGGAAGGACAAAATTCAATCAAATGGACACATCAATAATACAGTCCTAAAAATTTTACACGAAAACAATATGATGCGCCCTCTTCAAAAGACCAAACATTTTGACCGATGCGATAATTTAACCGCATTTAAATATCGGTACATGCAGGAACTTTCATTGGAAAAAGGCATGCCAAACACGTTTATTTCATGATTGAAAATTTGCTTGATAAATTGAAACTTAGTTTCAGCAACAAACACATTGATTTCAAAGCGAGGTGTTCTAGTGAGTAAGAATCTCACACTACTTTCGCTTTCCCTTGCTAGAGAAGAAAAATTGTTTATATAAAAGATATTTATTTTCTTTAATTAAAAAAAAGATTTTCGCTTTGCCTCGGCAGAGAATAAAAATTGTTTATATTAAAGATTTTTATTTTCTTTAACTAGAAATTGACGTAAAACTGTTTGAAATTTGCGTAAACTTGCCTCAGAAGTTAAGACAAACAAAGTGGACGCGAGTTTATGTACATATGTATAAATACATATCTTTATGCTATAATATTATCAATTTCGAAGTTAACGAAGATACTATAATATAAAAAAAAATAAAGACGCAAGTTCTTCTTGACGGAAACTGGCAGTACGGTTGTGGCAATCTATTAATACGAATATACATATGTACATTTCCATATACGTATATATATACATAAATAAGCGTAAGCGCATATATACCGATTTCTTTGTCATTTAACTTTTCCTAAAGAAATGCAAACAAAATTTAAGACTTCTTCTAAGTGATAAATCCCATTTTTCCTTCAAATTTACAAACCCGAAAAAATTTAATATATGAATTCTAGTTGAATTTTGAATTGCGCAAAGAACGTAAGTAAACCCTCCAGGAATACAACGCTTGAAAACTTATCTGAATATTCCAATAAACACAAACATTACGCAGAAGTTAAACCCCAACACCATCAACAACAACAATAATGACAACGAAAATACGGTGCGTAAAATATTCAGATCCGAAAAGTCGGGAAAAAAGCAATGAAGAAGGCGATATACTCGTATGTATGTACAAATGTTGTATATACATACATAACCGTACTTGCTCGAACTCGTACACCCTTACTTTTGGGGCAAAAATCGCATACGCATATTCGCGTGCTACTACGACTATAGGCTGCAGGCAGTGTTGTAGCAATACAGTGTAGTCGTTGACTCCGTGGCTTGATTCAAGAATCAGGGGTTGAGTGGGTGGATTAGGGCGGCAGTATCTTTCAAAGTTGTTTTTGGTATGTAGTGGAAATATATAGTAGGTACGAAAACAACGTAGGCACGTCACAAACAGATTTTCCGAATTCTCGACAATATCGAAACATGTGTTCGTCCACATACAGAACTTCAGAAAGTATTTTAGGGAATAATCTTTTTGAGGTGGGTGGTCTTACGTTATATCTGGATAAATAGTAGATATACATACCTGGATACAGCCCCATCCCATATAAATATTATAAATACATATGTATGTATGTGTACATATATATACATATACAATACGCCTGGATTCGAAAGTATGCATTTGATGGGGGTGGTGGAAAATTGTTATTCGGTATAAATATGACTTTTTAGTGGACGCAGTACGCCCGTGATTAGTGCACCCAATAAAGGCATGTGTACATACCCATGTAAGCGCACTAATCCACATGCACACTAACGTAGGTACATCTGTACGGAAATATTCTTGTAAATACGTATCTATGCTTTTACATATCTATATTCAATATGTGGATGTACATAACATAGTGCAAGAATATATGCGAAAAAATAACAGAAAAATCACATTTCGCCTCTTAAATATTAAAACACAATAGGCATATATGTATTTAATTGAAGAAAAGTTAAAAGTTTTTTTTTACATTGAAAGTTCTGCACAGAAAATTAGTATTTTGTTATGTATTTGTATATATATTTACTTTTAAATCAAAGATTAACATTTTCCCTTCAACAAGAAAATATGGATTAGTGAATACTCAAAAATACTTTATATCCTTAAATAAGTAAATTAGCTGATGTGGGTATGGACAGCCATTAGTGTTGTATTTTAGGCCTAAACTTGCATAGCTAAACGAGTGAAGCTTTAAAAGCAAATTATTATACAAGGAGTCCCGGGTAATGGGTCGAAAATTTGACCATATTTGGGGAAAAAAATCGTATCGAGATACAGAGATTTTAAGCAAAGCCTTACGCTGCCCGTTTTGACTCCTTTCGTCATCTTCTTTTGAATGAGGTTCTTGTAATTACAAGTAAAGTGTTTTCCAATAGGGACTTGACAACTTTGAATTTAATTTGTGAAAGCACTCTTTTACTAATCATCAAACTATCACTGTCAATTTATTCAGTAAACTCAACATTTTCATCATGGTAAAGTACACGAACGAGCAACATCTGCAAATTATAAAAATTTTCTACCGAAATTCGAAGTCGGTGACTGCAACTTTAAGAGCGTTAACTCCAATTTTCGGTCGTAATTCTCGCCCTAGTAGACAGGCAATAACAAGTTTAGTGCAAAAATTTGAGTCACATATTCGTTGTGTGATGTTGCCGTGTCAGTGAGACAACGGGTTGGTCGAAGTGTCGAAAATATAGCTGCCGTTCAGGCGTCCGTAGCTAACGATCTAAATCAGTCAATTCCACGGCGTTCTCAAGAATTTGGCATCGCTCAGACCACATTATGGCGTATTTTGCGTAAGGATCTTGGTTTACATCCATACAAGATCAAGCTGACTCAAGAATTGAATCATTTGAAGCGACGTACGTTCTCCGATTGGGTTCTGGAGAGTTTTCAGTTTATATGCATTTTTATTATGTTGAATTAATTAACACTTACTAGCTATACAAAAAAACCCTTAAAAATTAGCTTAGTTAACTTAAAATTATCTTATTCTAACTTACTGGCCCCACCGGGCACTCTAAGTTAAGCCTAACACTTAAACTATGTCTCTCGACGTTTTGACAGGTTTTGTTCTTATTCTTATAATTCTTATTTTGATTTTAATTTTATTATAAAACTGAAAACTAAAAATAAATCTTAATCTACTTAACCTCTAACACAAATATAGTCATACAATAAATATATATATATACATAATATATATATACTAAATATATAAACATATGTATACATATATAGGTATTTTTTTTATTACTTTTTTTTATTAATTTTTTGTATTTATGTATTTTTTTTTTCTTAAAACTAACTTAATCCTACCTAAAACTATGTAAGCCGACAAAGGCTAATGAAATAGTCAGACGACCGACTTTGCTTCCTATGGAGCTACCTACCTAGTACTGGAGAAATTGGACAGCGAAACTTCCTCTCCTTCAACTAGCCACCAAAATTGTTGGTGCTGCCGAGCAACATCCCTCATGTCACGACTCCTACTGAACCGGCGACGCTCCACACTGCCATGTGTGACGTCTCTGTCGTAGTTGAGTCGCCTATCCGCATCTGTTCGAGCGACGTGGAAAATTAGCGGAACTGCCAATCTGTCGTGGATTAGACCTTTGCTTTCTAAATAGAGGAACGCTTCTGGAGGAATAAAGCTGTCAAAGCGAACTAAGGGTTCTGGAGAAGATGCGCCAAGATGATGAATTTCATCGCAAAATCAACTTCAGTGACGAAGCTCATTTTTGGCTCAATGGGTTTGTCAATAAGCAAAATATGCGTTATTGGTCCGGTGAAAATCCACATTTGCTTCATGAATCACCACTTCATCCACAAAAATGACTGTTTGGTGCGGTTTGCATGCCGGCGGCGTTATTGGGCCATATTTTTTCGTCGACGATAACGATCATCACGTTACTGTGAATGGTCAGCGTTATCGCGCCATGATCACCGATTATTTTTGGCCCGAATTGGAAGATATGGACTTGGACAACATGTGGTTTCAACAGGATGATGCCGCAAGCCACACAGCACACGCTACAATCGATTTATTGAAGAGTAAGTATGGTGAGCGTGTTATCTTTTTTTTATGATTTATTTCATTTCATTAATTTCATTAAAAACTTAACAATGGGTAGATATTTCTGCGAAGCCTTAAAGGCTTTTCTGCAGAAGATTGCTTTTCATAGTTTTATGATTAATTTTTGGTAAGCAAGCTTAGATTAATATATAATACAATCTTTTTAATAATAATTTGATCATTAAAGTAAAAACTGATAATAATTGATAAGATAAATTAGGTTTGAAATTTAGCTATTTAAGTTCGAAATTCAAGAAAAAATTGTTTTATAATTTTCTTTCTAGTTTTAATATTTTGTATATTTTTTAGTTCATGCGGAATTGTGTTTAGAACTTCCGGTACACTGCATTTCAGCTGTCCTCTCCCGTAGTTACTGTACAATCGGGGTTCGTGAATCATACCTTGGGCTCTTATTCTTGTATTGATTCCATATTGAATTGGTTGTCATCGTAGTACTCCAGTATACGGGTCATCTTGAAAATATCTTCTACTCGAAGAACTTTAAAACGCCTTTGAATATTGAGCTGGTTATGTACGCCTATTTTTTTCAGTGCCAAGTTTTGGAGTTTTTGCTGATGCATTGAACCATGCAAGTATGCCATACCTGAGTTTAGATTCCACGAGGGCAAAGTAAGCCTGTTGTAATATGGCCGTTGTGGCATTATATTTTAGATGTGTTACTGCATATAAAGCTCTTCTGAGGCTCACTCGCAACTCATCTATGTGCGTATCCCACAAAAAGTTGCTGTCGATCGTAACTCCCAGATATTTGTATCTCTCCACTGTGTCGATATGGCAGTTAACTGAACTATTATATGATTCACTTTTGAAGTGGATTTGTAATTGTGTAGCCCTGAATTACGGGTTTCGTATATGCATCATTTTTGTTTTAGAAGCATTGATCGTTAAGCCGTGATCGTGACACCACTTTACCGCGTTGTCGAACTCCTCCTGCATAATTTCTGTTGCCGTATGTAAGGATCTGTGACGCACCACTATCCCCGTATCGTCTGCATATGCAAATGGAATGGCCTTCTTGAAAACTCGTAACATCTCATTGGTGTACAATATGAACAAGATGGGAACCAAATTTGATCCTTGAGGAACTCCATATTGAACGTTTTCATTTTGGCTGTATGCATTGTTTATTTTGACGCAAAATTGTCTGTTCGTCAGATATTCACGTAGCGAATCTGCCATCAGTCCTCATATGCCATTATTTTCCAGTACTTCTACTACTTTATCATGGTTCAGTGTATCGAAAGCTTTACTGAAGTCCACGAATAGCACTAAAACATGATGGCTTATATTTAGACTTTCGTTGACGCAATTTGTAAATTCTCCCAACAGCTTACCAGTGCTTTTATTTTTCTGGAAGCCGTACTAACTTGCGTGTATCAGCGAATTTTTTGCTATAAAGTCTTGCAGCCTGTTTGTTATCACCTCTTCCATGCACTTTTCTATTACTGGCAATATTGATATTGGCCGATAATTTTTAAAGTCGCTTTTTGTACCTCCTTTATATATCGGTCTGATATACGGTCTGATATGCGGTTTCTAAGCCCGTAGTTCAGTTTTTTTTCAGTTTTTATGCATTTTTATTTTTTACCTTAAATTACTCTTATATGCTAAACAAAAAACGCTTAAAAATTAGCTTAAATTACTTACAAATAATCTTATTCTAACTTAATGGCCCCATGCGGGCACTCTAAGTTAAACCTAACACTTAAACTATGTCTTTCGACGAATCTTACAGTCTACTTTTATTTCTATTTTAACATTAATTAATACTAAACATTCTAAGCCCGTAGGGATTTTTGCTTGTGCAATACTTAAGTTTATTAATTTACGCAATAATGGGGTAAATATGTCCGTGTGCCTTTTTATATCAATAGATCGTATTCCATCAATACCTGGCGACTTGTTTTCACTCAATAAATTAATTATTCTTCGAGTTTTCAAGAAATCTATTTCTTGAATTTAAATTGTGTTGACTAATCTTGATTTTGAGTGTGTCGATGTAACCGAGTCACAATGATGCACAATATCTTTTATTTGTGTGCTAAAGTTGTTTGCACACGCATTAGTTAAATTGTTCAGACACATTTTACCCGTGAAATTCTTTATTATTGTTTCATCCAAACTGGGCTTTTTCCTTTCCAATATCTCATTTACTAAGCCCCATGTTTTTCTGGGGTCAGATCTTATTTGATTGAACTTGGATTTATAAAAAAACTGATTTTTGGGCCGTTATTTCCTTGTTCAGTCTGTTTCTGAAGGTCTTATATTCTTGTTCATACGCTTTGTTTAGTCTATTGTTTTTCCACTTTCTGTAAAGTTCGTCCCTTTTTTTACATTTTCCTCTTAATTCAGAAGATAGCCATGGGCTAAACTTTCTTCTCTTTTTTATTTTTTTCATAGTTGTCGCTGCATCATAGATATACTTCATTTTATCATGAATCTTCTGATAAATTACGATGACATCATTTTCATTCAAGATTTCATCCCGGTTTTGTATTAGCAATTAGCTCATTAACCTTATCGTTAAATATATAGGACAGGCTGACTGAGTTTTCTTTAAATGCAGATTTTTTTCTTTGTGAGAAGTACATGATTGGGTAATGCTCAGTGATACAACTTTCAATTACAGCTGAATCGATTTGGTTATGTGTAGCGTTAGTTAGAATGTGGTCAATCGTTGATTTTGCTCCAGTATTTGGGTCTGCTCTGGTATACTCCGTAATCACATTAATCAATCCCAGTGACGCCAGCATATCAAGATATTCTTTCACACTATACGCATCGAAATCATTCACACTGATGTTCATGTCACTTACGTTCATTGTCAGTTATCCAACCTTGTGTCCGTATTCTTCGATAAATGCTTTTCGGCTGTTACCTGGTGGTCTATATATTCCTATTACATACGTATACTTATTATTCTCTTTAATTTGAATTTGGATACTTTCGTATGACATACTTTCAGATGTTAATCGTTCATATTCAACTTCATTATTTATGTATTAAAATAAGAATTCCACCTCCTCTACGTTTATCTCGATTCAGAAACTCCGGTTCGAAACCATCTAAACTGTAAAGTCCTATCTACAATTCAAATCTATCATTACTTCATTTGTGTCCATTTGGTATTAAATTTATTGTGTTTCGTTTACGCACGATGCAGTTATTGAGTGCGAGTAATTTTGCCCACATCGGCAACAGTACTTACCAGAATCGGCTGCGTATTCTCGTTTCGCCTAGCCAGTATTCTTCCCGCACTTTCCCTCACAAATCTCCAGTTCTCCTGTCTCGCTCTTTCCTTTGCCATCCACATTACGTGTTTGTTGTGTTTTGTCAACTGATTGTTAACGTAAACATTGGCATTGGGCAAAGCTGCGTTCACGCTTGTGATGTTGTTGGTGTTTTGCACCACCGCTTTTCGTTTAATAGAGCGAGTGGAGCGTATTTGTTTTATGAATTGAATTTTCTTCATGCTGGATACAAATGTAGCAACTATAGTCGATCGTTCGGGGAATTTTGTTTTTCTGCGATATATGTCTGTGATGTCGGTGTCGTTGATCTCACAGTCGACCGTTTTTCCTATTCCCTTCACTACCTCTAATAGGTTTTCTCTAGGGGTAGGGGGAATGTTTTTTATGTCGATATTGTTTTTGATCATTTGTTGTTCAAGTGTGTTGATCTGTGTTTGCAAATTTTCTATTATGACACCTTTTCTACGGATTTCCGCTATAACAGCTGAGTTGTTGTCAGTTGAGCTGGTGTTAGTCTGTTTACGGGGGCTACTGAGTTCACGCATTCTCTTTGACGGTTGTTCTTGCGTAGCCTGAAGAATAGGTACTACAACATTGCTGGCTGCAGCTCTAATTTGGACATCTCCACCGTTCCTGCATGTTTGGCACTTCCATGCCTCTCTTCTCGTGTCCATGGTTCTCCACGACTTTTCTGTAACCGTAGTGCATTCGAAGTGAAGCTTTCGCTTGCACGACGAACACACTGCAAAGTCGCCTCCGACGGGGAGGTGTTCACCGCAATGCCCGCACATATACATCTTTACAGGGGAATAATTTGAACTTTAAAAATAATTTATTATGCAAAATCAAATATAAGTGAAAAAAAAACTAATCTTATGTTTAAAAGAAACTTGAGTTAATAAAAAAGCCACTGTCTTTGGTTGATTGCTTATCAGTTTAGAGATATTTAAACATTTAAAATGGGTAATACGAGTAAGACCACTAATTCACAGAGCGATTTAAAAACACGTTCAGCCACACTAAGCTCACTCGATTTTTTGTCGAGTCGCAAGATATGGGCCAGTCGTAGCCGCCTGTGGGGCTACGTTAAGTCATTGGCTTATGCCAAGACGCCGATGACGTTGGAAGAGCGAGCTCAGAGCCAACCTTGAACGTGAAATAGCGGCCATTTCGGATGAAATGTGTGGCCGAGTCGTTGAAAATTGGGTCCAAAGAATCGACCGCTGCAAACGTGCCCGCGGGGGCCATATGAACGAAGTCGAGTTCCATTCATAAATGTTTTGATTGTACTTCAAGCCGATAATAAAGTTTTTGAAATATCTCAAATGGTTTGTGTTTCAAAGTAAATGCTACCCTGAAATTAGTATGTGGATAGTTATTGAAAGATTCCTAAAAGAACCGTATGGCAATACGAGAAAGCCAATTGAAGAGCTTAACAGCCTCTTTATTAATTTTAACTGGTCGTTATGTTTCCTTGATAACGATTTTTTGAATGAGATGCTTTATCACTCATCGAATGAGGAGTATCAAACAAAAAGAGAATGGTACGACTCGAGCTGTAAAGACGCTGACAGGGTTAGAGAAGTGTTTTTTCAGTCCTGCAAGACCAACCCGACAAACGAGCCAGAAATAACAGCAACGTCTTTCTTATGCGTGTGAAATTTCAATACGAACAAAAACTGAAGCAAAAGATACTACAATGTCGTAAAGGTAGTAATACCTTTTAGTCGTTTGTCAGAAACATCTTGCCTCAGCTTCCATCCCAACGCTCATTTAAAATTACATTCCAGCTGCCAGCTCTTTGGAAAAAGTCAATCTGCTTGCTGCACACTTTGCGACCAGCTCAACACTTCCAGGTTGTGTTTTGTCTCCGTCTCCACTTGAGTGTGTCGACTCTTCTTTTGAAGAGTGCGTAAGCTTTTTTTTCTACACTTTAGGAATCTTTCCGAGCAGATGGAAAACAGCATTTGTCCAGCTCTTCCCTAGAAAGATGAATCTTCTCCTACAGATCCATTGCACTTACGTTCCTTCTTTCCAGGATTATGAAATAAATATCTCGAAACACGAAAACTTCCCAATGGCTGGCAGTACGGTTTTCATAGCAGCAAGTCCACTGGTGATTTGATGACGCGTCTCACCGAAAAGTGGAACAAAAGCACTTAATATTTCTAAGGTATTTTACAGAGTTTGGCGCAGGCTCTTTTGGCGAAAACGCGTGCATTTGGAATCGATGAATCTTTTCTTCAATGGATTAGAAACTATTCAATACCAATTGTCTTGGATGGTTTCATATCTGATATTCACAAAATAAATGCTGGTGTGCCCCAGGGCTCCGTTTTGTCTCCAGAAATATTCTAAAATTTTTATTAATGATCTCTTGTCTGCTACTTCTAATCCAATATATTCCTTTGCTGACACAGAGTGTTCTCTGCTTTCCATATTCATTCCCGGACTCACGTCCCTGCTCTGCGGCTGTAGAACGGTATAACTAATTGGGAAACTATCAACATAGTGCAATTTAATGCTTCCAAAACACAATGCTGTCTGCTGTCGTTAAAGCGAAATTTAAATACCCAGCCATTATCCATGAATGGCACTTGCATTGTCGAAATCGAAACACTTTCCATTCTCGGTATGCGTGCTCAATAACAACTTACGTTGGAATGACCACATATTCGATGTCGCCTAAAATGCTGCGAAATGTCCAAGTTTCCTCAAACGATGTAAAAAATACTTTTCCCCTCTGATTTGGCCTCAAGACATTTATCCGCTCAAAATTGAAGTACAATCCTCACGCCTAGTCAGGTGCGTCTAAAGCGTACTTCTGTTAGATAAGATTTAAAACCGTGCGATAAAACTCACTCAGTCAATGGGCACCTCGAACAACAACGGAATGTCTCGCGTCTCACTTTTTTCTAACGCTATTTCCACCACCAGCGATTCATAAAAATCGCCAGTAGTATTCCGCCCCATTAAACTTTCAACCGTAGCACTCGTCTCAAGATCACTCTGAAATATCATGATCCGTTCCCAAGACGAACAACGCGCTTGGAGAATACGCTGCCGAGCTCTCTGTTCCCTAGTCATTGTAACATTCAGACATTTAAACCAACGCCGATGTACGTTGTATGTACCTCTCTTTCTTTCATCTCTAATTTTCCTTTGCCCGAGCTGTGTGCAAACATTTTAAGGGTATCTTGCGAGCGCTTTAATATAAAAAAAAAGTGATTTGTTTTGTATAAATTTGTTAGTATTTTTTTTTTTTGAAAAATATGTAAGGGAGACCAATGTTAGTTGACTTAAAATTTGCATTTGTTGTTAACTTCTTTAAAAATGGCAACCTTAACTTTTTCAAAAAAGAATGCTTTCATTAAAGTACATTGGGTGGCCGTGGTGTAGTCGTACTAGCAACCGCTTCTCACTCGGAGGATCAAGGTTCGAATCCTGGCCATGACAAGTCTTTCAAGTTTTTCATTTGATAATTAGAACTCAGACAGAAAAATTCTGCGTGTGAAGACACGTAGATTTGACTATTGTAGAGTTTCAAGCACAAAAAAATAGCGCGAATTATAAACTTCGAATCACTCTGAGTGAAGAAAAAACTCTCCGTCCTATTCGGACTTCCACCCCTGGAGAGCGAATATCGAAACCAAACACACCTGAGTTTCAAACCACTACAAGAACAATTTTTCCTTTCTCCTACTTCTAAATTCCGCCCGCGTATATTATTTATTTTTCCACTTCCTGTGGTCAAACAGAAAATATGTATATAATACTACTATAATATATATATAATAATATATATATGTATACATAAAATAATATATACATATGTATATTATATATAATAATATTTGGTGGGTATAAAACATAAAAAATATGTAATTTAAAAGACACTTCCTGTGGCCAAAAAAAATAAAATCCTTAAAATTATTAGATACCTATATTACAATACTTTCACTGTCTAAATCGCCATCAGAACTGCAGTTTCGACAGGTGTGAAACAGCAGGTTTCCGTTGCAACATTTTGAATATGCCCATTTACGCACACAAAACATACTCGTAATTCATTTTTTTCTTTTGAAGACTTGTCGGTAAATGTTAGTTTACGCTTCAATGTTTATTTGATTGTTTTGGATATTTGTCCTTTTCTAGCCAGTTATATTTTCTTAGCTTTTTTCTCTTTAAGAGCGTTTTTTTCGACTGCTATGTCTTGCATTCTGACGAAGCCATGCCTTTGGCAATGGTCGTAATTTTAACAATATTGCCATTCCTGAAGTGTGGGGGGAGGGGTTGCGGCATATCTTCGTCTTCACCCAAAGCTGAAGGTGTCATATTCTTTATTGAAACTATATGATTTTGGTGGTTCAAAGATGAATTCCTTCGCTCAATGCGATTATTTCATCAAGAAGAAACACATCTCTATGGAAGTATTTTTATGCTCAATATGACTGCTTGATGGGGGAGCTTCAGGTCAAGAACAGGAGTTTTGCTGGGTGTTGATTCAGGCCGGTCAGATATATGACTTCCCATAAATTCTGAATCAGAAAAGATATTTTCATTTAAGAGATATATTCCAGATACCTGAAAACGGATTGCATGTTGTTTACGGTGAATGCCAAAGGAAAGCCAGTATTTATGATTGCTGGAATGTTGTAAATTTCAAAAAAGAATAATGAGTCAACTTACCCCAAAACAAATTTGCCAACTTAAAGTGCCTAAACACAGGGCAATTTTTACACAATTACCGATTACAACTTGCAACCAGCAGGAAAATTGCCTCGTGTGGAAGGAAATTGGGCTGCCTTCAAACCAATTTGGGAGATTACATCGGACAATCGCCCAATTTCTGTTCTCCCCTCCATAAAGTCCTAAAAATTGTGGCGTGTGTAGGCGAGCTGGAAAAATTTGATTATCAATATTCGTCTGGGATTTATTGAGTGAAGATCGGTTGTACGCGGATAACAACATGTTTGAAAATGAAAAGAAAATTTGAATACAGGTAGTGGAATTCTATAGGGTTATGTTCCTTGTCTCTCTAGTGCAATTCCATTTTTTTCTTTCGTCAATAAGAGCCACATAACAACCTACTCATACGAAATCCTAGATTAGACTAGCAAATTTAGATGTGTGTAGATTCTCACACAATTTCTCCCCATATAAATTTCCTATAAATTCTGTATACAAATTGTGTGTAGGCCCTTTTATAAATTCGAAACCACGTCGCTAGTGCAACGAAAAACAAAGTGCCTGTTCACTTTGGAGCGGGCAGGAAGATTGTCCGAAAAAGAGGGAACGCTTTTTATTGAACTGGGAAGAAGAGGGGTTACTTCCACCGAAAATCCATTTCTAAAGTGGAATTTCGGGTGAAGCATGTCGTTTTTTCCATGTCGTTCTGACATATTTTTTCATTTTAGTTTTGATCGTTGATGAGCAAGGAAGTGTAAAGAAGAGGAAAAAAGGTAGGTCTGTTCGCGTACTGTCCAAAACTACGAAAATCTACGAAAACCAGTTCAATATCCGTTCACGTACTCATATTTTTCGTAGTTTTTCACAGAAGAGAGCGAAATGAGACAACATTTCCCCTCTTTTGTCCAAGAAATTTGTTTGGGCAAATTTGTAAAAACTATCAAACTGTTTTTTTTTTATTTGAAACTGTCAATGTGTTCGTTTTTATTTTGAAATGGAATATTTTCTTTACTCTGTTTTGCTAAAAATAAGTGATATTTGAATAGGAGATTAATTAATAATTAAAGTTTAAAATGGAAAAATGATTTTAGAAAGCAGGCGAAGTAAATGAAAGTGCTGCCCATACACCTTTAATCGTCCACAAATGGCATATTGATGGACACAACAAAGATAAATTATCGGAAGAACTCATTCAGATGTGCCTAGGCTTAAATAATCTTCGTCCTAAAGTTAAAGATGTTAAATAAAAACTGCTAAATTCATTAAAATTTGTTTTTTAATTTTTTTTTGAGAAAAAGGCAAATAAAGAAATTAAAATAAAGACTGTTGACATTTGTCTGTACAAAGTATCAAATCCGTTCGCTTACTTTTTAACAAATTTTCTCTCTGAGAGAGAATTTTTAGTTCACTCCTCCGGATTTGCATATTTAGTCCAAAAAGCACGCGAACGGAGCTGGTATGTTTCAGGCAAACTGCTTATATTTAAAAATTAAAAATGCTCTGATTCGAGTGTTCCGCTTGCCAAAAGTCTTCCATCCCCAGGAAATGTGAACACGACGTCCATGGTAAGGTCTTTTATGACCACGCCAATGTGAAGAAGTACAAAGTGTGACTAAGGAGGTAGCGAGAATGAATGTAAAAACATGAATAAGCATGCATTTGATGTTACCAATTTAAAATTAGTTACAGTTAGTCAACTTGCCCCTGTGGCCGGATAGACCTGGTTACCCCTAATTTACCACCACTTTTTACAGCTTTGGAACATGGACCTAGTATTTACAACAAAAAAATATATCAGGTCATTTCAAGTTAGCAGTTTTCAAGATACCCAACTTATTGAAATTGCAAAAAAATTCAAAAAATTTGAGGAAAAAAAACAAATATCGATTGCATATTTTTTTTTATCAAACCCTGTACACATCAATTGTTTGAAGTTCAAACCATTGCTTTGTATGTATGCACGAAAGAGCTCGTCTTTAAAAAGCTCTAAAATTATCCTTTCTTTCCAATTCTGCTCGGACTTTCGCAGCTGCCTCTTCAATCCTGTGGTTCAAGTCATCCAATGTTGTTATTTCTGATGAGCAAACAATGTACTTAATCCGTCCCCATAAATAAAAGGTCATAGGGATCATATCCGAAGACCTTGGAGGCCACAGAATGGGTCCATCCTGCCCTATAAACGAATTTTCGTCGATGCGATTTAACCACTCTCTAACTGCTTGCCTACTTAGCGTGCTGGTACAAAATGGTTGTTCTTTGTTCCAGTTCTATATCACCTAATAGTTCTGGGAATTTCTTTTGCGAAAATTCCAGGTAGAGATTCGAATTAAACCTTGGACTAACATTTCGGTGTTATAAAAAATACGGTAGAAAATAAATCAAGTACCACAAATTTAGTTACCATTTTCCTAATAATTCATACATTCATGGGCTTACCGTTGAACCCGTCCAAAATATAGAAAACGTTAATTAATTTGAAACGAGCATATTTAAAACAATATTGATGTTAAATTTTATAATGCAAAAATAATTCATAAAATTGTTAAAGAAAATAAGCGATATCTCATGATAAACTTTTCCCCTCTTTAAATTCAACAATAACCATTCTGAATATACATTTCACCTGAAATTTTTTATTTTTTCTTAACATTCTCGCTGCCGTCTCGCAATTTTTTTCTAATAGAGTGCCGAAGATGTTTTTTTTTTTGAAAGTGTATATAAAAGGTTAATAAACAGCATTTCGCATTTGTTTTTTGTTCTTATCATTTACACTTGGTAACGCGGCGTCACAAATAAAAAAAAAATTATGGGTCAGCACTTGAACCGAAGCGCCGTGGTTCCCAGGCGGAAAAAACCCGAATATGAAATAAGTTGTCTAGTATCTACTGTTAAACCGTTAATATGATTTTTTGATTCTACATATATATATATGCAAAGAAAATACACTTAATGTGTTTTTTTTTAAATCGTTTGAGTCCGGAGTACAGTTAACACAAAGTGACTTCCTCCAAGATTTTCGATATTTCAGGGGTTTTATTAACAGTCTTAAATCTTAAACACAAAGTGCAGGAATTAAAAGCAACTAATTCTTATTTAGTGAATGCTGCCGCTACTTCGCCCTCGACTCTCCATTCAGCTTTTAGTACCGAGAAAGCGTTAGCCCTAATGATCCAAACAAAACTGTAAAAGTATCAATACGAAATTTTTAAAAAGGCAGCTGATGATATTGGCCATAATATATGTATGTATGGTATTTCCAACATACAAACAAATTTTACTACATAAAATGCAGTCTTATGCTGAGAACATTGAAATAGCAAAAACATATGCTAAAACCCCATTGGAAGACTTGCTTGAATACACAGTTAAAAGTATCATAGACTCAAAAGAGACTAATGAAGTAACAGCACAGGATAGCTTTAATCTTACACTTTTAACGAAACGGGTTTATGATGGATCCTCGGGTCAGAGTGAGTTTATGCAAAATTTCAGATGGTGATTCAGATTCATCGGATTGCAGCTAACTGATTCAAACAGTGAAATTTGGAACAATTATAGCCCTCCCTTAACACGATATTGTAGTAGTAGTAGTAAAAACGACTATATTTCTGTATTATAATATATACATTAATGACATGATCTTAAAAAAGAGTCATTAATGACATCATCTAAAATCAGTCGGTTTTTGCTACTGAAAAAAGATATTGTAGGCCACTAAAATTTAAATTAAAAAAAAAAATGTTAAGAACTAGCATGCGAAGAATAAAATCGAGTTGAAAATGAAATTAAAAATTTTCATGAAACTGTTGTATTGTATTATAAATTTTGAATCGCATATTAATATGCTTCACTACTACCTAGTTTATATGACAGCTTAAAGCGCATTGACTCATATAAACACGAACACATCTTCCTCAAGAAATTGTTTTACTTGAGTCGCTAAGCCGACGGACGTGAACAACTTTTCTCAATTCGCGCAAAGCCATCTAATGAAGGTCTTCAATTAGGAAATTCGACAATGGCATGCTCGTATTTGTTTTATGGAATATATATTACATTTAAGTTACAATTTGAGTTTAAAAACGTGGAGAACAACAAAATCTGCTCGTACTATTAAAGAAGAAGAAAAACGCATTAAAAAAGAGTTCATAAAAAAGTGGGTATAAAAGTAGATATTGTTAAGTAAGAAACGGGTACAGCTAATGATGCCTCACAAAGATTTTTTGTGAACCCTACTGTAACGACAGATATTACCAAAATAGATTTAGGATTAATAAAAAAAATGTGTAATTTAAGAAAATATCTGCAGCATTTTTCATATTGACCCCACTAAATTTTGGGTTAACCCTTTCAGCGGAAGTGTTCCCGTTTGGCAAACTAATCTTATGCTTATAAATATCATCGGATCCCAAAATCACAAATCTGAACCAAAACAAAAAATTGTATTCCACTTAGTAGGTTTTAGCTATGAAATCAAATAAATGAAATCTTATAAAGTAGGTAGTCGCGAGACTACGACATCTTTTTGGCGAAATTCTTAGTATGGCAGCTCAAGGTAAGAACAAGAAGAAAATTGGAAAGAACACAAATCACTTTTTTTTTTGTAACACTTATATGGCAAGAACGCTTAATTACACAGGTCAACAAAACAAAAAAAAAATCAGTTTTTATTTCAATGACTATTTTTTAATTCTTTATAGCAAAAAATAGCTACACTCAGCGATTATTTTTGAAAAACGTTGTTTTTGTACCTTATACAATGATATGAATACCTATATAAAGGGAACATGTTGTATTAAGTAAAATCGGCAAGGAGTGGTGAGAGAAGATGTGAATTCATCTTGCAGGAATATAACGTGTTTTGTGTAACGATAACTTCAAAAATGACATAAAGAGCTATCAATATCGTTATAGATATCATATTATGTCAATCCCAAACTACTAATACCAGCTATGAGAGCAATAACTTCATGATCAAATCAGTAAGTTTCCGAACCTCTCCTCTCAACTCAAATGAATTAAACGAGTTAATTAGAGACCTGAACTTGCCCAAAAGTAAATCCGAAATTCTAGCTTCTCGGTTGAAACAATCGAATTAACTTGAAACAATATTAGAATAACTGATCAAAGAAAGATTCCAAGTTGGACTTTCATTTGGTAATGATGTCAAGAGCTTGTTTGAAGAAATGGCAATTCCATGAATTCCTTTTAATTGGCGTCTTTTCATAGACAGTTCCACAAAATGTTTAAAAGCTGTTTTTCTCCACAATGGAAATAAATTTTCATCTATACCTTTGGCTTATTCCTTGATGGAAATTACAGAAGTGTGATATGGTGCTTGAGAGATGAACGTTTTGTACGTATGAGTATATGCAGTACACCTGACCAGTGATAGCAGATTCTATTGTGGTTGGCTTTCTGTTGCGAACACAGGGCGGGTATACCAAGCATCTTTGCTACCTTTGCTTGTGGGACACTAAAGGAGATAATTAACATTATCAGCAGCACATGTGGTGTGAGCGTCATACATTATGGTCCACCTTGTACAATAAAGAAATAAAAAAAGTAACTTGTCTTAAAATCTGTATTTTCATTCTGACAGCAATATAAGCAAACTCTATAGATATTTTTTTAAATTAGTTAGGTGGGAGAAATATGAATCTGTCTCCGACACTCTTTTTAGTTTTTATCAATGATCTTTTGTCTGCCACATCTAATCCAATATATTCCTTTGCTGACGACAGTACTCTCTGCTTTTCATATTCGTTCCCGGACTCACGTCAAAATGGAATTCAATGCTTCCAAAACACAATGCTGTCTGCTGTCGTTAAAGCGAAATTTAAATACCCAGCCATTATCCATGAATGGCACTTGCATTGTCGAAATCGAAAAACTTTCCATTCTCGGTATGCGTGCTCAATGACAACTTACGTTGGAATGACCACATATTCGATGTCGCCTAAAATGCTGCGAAATGTCCAAGTTTCCTCAAACGATGTAAAAAATACTTTTCCCCTCTGATTTGGCCTCAGTATATAAGACATTTATCCGCTCAAAATTGAAGTACAATCCTCACGCCCAGTCAGGTGCGTCTAAAGCGTACTTCTGTTAGATAAGATTTAAAACCGTGCGATAAAACTCACTCAGTCTATGGACACCCATGAACATCGACGAAATGTTTCATGTCTCACTTTGTTTTATCGCTATTTCCAATACCAGTGCTCCATAAAAATTGCTAGTAGCATTCCACCCCTTCAAACCTTCAACTTTAGCACTCGTCTCGCTATGAATGCTCATCAGTATACCCTTGGGTCCACTTTCGGACGTACTCTGAAATATCGTGATTCGTTTCTAAGCTGAACAACTCGCTTGTGGAATGATTGCCAAGCTCAATATTTCCCAGTCATTGTAACAATCAGACTTTTAAAACCAATGTACATTGGTACCTATCTTTCTTTCAATCCTAATTTTCCGTAGCCCGCGCTGTGTGCAAATATTTTAACATTTTTAACCCCTTGAGCACGCGCTATTTCAAAAAAAAAAAACAAGATAAACGTAACCCGAACTCAAAATTCGTGTTGACCGGTGTTATTGGACATAATTTTTTTATCATGATGAGAAATTATTTGGCTTATTGTAGTGATCGTAGTTATTTTAGTGTTCTTTATTTCATGAACTGCTTTATTTTTTTTATTCGGAAATTTTAGAGGTATACACGCTTCGTTGTATTTGGTTTTGCAAAAGTGTATTTTTTTACACCGAAGCGTAAACAAGACCAGATACACCGAAGCGTGAATACCCGTATTTATTGGACCTCTGAAAATGGGCATTCACTAAAAATTTTTCATTTTAACCAGGATACTACAGGCGGTGGTATCCTACCACAAGTATGCAAAAATACGACCAATTGATGCCGTCATCATTTTTACAATTTAACCATTTATACTTATAAAATTTTTATATAGACTGGAAATCTGATTCCAATAATCAGCGACATCGCACTCTACTTCAATTGTCTTGGACTTTAGAGTATACATAGTATTTAGACCGAGAAAGAAAGACTCCAACTGGTAATTTTTAAACCTCGATCTCCTTATTCGAAAACTTGTTGCGCTCTGGACTCATCTCATTGTTACGAGTACTCTAATAAATAAGAGAACAAAGAATTCAAAAGCGTTTACTACGGCTTGTGCCGTAACAGGCATGGTAAAGAGGAAGTCTTAGCAGCAAAGACGAATCGACATAGTGAGGATAGTGGCAAACTATCAGCTGATATCACAAATATGATAGCTTTAAGTTCTTGCTGTCAATCTTAGTGGTGAAAACGTGTACTATGTAAAACTGGAAATTTCAGATCTCACGCATCATTTGTGAAGCATTACATTAACATTATATGAACATTGAAGAACAGCCAAAACAAGAAAAATTAAAAATAGATTGCTATAATAAAGAATGTCCCAAATTTCGCGTAGAATTAGAATTTTGCGCCATTTGTACGATAAAGTGTTGCCAACAAAAGAAAAGACAGCGTGATACCTGACAGTTCAGGGTTATAAAAATAAAGTGTGGATCGCGGAATGGAGTTCATTTAAAGAATTATGGAATAACAACAAGCGAGTGCTGATTTTTCAAACAAAATTATCTTCAGTGATAAGGCTCATTTTCATTTTCATGGATTTGTTAATCGTTAAAATTTGGGGTTCATTTTTGATTGATTTTTGAGAAACAAGTGCATCCACAACGTATCACTGTTTGGTGCGGAGTTTAGGCTGGAGGCATCATCAGACCACGGGTCTTTGAAAAAGATGTTGGTCGACATGTTACTCGCAATCCAGTTTTATGTACCTAAATTGCAATATATGGATGTGGACGACATGTAGTTACAACAAGACTGTACTACATGCCATACAGCTAAAGAAGCGATTCATTTACTGCTTGAGTCATTTGCTGGTTGCTTAATTCCCCATTGTAATGATAAAATTTAGCCGCCCAGATCATCTGATATAATGCCGAAATTCAGCCACATTTATGCAATGTGGAAAATTTCGACAAGAGATTGAGTACGTTCCAGCAAATCCATGGAGGCCTTTTCTTCCAACATGCTATTCCACACATAATCGTATACTGTATACTTTATGAATGAATAAAAAATTAACAATTCTTAATTAAGAACATGTATTTTCTATCAAAATTACTTCTTGCGTAAATTTTAGGGCACGTTTAATATAAAGAAAAGCTGGGGTGATAAAGGCGACAACTTATTACCTGTGAAGGATATTCTTTTTATTCTCCCACAAAGGTTTGGGTTGGTGAGAAAGAACAGTGAAACCAAAGTAAATACATATGTACATACAAAAAAAATATATAAAGTCTACATTAACGACACTAGGACATTGAAGACATTTAAGTCTGATCGAGATCGGTATTCGGTTTTCGTAATCGGTAGGTATTCTGTTTTCGCGAAGGTTTAAAGATTTGATTCCAGAAGAACAAAGTACAGCTTTCTACAACTGGAGAACCTACCAGCTATCATCTGGACCGTCCCATTCGGACCGTTCGGGGTTCAATACCAGCCGTGACCGGAAGACATTTTTTCAGGCAACTGAAATCTCGTGAGGTGAATGGTTACCTTAATACAACATTAAGTCAATTTACACTAATAATTTAGTATCCCCATTAAATGTTGGTTGCCACCCACCCATGGAGCGAAATAACTACTGAGCCCAAATATCTTTCTCTCCCTCTCTATCCAATTTTCCGAAAAACTTAACATGTACTTCGGCATTTTAAGAGTAGTCATACCCTCTTGAGCGTTAAGTTCTTAAAAAAAAAACAAAACCACGTGAGTGTTAAATTCTTTTAAAAAAAAGTTAAAAAATTGCTATATAATTGGGAGCGGAACTGCCGTTATTGCAACCTGTGCAATTAGGATGGGATTGTATGAGTATCTGCAAGGTACAAAAGCGAACTGAAGTCCGAAAAACAGACGTGAAATCTAAACGTAGTGGAAGACAATCTGGACGCATTCGTCGAAAAGTATTAGGAGCTAGAAGAAAGTCTAAGTTGACGGACGATCAGACTGAATATGAGGCACATTTTCGTTAAACAGTAGAAGAGTTATTTATGGTTCAGCTTTCATTTAAAAATGACGTTGGATGGTAAGGCAAGACATATGATATTGCATTCAGAACATTTTTGACACTTGAATGCAGATTATCAAAAAATCCATCTCTAAAAAAACGGTATACAGTCATGTAATACGTATGTTCCGTGTGATGGAGGCATGCGTCGTATATATCCCTCTCCTTAGTGTAAAGCGATTATGCATGGTGTCTGTTTATGCACCTAAGGATACTCAATTCACCTTATTCATTTTAGACCTTGAAACACTTTTTCGACTTTATGAGTCTGGAATTGGAGGACAATTATTTTACTATCGACGGAAATTTCAACGCCAAACATAAAGATTGGGGAAATAATACACCAAATACTAGAGGGAACCTACTATTCGACTCGTGGGGTCAGCATAGTTTAATGTACCGACTCGGCCTTAAGCCGAATTATAATCGGTCGGTTCTTAGACACGGGTCCTATTTGGATCTCCTGCTGTTCGACACACGAATAGACCAGACAAGCACTAACCAACACACTACAAACTGTCTACGCACTTTTGTGTATGACAGTGACCATTGCGGTATCAGCATCGAAATAACCGTTCCAAGCGAAACTGCGGAATTCCATGAGTTTGTTCAAAGGCATTCCAACCAATATAGTAGGGCGCGTTGGACACACTTCTTCAGAACACTAACGAGAGCACTCTCCTTGAATTCGCTCTACGCACCGTCCAACTGAAATCTTGCAAACGAGGAGATTGGGAGATATCAAAATCTAATGGACGAGACATTTAAACCAACAATGGACAAAACGATACCTCAGTATCAACACACTGACAATGAAGACATATTCCGGAACGCAACTATCGGCGCACTGTACCGATATAGAAGTAGACTGCTGTCAAGAGTTAAGACTTTGTACAGACAGTGTACTGACAGACATAACCCGGAGATCATGACATTGAAGTCAAAAACCTCCAAACATTAACAAGAGAAAACCACAGAAATTCTGTAAGTTTGTATTGGAACAACAAAATTCGAGCTGTAAACACTAGCAACCCGAATATGTTCCCGCAAATAAATAAAATATTTTGGAGGAAAGATCAAAACGACTTTTCATGTCTTAAAATCGCCCGAACGACGGACAGGGAAAACATACTTTTAGCAGCAGGCATTGATCCAAATGAGACCGTTGCTGATGACAACTTCTTTCTGATAGAGGATGTACATGAGAAGGTAGAGCCGATAGGAGCGACTTTCAAGGAAATATACAAGGTGGATGACATCACTGGCCCGAACCACGACCTGAAGAATCGAGTGCTTTCAATATCCCACTAGAAGCGGCTGACATTTAACATATACCACCTTCTTTAATAATGCAATGAATAATGGCCATTATCCAGCGCATTGGAAAACTGCGGTGGCATATCACACCACCAAAAGGAATAAAGACGCAATCAATCCGTCGAATCTCCGATTGACATGAGGGATGTTGCTCGGCAGTACCAACAATTTGTGTGGCTTGTTGAAGGAGAGGAATCTTCTCCGTCTAATTCCTCCAATGCGGAGTAGTTTCATTCGGTAACAAAGATGATCAGCCGTGGCTGGCTTACATAGCTTTAGGTAGGATTAAGGTAGATTTAAGAAAAACAAAATAAGAAATTATTAAAAAAAAACATATCAAAAACTAAATTATAAAAAAAAGATATATATGAAAGGGATGGGGAACGACTACTGAGTAGTTTCGTATATTCGTAATGAACATAATATTAAAAATATACTGTAAAAAACGTCAAAAGGTATAGTTTAAGTATTAGATTTTATTTAAAGTACCCGCATGTGGCCAGTAAGTGATAATAAGATAATTTTTAAGTTATTTAATTTAACTTTTAAGAATTTTTTTTTGTCTAGTATGTAAGAATTAATTAATGATTGAAAATAAAAATGCATTTAAAATGCAATGAATGGAGCTGATGATCTAGATGAACTTAAACAAATTCAGGACGAAGTCAAAATAGTAATATTTTGAAGTCATACAAATATTTTAAAATCTGATAAAAACATACACTCTAAGGATATTTTTGTAGCTGGTTCCAACTTAACAAGTTCTCTTTGAACTACCTGGAATCATCACGAATTTTTTTCATACTATAGGTATAATTGCCATGCATATGTATTCTTCGTGAGCGATAAGATCCATGCTGTCGGTATCATCCTCATTGCTCGGCCCTATGCGGCTTATGAGCACAATAATCATCACTGCTGAGATCCTCCTTCAGAAAGTCCGGATCAAAAAGCTGGATTGGGATGCTAAAGTTCCTCATAATATTGAGAAAAGACCTGCGTTAGTTTATGATTTGTATTCGGATGTACAAATTCGTGGTTTCTGTGACGCGTTGGTACACTCATATGTATGTTGCATATACACCGGAACCACGGCTATGAAAGGTTCAACATCCGTCAAACTCCTAGTTGCAAAGTCTCGAGTAGCGCCTGCAAAAAGAAAGAAACTACCTCAGCTTGAATTATGTGGGGCATACCTTTTAGAAAGGCTTTGGAAGAAAATTGGACAGGTTTTTAAAAATTCGTACTCCAAAATATAATTTTGGATAGATTCCAGAATTGTGTTGTATTTGCTACCAAAGGACTCCTTTTTTGTTTTATGTTTCGTTCGAGATATACACTTATCTAATTTTCATGCGGGATCCAAAACTTTAGACAAACTTAATCAGATGGCGATTCTGGATAATGAACTCAATGGATATTCCTGGAAAATTTGTCAGACCTTGTATTCACTGTTTTATATGTCGGCCGAAGAGTGATCTTCCAGTTGAAAGAGTTGTGTCTTCTCGTCCATTTTCCCGTTGTGATGTAGACTTCTGCGGTCGAGTTACCATACTCTATAGGACTCGTGGTAAGGTTCCCTAAAAAACTTATACATCAGTCGTTGTCTGCCTTGCATCAAAAGCGGTACATCTTGAAGCAATCTCAGACCTTTCTGCTGAAGCTTTCATATCAACGCATAAACGTATGATTAGCCCTCAAGATCCCTAATATGAAATCCGACTGAACTCCCCAACATGTTGTTTCAGATATTTTGAATAATTTTTGTAACAATAAAAATATTAACTTTCGTCTCATTCCACCTAGGTCTCCACACTTTGGCGGAATCTGGGAGGCCACTATTAAGGTCGCAAAAGGTTACCCCTACTGAAGTCTTCACAACGGCCAGCTGACATTTGAGGAGCCCTTATCGAAATTGAGGCTTTGATGAATTCGCGGCCTATCACTCCGCTATCAACAGACCCCAACGATCTTATAGTACTGACGCCTGGCCATATCATTGTAGGTAATGTATCTGATGTCAGCTACCTTCAAAGATGGCGACAGATCATACCGTGAAGACGCGTTTCTTGAAACAGTTGTCCGATGAATATGACAGCGAACTGCAACAGTGCTCGAAGGAATCAACTCCTCAACAAAATCGGCTCATTGGCCGGCTCATAAAAACTATATATGGTAAAGATGGCAAGGTCTGAGTTGCCGACATACGAGCCCTAAAAGGAGTCATCTTACGTACAATTCACATAGCTTGTTGTTTTTCCTATTGAACTTTCAAACGGGGTGCAATATTCCGCCATCATAAAATAGCGATCAGAAAAATACATATGTATTGTAATGAAAAATAAGTTTATTCTTTTGTTTATAATATTGTTAAAATTGTAGAAACTTTTTCAATAAAAGAACGGTTTTTTTCTCACATGTTATTTCAAACTGACGAGAGTCTTTTCTTTGTTTTCGCTTGACAGTAATCTTGCTGTTAAAAAGTTTTACTTGTGTTTCGCTGATTTTTTTTCTACAGTTCGCTTTACCCGAAAATTTAGAATATACAATCCCTTCAAGGGTAGAAACTTAAAAAAAAATTTTTTGAAGAAAAACTGAAAATCACCAAACGATAAGAAATTAGTTTATACTCGTAGCACACTTTCACAGAATTAATATGTATGTACATATTCATTCACATTCTAAGATTTCTCAATGAAACCTACATATTTTTACCATATATATTTCACCATACATATGTACATGTGTCTGAACATATGTATGTACTTCATAAAATTGCTAACAGCGTAGTTAGTTTCCGAGTCAATAAAAAAAATTGTCTTAAAATTAAGAGAGACAAATCGTAATGTAAAATGAATGAATTGCTTCAAGCTTTGTTGCAAGTAACAATCATCATCTATAACATATTCGCAACAATTCTTTTCCTTATAATTTCTAAATTTCGTTTGAACTATTTGTTAGCAATAGCCTGCAAATAAGACGATCGCTTATTTTTTTTCACGAGGAAATAACAATTTGTAACAGAGCTTTATTTTTAATTGATTAAATAACACAAAGATTTTTTACGTGTTATAACTGGACGGCAGATAAACTTAACATCTGAAGTTTTGTTAGTATGTGTATATCTATACAATTTCACTAGTAGAACGATTAACTTTCATAACATGCACTAACCGAAAAAAGTAAGAAAAGAAATACAAAAAGATTACGTCTACTTTTCCTCATTCATTCAATTGTGCTAGTTGCTTCCCGCATATTACTCGTACTTGAAACAAACAGTCAAAAAAATCTTCATACGCAAAATTCAGGGAAATATTGAGAATTTGAATAAATGGATCTATTTACGAGTAGTTACCCAATCTCGATACGTTTTCTAGATGTGCTCGAAAAATTTTTTTAATTACGAAAAACATGTGCGCTTACAATTTGTCAGATATCGGTCGTTCTCAATAAGTTTATCTTTCTTGAACTTCAACTTATCAAATATTGCGTTTGAATTTAGCTTGTAAACGTTCAAATATAAAATACAATTGGTAGAAGAAATTAAAATCAGCTGACCATTCCAAGTGTTCTCTCTCAATTTTAAAGGAAAAAATAAAACAATTGAATTTTGAGTAATTTCCGAAGGTTCACTTTTATCGTAAATTTTTCATAGGAGTGTGATTTTTGATTAAAAAGTTTTCCAGATAACAAAAACTAATAATAGGCTGGATGCATATCAAACAACTATAACCACGTGAGATAAAAATAGTTTTACGAAAGAGCCAAACTCCTGAATTCCGTAGTACGACTAGCCGTAGGTAATAATGTATGCTTTTGCACCAATTTTATAAAAATTCATCGTCATCAACTTATTGATAATTAATTAAACTCAGCTTTTGAGGCAGGGTACGTTTAAAAACAAAGGGTGAAAGGCGTTGACAGTTTAAATTTTAAAACGACGATCTAAATAATAAATCAACGAAAAATATTAATTTTATTTTAACAGCTATGTATTATATGTTGCTTAGTATTTCAAAAAATATGTTTGCTTCAACAACCGTAGAAGTATCTCAAGCGAAGTTCCATTGAAAACTACAGTAAAATAAGAATTGGAAAATTGGAGAATGTTTAAGAAAACGTCTGTTTTTGATGTAGATCTATTTTGCTAAACAATGCATATCATATCTGTGCATTATAGTTTCTGGATGATGTTTGAGAAGTATAAATAAAAATGTAATATTTAAAGGGAGTCGTCGGAGAGTTCCGTCTGGAAACCTATCTCAAGTTTTAACCGAAGTCCGAAGAAGAGGCTGTAAGAAAAATATTAGATTACTCAAATGCGAAATCATCAGTCAATTTTCGAATTCGAATGCGATATTAAGGTCCGCAAATTTAGTAACCACACTTATGACGCACAACTTTTCTACAACTTCTTGAAATTTACTTTGATTTCACTTAGAAATGCAATGTAATACATATATTGTTTCTTGGTTAAACTACAGTATATGTAACTGTAGCACGTGACAAATACTACTACTATACATTAATTGCGGATACTCTAGCGCATCATGGTAGCCACTGATTACTGGTCTCGTTCAACCAGGCGTCGAGTATGAAGAAATAGGAACATTATTTCAAATTAGGTGGTGGTTATGAACTTATGTGATTGAATCAATCATTGCGTCAGCAGTGACATGACAGATTCTTCATATGAAGTATTCACTGTATTTGGAGCTGAGGTCAATAAGGCTTTTTCACTGCTAGTCAGAGTTTTGAAATGAATTCTTATTGGGTTATGCTCTCATATATCCGAAGCAATGATTCCGGAAACGTTGCCCCTTAGCCCATTTGCCCTTTTTCCCCTTTGCCTCGTTGCTCCTGTGCCCCTCTGCCCCTTTGCCCCTTTATCCCTTTCCCCCGTTGCCCCTTTGCCCCTTTGCCACCTTGCCGCTTTGCCCCTTTGCCCCTTTGGCCCTATGCCGCTTTGCCACTTTGCCCCTTTGGCCCTTTGGCCCTTTGCCCCTTTAACCCTTTGCCAATTTGCCCCTTTGCCTCTTTGCATCTTTTCCCCGTTGCTCTTTTAACGTTTTGAAACCTTTGCCCATTTCTGTCGACTCTTAAACTGTGGGGATGCCAAATTGTCAGAAATCGCAAATTCAACCTGGGCGATGAATGTCGAAATTTCTGTCTACCTAACCAAAATGAAGTAAGGATAACAATATTTTAACCCAAGTGGGCCGGACGGTCTTCTTCAGATGCTATTTAAAGCATATGAATTTGTAGGTAAAACTCATTTCTAAGATTTGGAGGAAAGTACGTCTCATTAATGTAAACTCAATATCGTTACCCCTACCTAAAAAAAAGGAGACCCTATTAATTACACCAACTAAAAAGACATCAGTATCCTTAACATCGCGTGCAAAAACTTGTCTATGTGAACACCTGAAAACATTTGCAACGATGTGATTAACCCCATCAATATGATTTTAGGCCGGATGAGCCCATCAAAGACTAAACATTCATACCAGTCATCCATCCATCCAGATCATATGAGAAAGTACTTATATAAAATCCAGATAAATACTCACCTCGTCTTTTTCGATTTCAAAGCTGTATATCTAGTTTGGATTTTCTCTATGAAACAAATTCATTGCCATTGTGTCAAGGATATGTAAAATGAATAGATATTAATGCTCCGGCGCGAAAATTCGATTTTCGGTTTAGGTGGCGGTCACAAGTAGATGGAGATCTTACCGATAGCGCAGCAAAACATTGGCTAAGGCCTAAGTTCACACCGGAATTCGTAGCTAGATACAGAAGTAAACGAGGAAAAAAAATTAAACCACCTTATAAATACAGTTCTAACTGCTGATTTCAACCCCATAACTTTTAAACTCTTTCTAATCGTATTGCGAATACGAGCAGGATAAATGGAAATAATATTAACTTTTCCGTATTTCATATAATTTTCTGAAGCCAACTATATATACATATCTATGTATATATGTATACATACATATATAAAGCTATATAAGGTATTTATGTTTTTACACATATGGATGTACACATAAATTTATGCATACATATGTACATATATCATACTACTGATCCCAATTCTTTTTTATTCCTGTCATCATGTACCAAACACTATTCGAATGGGATATAAGAAGCATCAGATCAATTGTTCCTGTTTTCTACACTTAGCTGAGCATCATCATTACTGTTGCGATATAAACATATTGCCCGATACAGAAGTACTGTTTTGGACAATTTTTGGGCGGGTATACTTCAATAGGGTTTCTATATTGAAAAATATGAGGGGTTTGGTTTGCCTCGCCTTTTCTCGCACAAACGCACATTTTTTTGTTGTGGAAATTCCAGTTCAGTGCAGTACAAAAGTTATGAATAAATCAAAAAGCAAAAAAAAGTAAATAGCATGAAAGGGAGAAATTAAGCCAAAGGACTTTTCTTCCCTATTTCGTATCGCTTTGTGTTGTTTAGATGAGCTGAATAATGGTTGTGGCTGACGCTAAGGATTTGTTGATGATGATGCTTGAATTCTACCTCATAAATAACTATTTTCCCTACTACAGGGAAAAAATCCCCTTTTTCGGCATTTCGATGATGTCTCATTAGGCAATCACAACAATGTATCCACACAATGGAATACGTGCGAATATTTATGGTACTGAGAGTCTCTTGAACAGTTTGATTTCCTCTCGGCAGCAATATACGAGTAAACAGATCATTCCAACAAAATACAAATGAAATACTTCAGATCCTAACTGCCCTTAACTTTAAAATATAATTTTTATTTATTTTTCTACAAATTAATTAAAAATACTCACAAAAATTATATATACATATGTAGATATTTATATGCGTATGTGCAATAGCTATCGGTAAAAAATAAAGGCATTGGTACCAAGTGAATCAAGAGTTGGTGGACTATTACACCAATTGAAACCAATAAGGCTTTGCATTGTATCTTAAAAATGGTTCAACGAAATAAAGACACAAACGATATAACACTCTTGGAACAAAAAAGGGCAATATCTCCTAGATCCCATATTTGTTCCCTTAGTCCATTCCTCGATGAGAAGCGAATATTGAAAGTTGGTGGGGGCATACGCAATGCAAATATAGAGTATGACTATAAACATCCAGCACTTCTGCCGAATGATTACGTATTTACAATCGCTTTAATCATGGACAAACATAAAAAACATCATCATGTGGGAGTACAAGGACTGCTTTCAATAATTCGCGAACAATGTTGGTCAGTGCATGCGAAACCTCTTATTCGGCGAGTTATCAGCCGCTGCGTTTTGTGTGCTAGAACGCTTCCTCGCTTTGAATATCCACAAATGGGGAATCTACCACATTATAGATTACTGCCATCTCGTCCATTCACTGTCGTAGGAACAGACTTTTGTGGACCCTTTATGAGTGGAAACATATACCACCCAGATCACCACACTTTGGTGGTATATGGAAAGCAGCCGTGAAGTCTGCGAAGCATCATATGAAATGCCTTTTACATCTAGCAGCTTTGACTTATGAAAAGCTCAACACACTTATTGTCCAGATAGAATGTATTCTTAATTACCGTCCTCTTTCTCCTCTCTCCGAAGATCCCAATGACCTTAAACCTTTAATCCCGGGCCATTTTTTAACAAGTACTTCACTGGTCGGACTTGCAGAACCAGACTTGTGTGACAAAAATATCTCCTATCTGAGCCGGTGGCAGCGAGTTCAATGGCTTATGCAACATTTTTGGTATCGGTGGAAAAACGAGTACTTACACAACTTGCAGCAACGCAACAAATGGCGAAATAATAGCCCCGGGTTCCAGCTAAATGACATCATAATTATCAAAGATGATAATGCTGGGAGAATAATCGAAACGCATCCTGTCTCCGGTTGGATTGTTCGAGTGGTTACCTTAAAAACTGCTAGTGGAACCTGCAAACGAGCAACTGAAAACCTTTGCCGGCTACCAGTTGAAGCACCTCTAGTTCTTCAAGAGAGGGAGAATGTTCAACATAATTCACACAAATAATATCACTAAATTTATAAAAGCTATTAATTGTACAAACACTAAATCTGTGACGGAACACTGTGTTGATTAATTTTTGGATGTGGATTTGTCCTTAGAGAAAGTCTAAGGTAAAAAGTGTTTACAATTCGCGTTAAGACTAAATTCGCAAACTTAAGTCTGCTATGCTTAAACAGAGAAAAGGGCAATTTTGTTAAACATTGCTTCTACGAGCTTCTCGACGAACATGCAAACTAATGTCTTAAACACGTTGACGTTAAGACATTTCTGTAGATTTTTATGTCGAGTTAGAAAAGGAGAGCATCTTTGCGGGCACACTTGAAAAAAAATAGACTGCACTATATCCAGAAAATAGACATATGCTAATCGACCTCTCGGTGGGGCGAAATATCATCGTAGTTAACACATATTTCCTACACCTCAGCATCCACAAAGAGATATTGGGTTGACCGTCAACCAAATTGATTACATTGCAATTCAAGTCAGGCACAACTCTAGTACTCTGAATATCTAAACGTTTCGATAAGCCAAAATTGACATAGACCACTACCTTGCTGGTGAATATCTTGAACGCCAGGACACCAAAGATGTATTATAGAGAAATTTTATGTTAAACGGCTGCAGCCGCAAAAAAAACTTTGAACCTTTTCTGAATCTGGCAAAGCCGAATCCATATACATACATTTATAGCCAACAATAAAACAACAAATTTTACACTAAATTACAGTATTCCGGCTTGGGCTGTCTGTATTATCAAAAAGGAGCCAGATTCATGAAAAGGAGATGTTACCTTGCTTTTAGTTTAATACCAGTCTTGTATTAGAAGACTTCAGAAGAAGAAAACTAAGACTGCCTAAAAACCTGAATTTGCTCTTGGACAGTCAAAATCTAATTTAAGAGTTCTTAATAAATATAATAAAGTTAAGCATAAATATTGAAGAATATAGCACAAATGAAGTAATGAGAACCTTTGATTGTAAATAGGTAAGTGACTGGGATCTACAATCGGGGATACCAGCAACTCTTAACTAAATAGTCTTGTTAGAATGAATAGCATGCACACCAACAGGACATGGGTATAACAAGAGTAAAAGGTCCTAGAAAACTCCGAGTCAATTTTGTTGTTGGCGAAGGTTTACTAAATTATCAACTGGTAGAATGATGGAAGTGCAAACTCTGAAAACCTAAACTCTGCTTCTGTTAGTGATCGGCCCCGAGTAGTGAAAAATAAGCAGTAGAATAAATTGTTGGCTGAGGATTACATATATGAGAATTATATATATTTTATCTTATCTGAGTAGAAGACCTTTATATACGAGAACCAAATAAGATAAGATGTGTTCAAGCGCGTCGAAAAACAGATAATAATGTGATTTAAGAATGTTTATCTGTTAAGAACAACTTCAAACTTAAAAACTCACTTCACAAATCTCCGCAATATCAGCGAGCGTCGAAAACTTGTCCATGCCAAATATGTTATTAATCATTACGCTCGGAAGACCAATTCAAGATTCCCTTGGAATTTTTTTCCAAGATCGGAATGTGAGAACTTTGTTAGTTTTACTACAGCCATTTATCTCATCGAACGTGACGTGCTGCAGAAATAACATTGGATTATTCTCTCAACAATCAGAGCGAATATAGCTATAATTTATCGTTAAAAATACACATATGGTATCTTGTATGTACATGCATACATACCTTTTATAGGTGTCCTCTGAGTACGGAAATCGGTTAAAGCACATTAAGACAACAGAAAAAGTTGGGTTGGGCAATCTCATATCTTAAAGAATTTTCCTTCTTTTTCTTTTATTAACTATGTAATTCTACATATTCTTTACATGTATCTGCATTCCTAACGTTCCGCGTAATACATAATGTAGACTTAAGCACCACACTACAGACTCAAATTTAATTTGAATCAAAATTTTATATAACTGTGTAATATTATTTCTTATGTAAACCAGCAATTAATGAAACTAATAAGTTTCATTCTTATAATAAAAAGGAATTTTTAAAAATACGTGATGAAAATGTGTAATTTCAAATACTCAAAATTAAATTTGTGTATTATATGTATTAACAGTGTTATGGAATAGCAAGGTACCATATTTCAAAGTGTTTCAACAAATTTTTACCGACTCAATTTAACGACAGTACTCGCAAACATTCATATTTTGACTTATGAAATATATTCATATTTCTACTGATTTTTAAGCAGTTAAATAATTAATAAATTGCTTTCAACGCGATGCACTGTTTGAAAAGTCTATAGATTAAGCGTCTAATTTGCTGTTATTACTTAGATATATACTGGCGTGGGTATTTAGTGGATTTTTCCGTATGAAAGGCTTCTTAAATATTTAAATAGAAAACCTACTTCAGTAGAATGAATTTCTAATGTTGTTGCATTATAATAATTGATTTGTATGTGTGGGTGAACAATATAATCTCACTATATTTATGAAATTAGTTTCAATTTAAAATTTTAATGGAAACTACTCGTATTTCAATTCTAACATGTTAACAAGTATTTTACATTAAAGACAAAAATTAGTAGGAAACCCCTTATCTTGTAGATAAGAGAAGTCACGTCATTCTATTTCCGATATATCATAACTTCTTTGCTAGAGATCAAACCTTATTTAAAGATTTTCAGTGACAATGATGACACAACAAAAGAGCATACGTTTATTTGTCGGCTTGATCCGGTAATTCTCAAAGATCTGATCTTAAAAGTAGATACTACTGACCAACAAATGAAAAAACCCTGGAAAACTTTGACAACACTGCTCTATGATATCTCAACAGAATTTTACAATAGAAAATTTTACGTGTACAATGCATTTCAAACCATCGCCAACAAGTACATAACTACATACGTAAGTGTTTTATATGTACGAATATATACATATAAGTAGCGTGTTAAGCAATGCACTCATACGGAAAAAAATAAGTAGGGGTTACTATTTCAGATTTTAAGAAAACCATCAGTCATGCGTACCCTATTTATACTGAACAATACAGTTTTCTTTTTTTTTACCTACAATGGTAGTTTATTAAAATCGCATGCAACTATTTTTCTACCTAACCTAACGATATAAGTACAAATTTTTGTCCTTCAGATAAAAACTCTTCACCGAACTGCGGATTGACATTGCGGATTAACAACAGACTCATCTCATCTTCGCAAATATGAGTAGAAATGAGACCTGAGTTGTTTACTGGTTTACTGTGAATATTATTTTGTGTATTCGCCATATACGAATAAGAATAGATTCAAGAGACTCAGTTTATTGAAGCGTGAAGTAAACCAAATTAGAATGTCAAGATACTAGCGATAGTTTTACATGTATTAACGTATACTACTTTTGATTATGTGACAAGTGTATTTTACACTTTGTTTTATTTCGATGCCGGACATAACATATGCATATTTTTACATTTTTATTCATAATATGTAGATACATATATGTATATTCTGAGCTTCGTTTTAATTGGGGGAATATTTATTACTTTACTACATGTATATACATATAGGGTTTTCCAATAAGGACTTGACAACTTTTTTTTAAATAAAACGCAAACTATTTGAGATATTTCAGAAACTTTATTATCGGGTTGAAATACAATCAAAACATTTATGAATGGAACTCGACGTCGTTCATATGGCCACCGCGGGCACGTTTGCAGCGGTCGATTCGTTGGTCAATTCTCAACGACTCGGCCACACATTTCGTCCAAAACGGTCACTATTTTGCGTTCAATGTTGGCTCTGAGCTCTTCCAACGTCGTCGGCGTGTTGGCGTAAACCAATGGCTTAACGTAGCCCCACAGAAAATACTCAAGCGGCCCTAAATCGCACGAACAAGGCGGCCAATCGACTGGCCCATTTCTTGAGATAACACGCTCACCATACTTACTCTTCAATAAATCGATTGTAGCGTGTGCTGTGTTGCTTGTGGCATCATCCTGTTGAAGCCACATGTCGTCCAAGTCCATATCTTCCAATTCGGGCCAACAATAATCGGTGATCACGGCGCGATAACGCTGACCATTCACAGTAACGTGATGATCGTTACCGCCGACGAAAAAATATGGCCCAATAACGCCGCCGGCATGCAAACCGCACCAAACAGTCATTTTTGTGGATGAAGTGGTGATTCATGAAGCAAATGTGGATTTTCACCGGACCAATAACGCATATTTTGCTTATTGACAAACCCATTGAGCCAAAAATGAGCTTCGGCACTGAAGATGATTTTGCGATGAAATTCATCATCTTGGCGCATGTTCTCCAGAACCCAATCGGAGAACGTACGTCGCTTCAAATGGTCCATCGGCTTCACTTCTTGAGTCAGCTTGATCTTGTATGGGTGTAAATCATGATCCTTACTCAAAATACGCCATAATGTGGTCTGAGCGGTGCTTAATTCTTGAGAACTGACTGATTTGGACCGTTTGCTACGGACGCCTGAACGGCAGCGATATTTTCGACACTTCGACCAACCCGTTGTTTCACTGACACGGTAACATCACACAACGAATATGTAGACTCAAATTTTTGCACTAAACTTGTTATTGCCTGTCTACTAGGTCGAGAATTACGACCGAAAATTGTAGTTAACGCTCTTAAAGTTGCAGACACCGACTCCGAATTTCGGTAGAAAATTTTTATTATCTGCAGACGTTGCTCGTTCGTGTACTTTACCATGATGAATATGTTGAGTTTACTGAATAAATTAACAGTGACAGTTTAATGATTAGTGAAAGAGTGCGTTCACAAATTAAATTCAAAGTTGTCAAGTCCCTATTGGAAAACCCTTTACATGGTATGTATTCTATGTAGAAATATCGCCCCCACTGCTTAGTAAAATTTGTTGTCTATTTTTAGAAATGGTGATTATGATACCTATCAAATTATTTAAATTTGATATACAGGTAACAGAATTTATGTATGTTTAAATGTATATTATATATGTATTGTATATATATATATATATAGGCCAGTTCGACGAAATGGAAGCGGTTCTAACTTGATTATTGTAATTAAATGTTCTAGCTTATGTTTTTATTGTGGCTCAGTAGTATCATCATCTTATTAACCGCCATTTACTTACGAGTATGTATACATATTATTATGGTGTGACCTTAAGGAGGATTAGCTAGAGCGATGCGGTCAATTCAAGGTATAGATTTCAATGCTTAATAAAAAAAGGATTACCAAATATGTATTGAATTAATATTTCTTTTTTTGTAATAAAACAAGTATTGAGAGTAACACAAAAAAGAAAAATACATATATCTGAAATATAAGGCTAACGGTCCTTTTGTTACTTTGCTTCAAAATACGATTTTTGTTTTCTTTTAAATACTTTGTTTTATTCGAGATTTATTTTTTCCGAAAGAAATGGACATAACTGTAATTGTTTGTATCCTGGAACGGTAATCTTCGTCGCGACTACGAACACTGTAAAAATAAGTCCACCGTTTTAGGGTTAATAAAAAAAGTAACGATCTCTCATACATTAGGTATTACAATTAAAAGTGGATAGGAAAAAACTATTACATACGGCACATACTATTACATAATATACGAGTACTATTATTATATAATGTTTATGTTTCGAAACATGTGGAATGTGTACACTGGTCACTAACATAAAATGAAAAGCAAAGTAAACATTTATTGCGGGAAAGGAATTTCTGGTGTACTTCATATTCTTCCTTTAGTTTTATTATTAATTATTATTTTTCCTTTGGCCTTTTTTTTTGAACCTCGGCGGGAACATGAGTCTCTAGTGCTTTTCGGAGCGGATCTTCCAAAGGCCTCCGTTGAAGATGGCAAATTCAGCTAATTTGCTCAACCTGAAGTTCCTCTATTATCGGTTTCTTAATGTGAAGACTTCCGCTGATGCACGTACTTCTTATGAGATCACGTTTTGTTACGACCTCTGGCATTCGTAATATTTTTATTTCCATCACTGTCATTTTTCCATCAAATTTTTGTACATTGTCCAATATTTTTCTCTCGCAAAATATGGCGGAGTTTTCGTTCCATTTCAACAACTCTAACTCTATGTGCGATATCGTCATCGCGATTTCCTTTTGGCGCGAAGATTCCTTAGGTTTGCAGCTTCCGAAAATCAGCAATGTAGATATTCGATCGTAGTACGACTGCTTCGTAGCCCGTTACGTTCTGGCTTATTTTATGTAACTCATTTTCTATTCATTTTTGACTTAAGAAGTATATGAAAGATCGTTTGGATTTAGTAATCAAGTTCTTTGATTCATTACAAATGAATCCAAATTTCTTTTGGATCGAATTTCCAAGGGCAGAGTGTTAAATAATTTGCTGAAACAATGGAGTAAAATTTTCTGTAACTTGTAGTGCGAAAAGAAGGGACATTTACAACAAAGTTTGAAAAGCTACGTAAGCTGCGGAAGTCAAAAATTGGACTCTCTAGATACTCGCCTCTCATTAAAAAGATCTTCAGAAATGTGTTCGCAGAACGGTGAGAACCACAAATATTTCGTATTGTAGATATTTGGAGACAGTTAATTTTTGCAGTTTACTAAGATAAGCGCCACCGCAACTACAAAGCCCATATTGCACTCTTCATTGGAATAGAACATAATAAATCCTTTTTATAGTGTTAAGGGAGCAATACTTTCTAAAGCGGAAATGACAACTAGTAGTGGAAAGAAGATATTTTTTCAAAGCAGAGATGTACTTGGACCGGCTAAAATTTTCATCTATGGTAAATCTTGAAGCAATCAACACTGCAGTCAGTATTTCTGTTGAAAGTTTGACCACCTTGGATTCTGCATTGGTTATTTAGCAAGTCGTGACTCGCGCAGTCAAGAGAATGAAATATTATATCTGCGTCAGGGTATTCCTGCTCAGTAAGACTGGTAAACATCAATTTAGTTTTACTACTGACAACAAGTCTGTGAGTGGCAAACCAACATCTTAGTAGGAAAACATCATGGTTTATGTCGGCGATTAGATCTAATGGACTGGCTGGACAATATGCAACTTTAAGGTCGTCGGCAAAAGCTCTAGTTTTACCCAAGAATAGGAGAGAAAATATGGAATTTATATATATAAGAAATAAAACTGGGCCAAGTACAGAACCTTGGGGTGCTCCCAGGTTATTGGTTTTTGAGCTGCTTGAATAGCTGATTTTTACATATTGTATTCTATCTTTAAGATAAGACTCAAACCATTTGTATACGAATCCTCTAAAATCGGCCTTATATAATTTATCTAAGTGGATTACAATCGTGTCCAACGCCTTAGTTATGCCCACAAAAAGGCCAGCACAAAAATGTTTTATATCTAACGCTTTATATAAGATAGAGAAAAAGTCCAATAGAGCATCCTCAGTAGAGAGGCCAGTCCAGAAACCAAACTGCATTGGACTAAGAAAATTTACATAATTAAGGTAGGCTAAAATTCTAATTTTAATTATTTTTTCAAAGACTTTTGAGATTGAAGACAGTAAAGAAATTGGTGTATAATTTGATTTGTCTGTCCTGTTGCCCTTCTTAAATAAGGGAACCACTACAGCGCATTCAAGTTCAGAGGGAAAAGTTCCAGATATAATGCTAAAATTAAAAAGGTGAGACAAAATATATACTAAATTGGGTTCTATGTTCTTTAGTAATATATGTAAATCATATACTTATTGTACTTTACTACAAAATTAATAAAGTGCATATGAATTAAGATGACATTAAATTTGATCACCATTCTTATTTTCTCTTCAAGTGTTTTACGAAAAAAAAGAAAACAGAAAAACCTCGATGAAAAACTCAACTGGGGGAATATTCGCAGCGGCTTTGCTTATGTACTTATTGTATATTATTTTACATAATTTATTTCGGTGGCTTTTCCACACTTACATTTGTTTTTCTCATCTACCGAAGATGGATATTTACTAAACATGCACTTAGGACAAAATAACAATTCAATTGAAGCCAGCGACATTACTAGAAATAGTCAAAACAAATTTTATAAAAAAGACCATCAGTAATTTACGTTTGTGTTTTGATAATTAATTGAAAATGTTTAAAACTTTCAACATACTCAGCAAATAACAAAAACAGGAAGTTTCTCACACAGCAAATATAAAGCTTTTAGATGTCTCACATTTTGGGTTAAACATGTGTCAAAATAAGAAAAACTTTTTTTTTTTATTTATGCATTTATGGTACACCAGAAATATCGTGAGTCCTAATAACACTAATTTAAAGTGATCGTCTGTTGCCGTTGTTGTGTTTACTGCGATCATCCTATGCGACTATGTTACATTTTAAAATTTAAATCATACCACAGCATTCGCAATGCAACACGAAAAAAAAGTGTGACGGATATTTTTGTTAACCAAACCAACGGCAAATTTTGGCAAACATTATTTTCCATAAAGTTAATAGGAGAAATGGAGAAATAAGCTCGAAAACGTATTAAGCGGATTAGACGACGGTAGTGCAATATATATTCTCACATATAGCATACCGGGAAACAGTGACTAACACATGTAACCCGAATTTGTGTTCGCTATAACTCGACCGGCAAGCGATTTAAAATGACAGTTTAATTTTATGGTCTGTCTGTGATGATCAACGTAGATTAAAATTGTTTGTATATATATATATATACATTCATATGGATACATATTTATATAGACTATACTGTGTGACTGAATATTAAAATGAAGCAAGCATTGTGATTGGAGTTACAACTTAACGCGTTTCTTCGTCATTTTATGACGTATTCAACAGATATTCAATTGATATACATACATCCATGTATTATATGTAAATATGAATATTTATTTAGAACACTAACAGTTGTTTTGTTAAACATGAAATTTATGCATAAATTCATATACCACCTTGAAAAAACCACCTCAAAAAGTTCTCGCAATTTATTCAGAAAAATAAAAATACAAGTTTATTCATCTAAATCTATATTGTCCCCTTCAAAGTAATCCCCATCGACTGCAACACACTTATGCCAGCGTTTGATCCAATCCTTGAAACATTTTTTATATTCGGTTTTCGGTATGTCCATCAGTGCTTCTGCGATTTTTCCATTACTTCCTCTCGGCTGCTGAAATGCGTTCCCCGTACTGGTTTTTTTAACTCGATTGAAAAGAAATAAGTCACAGGGAGCCAAATCAGGTGAATTCGGTGGCTGTTGGATGGTATTTGTTGCATTTTTTGTCAAAAAATTACGAATAATATGGCACTGTGCGATGGTGCGTTATCATGGTGCAAAATTCACGAGTTTTCTGCCCACATTTCTTTCGGCGAATTGGCTCACGCAAACGTCTCATAACGCCCAAATAATACTCTTTGTTTACTGTCTGGCCTTCTGGCAAAAATTCATGATGCACTACACCGTTGTAATCCATGAAAACCGTGAGCATTGCCTACTTTTGTGACTGAAAACTACATGGTTTGTTTGTTCTCGGCTCATTGTGTGAACGCCATTCACTTGCCTGATGTCTGGATTGCGTGTCGTACTCATAAACCCACGTCTCGTCTCCAGTAATGATCCTTTTGATGAATGTGGGATCGGATTGAGTCTATTTTTTGCATGAAATTGAGGTCTTTTGGCACCAACTTTCCTGCTATACGACGGAAACCCAAATCATTAACCAAAATGTCTTGGACGGATCCATAGGCAATGTTCAAGTCCTCCGCTATCTCTCTGATAATATTCGGTTATTGACCTACATTTCTTTTACTCCATCAATGTTTTCGTCGGTTTTCGATGTCGATGGTCTTCCACTGCATTCATCATCTTCGATTGACTCACGACCACTTTTGAACCGCTCGTGCCACTGGTACACGACCGGTTTCTTTAGAGAATCGTTGCCGAAACACTTTTCCAACATTTCCAATGTTCGCGCACCATTAAATCCGTTTTTTACGCAAAATTTAATACAAGTTCGTTGTTGAAAATTTAAATCCATTTCTAAAATTGTAAAAAATCGCCAACACACACAGAGATAGATGTACTCCTGGCTACGTAATTTTTGCAAATCTCAAGCTATGACGCTAAGATTTAGAGGGAATGTCAACAACAGATTTACCAACTTAACAAAAAAAAACATAACTCAAATCGGAACAATGGGAGCGCTACACGGTTATTCCTGGAACTTTTTGATCAAGCTGGTATATACATATGTTATGTACACCAATACCCCGGTTTGCGTCGTTTCGATTTGGGACGATGGCTTCGATTTGCGTCGATAAAATGAAACTGCGGAGAACCTCAACTTGGTTGTGAAGGATGCTAATTACTAGTTGAAAGATCCTCAGTTTCATTGATACGTTTGCTCAGGTCAGGTTGCTAGTCAAGTCAAAAGAAAATATTTTTCAATAATGAGTCAAAAAAGAAAGCAAATAAGTTTAGAACGAAAGGTGGAGATTTTGAAGCGGTTTAAATCGGGTAAAAAGGCTGTTGAGATTGGAAGATACGTTGGAATAGCCCCTTATACAGTAAAATTTTTGTTTTGAAAAATCAATTTTTTTTAGCTTATATAGTGGGTCATGGAACCAATGAAATAAAATAAATATGTATGTAAGTATGTTCATACAAATGTATGTATACAAAATCGTGTTTCGGTTTGCGTCATTTCGATTTGCGTCGCAATTTTCCGGTCCCAATTACCGACGCAAACCGGGGTATTGGTGTATATTCTAATATTTAATATGAGATAGCATTATGGAATGATAAGTTAGTTGGATAAATAGGTAGAGTTTCATATGTACATACATATGTATGTACTCTTAAAATCCAGATCTTGCAATTAAAAAGGTCCGCTTTCACCCTCATTATTTTGAATAAGGCAATAAAACATATTTGTTTAAACTTTTATTCCGATATTTAGCTAAGATCATTAAACAATGCACACTTTTATAAATAGCTAATTATGTACGATTGAGATTTATTTTGAAGTATATTAGCACTAAATTTTACAAAAAAAAATGTTTGGTACTCAGTTTCTTTTTATTGGAAAAAAAATTCAATAATGAATTAACTCAGGCTACATCAAAAGATATAGTTTAAGTATAAGCACTAACTTAAAGCACGGGGGCAATAACTTATCATAGGATAGTACTCGTATAAGTCAATTAAGCTAATTTTTAAGAAGTCAATAAAAAAAAGGAACTGAAAAACTTAAAAAGCCAAATAATAGGTGCTTTCAAATGATTTAGGATGCTATAGTAGAAAAATAAAATGCCAAATAAGCGACAAGAAAAATAATATCTTTCTGCTTCTGTTTATCCAATTTTTAAACCTACATGGAACAATAACAACGACCAAACCAATAACCAACAGAAAACTTAGTTTGAGCTTACACTTCGATAAACACGTAAATATTGTTAGTCGCAATGGCGGACAATTAAAAGACCGCCGCTTTCAGAATTTACAAGCAACTGGCTAAGCTCTTATCAATTTGATAAATACTCGAACACTTGCATAGTGATATTTTTATATAGCTGAAAAGCCAATCAACAAAATGTTGATTTTCCTACTTGTTTTCAGTGATAAGGAAAAAGTCAGTTCTGAAATATATAGTTTGAAGCGGGAGCTGAGGTAATATCTAAGCATGTCCACTTTGTTAAAATGTTTAATTCTGCCCTACTTTTAGTTTGTAATAATTACGAATGTATAATTAATATAAAAAAATGTTAAAATACACACTCCAAAACAGACGTGGTGAGGTAGTAGTTCCATTCAAGCGCTTTTAAAATATTAATATGTGTACACAAGTATGCGGTTCTTTTCTGAAACACGAAGGAGTCTCTCCGGGTCAGGGCAATTTCGTTGCAGAGTGGAAACATTGTTGCAGGGGTGACCTGAATATTCATATCAAGAATCAATCATTCCGCTGTAGGCAAATGCTTATATTGTATTTAAAAGAAGAAAAATCTGAAATTTATGAGCTGGAATGAACTACAAAAGGCATAACAAAAACATATAACATATAAAACAAATAGAGATCATGAAAATCGAGCTTGTTGATGATATTATTATATTTGATTATTAGATCATTTTCAAAATGTAAATCAAGCTGTACTATTTATACCGACGCGAACAATTACAGTAATTAATTATGAGATTTGTATTATCATATTATTATATGTAGTAAAGCTCCTGCACATTCAAATAAATAGGTGAAAGGGATGTAAGCAGAGAGCGCGATTTCTGAACCCATACATCCCAATAAGTTACATAATTTTAAAATTTTGTTTGATAATTATTTCAACAAGAAGTTATAACTGAGTTCGTTTGTGTCATTTGTGGCTATTTGATTTGCAAGTGAAAAGTTACCACAGAATTCAAATGTACTCGTACTCGTATGTACAATATAACACACTCGTACTATGTGGAAAGAAGAAGCTGCAAACTTTTTTAAATGAGTAGGTACTTTGCCTCGCAAGTCCCTGTTTTTCTTTATTGAGGAAAAAAGCTATTTTACATTTACTTCAATTTCAATATGTAAGTAAAACACTTTCAGTCAATAACACTCGTATATGCATAATGCATAAGCATGTACGTATGTACCTTTAAAACGCATATAGATATGTAAAAGTATGTGAGTGTATAATAGGCAACATAAGCTAATTTGTACACAATAATTTATTTACACTAAAAACCCATAGCGAACTTGCTGTGAGACATCTGTCATGTTAGTAACAGTTCAAAATGCTGAAATAAAAAATAAACATAACGTAGTTAATTTAGGACGTTTCTGGATAAGAAAGCAATAACGATGAGTTTTCTTTACAGAGGCTCAATATTCGTACAGTCAATCCTACATTATTCTTAAAGCGTCGTATGATGTTTGTATGTATTATATATAAATATATGTAGGTGCATACCTACTTACCTACAATTTAAAAACAAGTATTTAAAAACACATTCCTAACCGAAGTTGCCTACGATGCTTTTTTACTTGCACCCTATATATAGTATACATATATACATATGCATATACATTTATACATATGCATATACATCTAAGGTATACATAGATTATATGACTGCTTAAAGCGCATTGGCTCTATGAGCATTGCTTCAATACGCTCATATAAATACCACTTCTAGCCGCATTGAACATTTCTTTGCGGTTTGAAGTGTTGTTTATATAAGCGTATTGAAACAATGCGTATTGAAGCAATGCGCATTGAGTCAATGCGCTTTAAGCTGTCATATAAACTAGGTAATAGAAATATGAGGATTGTCTCGAAATGAAAAAGGGGTGTAAAATGTAAGTGCCGTGAACAATTATATATGTATAGTAAGGTTGCAATTTTTCACATTAAAAAAGGGTTTGACATAAGGGTTAAACAAGTAATATATACACCATGCTTACTAAGAAAAATGAGGTATGGATTAGGTTAATAATTGTTCAAAAATGGGTTAAGTTAATGATTATTGCGATTGAATAAATGTTAGGTTATGCCTGGTCCTTTATTTGTAATCTTTATTCATCTTTTAAAATAGACTACGAATTGTCATATTTTCATTGGCTTAAAGAATACTTGTTAGTTTCAAAATTGTATTTAGCATTACGTACTAAAAAACCCAGTCGGTATTTTACTAAAATACAGTGAGAAAAATTAGAGTTAATTTAAACGAAATGCTGTAGAACGTTGTAGTCCTCTTAAATAAACAACCGCACACATGTATTACAAATCTGTTTTCCATAATTAAATATACAGGTTTATTTGAGAAATTCATTTTAAGCAGTAGGCTAGTGCATATATATTATACATAAATATAGTACGTACATTGTGCCTTTCATGTTTCAAGCCGATTTTATATGAATGTCGTTTTAGTTTGTTAGTTCATATTTCAAACAATTTATTACATCTAATGCAGGAAAAACGGGTTATTGTTCAAAATACTATGTTTCTCTACATATGCAAGATGTCGCTTTAAAATAACTCTTCATAGCTATGGGACCTTTATTATGAATCCCTTATTAGAATACGAATTACAAAAAAAAAAACAAATGAATTTAGTCCATGTATGTTCTCATCAAATTTAAGTTTCGTCCCAGTCCCGAAAAAAGAGTGATCTTTGCTTCATGGGAAGCGCATGGAATATTATCAATTGAATATGATAGTAATATCACAAAAATAATTTAAAAGAGCCCTATACAAAGCGGCACCAATTAATTACTAAAATTCAAAGTGTATTTTTTTACTTAAAAAAACTTACTTAAACGCTCTTGAAGATAAACAAACAAATTAGACAGAATAAGCGATAAGTAAAATAGACAATAGTATTGCTACATAAAGGCTTTTCTTGTTGTGCTAACTTTACATGTTGTCCTCCGGATGGACCATCAATGTTATTTGAAACTTACACTGTTAGCACGGTTACGTTTAAATACATGCATATGTAAATAACAAAAAGCGAGAAGAGTTTTAAATTTTTTCTTTTTGCTAGTATGACTTCTTTATGCTATATTGACTTCATTATTTGATTGAGTACGTTAGAGGGTTTTCATCAATTTATTTTCTTTTAATATTCTTGTACACCGGAATATGAGGAAGAATTGCCCCGGTATTTAAATTGCGAGTGCGTGTATACGCCAATTTAAAACCTTAGTCCCATTTTACAGGCCGCTTAATCTGGGATCACCTTGTTAGTAAGAGTTCTCTTGCATTTGAGTAACCTGACTGTTTTTCTTTCGACCTCTAGTCGAATAGCTTTTTGGATCAGATTTTCCATGATTTGTTCGGCTCGAAGCTTTTTCTCAATCGATTTCTCAACATGGAGAATTATTATTATAATGGTAATATTTTTATATAATATATATATATATATAACAAATCTTTAAGTTGGAATAACATTTTTCTGTCACAAAATACTTCTATACATTAGCCGTAAACTTTGCATCGCTTCGTTTGTCAACATATCTGTCCAAAAAGCCGCATTGTTGAAATGAAACTTAATAATTTTATGCTGTCGACTGTATAATTTCATAGATTTTCATAGAAGTTATTGCGATTCCTCATGTTGTCTTTGGCTTCATACAGTGTACCAAGAAAGCTCTCTCTCTTCACTGAGTCATTCTATTGTCTTTTATCATTTAATTAGACAAAATCATGAGACATTTGAATTGTGATCCGATCTGATTACACGTTATGATAAAAAAAATAACGTGATAAAGCAGCAGAGACAGCTAAGCTTAAAATTGCGTTCGGTGCTGAAGACTGAGAATAAGAACTTCTGCAGACTCAACTTCTGCCACTGGTAAAACTAATCATTCAGAATTGTGTTGAAAAACACAATTATTTGATTTCATTCTGGAAAAATTGGACTACTTTATATCCGTTGTCTTATCTACTGTTCACTTTGTGATACTAAAAACTCTTCTCTAAACTGGCTATTAGCAAATAAGAAAATACAATACTTTCCGCTAGTGATATTTGCTATCTTTTGAATTATAGTCGCATACGATCCACTGTCGTATATAACAAAATTGTAAATTTAAGCGGCATTTACTGTCATGTCATTGCTTATAATAGCGCTATCATCGGCGAACAGAAGAGAAACCGTAGCTATGTTCAGCTTCAATTGGAAATCTTGCACGACATTAAAAAACAGCGAACGCTATTCAATGCCTTGATGTACATCTTCCTAACTTCGAATTGCCCTGCTATTTCCGCTGCGTAATTTACTTTCGCTATAACGCCATCAACTTATTGCTTGTCTTTGTTATATACGCCTCGGTTACATTTTGAGATACATATTAACCCCATGCAAATAAGATCTCCGGGAACTCTATCGAATGCTTTTTAAGATTTATGATTTATAGAAAAACAACATTTAAATTGTTACCATTTGTACTAGAAACTGGGTTGCAAAAAATTCATAAATACTTTCAAAGTTAAAGTAGGCGAATATTTCATAAATTGACAAAATTATATGATAGATATACATACATATATGAACATATGTACTTTTGTAAAGAATGAATAGCGCTTTTTACATTATTTTCTACTATATTTCATTTTAACCTGTATACATATCCATTAAACTCGACAATATGTTCTAAAGTTAAGAAGATGCGCATATAAAGTCATCCGCAAAAAAGGTTCATTCAAAAAAATATATTTCCAAAATGTGATCTTGTATTGAGTCTCATCGATCAGAAATCTAAACCAGATGTCAAACACAATTCAAGAAGCTAAAACGAGATTCTATGTGGCTTCAACACATATACATGTATGTATGTGTACATATATACATATACACGGTTTTCTTGCATGCCCCAATTTGTTTTTTAAGTAAAAAGATACGTGTTTATAGTAACAATGAAATTTTTATTTTGAATTGAAATATTATTGATACCTAGTTATGTTCCCCAGTTGCACAAGTCGTTAAAATTGTCTGACAATTGTTACACCATTCTGAGGAAACCACATATTCTCCAAGTCTTCCAGTTTCAATTTATCCAAAAAAATTGGTTAACATGGAGAGATATCACCATCTATTTACTGTAACCCACTCGTCGTCATCATCTAAGAAGCAGTACAGCTTAATAACACCTACGGCATGAAAACCACATCAAACAGTCCATTTTTTCACATACTGCTTTGACAAGTCCGGCTGCTCTCTTGTCTAAATGCTGCAAATTTGCTTATTAACAAATTCATTTAACCAAAAATGTGCATCGTCACTGATTGATGATTTTGCAGTGAACATTCTGGTCTCCTTCCATCTTCAATAAAGCCCTATCACCGAAAGTCAGCATTAAACGCTTAATTGTTCGCCTATCGGGACGATTATAACGGCCGAAAATTTAAGTGAACGTAGTCGTAACTGAACGTGAATTTTGATATGAATGTTTAAGTGTATACCTTTCCGTAATGAAATGGTAGACAATCCGAAACACAAATATAATATCAAAAGATTGTATGGAGAGAATCCCTATTGGAAAAATGGACCAGCGTAACTTATGAAAAACAATTAGCAATTCTATGTATTTTAGATACCATTTCTTTGTAACGAAACCATTTCTTATTATTAATTCGTTTTACTAATACAACTATGTGCAGCTATATCTTTTTGTTGTTCACACTTAACAGTTTCTGTTAAATATCACATTTGTGAATTAATAGTAATTTATTGATTTTGCTTCCTCAATCTATCTACTTAATCCATTAATATGTAAAATAATAATGATTTTCGATTTTAAATACATTCATGCTTGTATTTGTTCATTTATTTATTTATTTAGATATAATAAATATATTATATATAAAATACTATTATTATTTCATTAAAATGAATGCTATTATTATTTTGTGTTTACATAATTTCATTTCTTGTTTTCCTTTATAATTTGCTATTTATTCTTCTTGAAATTGTTTTAAATAATTTACATATATTATCAAATGATTGTCGGATAGAAAACTTTATAATAATATGAAATCTATATAAATATATGTACATATATTTAAATTGTGCACTAATATCATATATTGGTAATTTTTGTCGGACTTAAGTGTTGATATCTATTTAACAATGGAATATGATAACTCCATTTTCCTAGGAACCTTTAAATGTCTTATGCATTGACGAAAGGTAGATTCAATTCAAAAAAAAAAAAGAAAAACATTTTTCCTATCAGTCTAAACGAATAGGATATGTACCACTAATTAAAAATATAATAACCAACTCCAAAAGAAAATTTATGATCTCTTAATAATGCTGAAGAGATTCATCTATAAAATACTGTACCCTTTTAACTCCAAATATGTAATACTATAGGCATATTTACTCCTATATATGAAATAATTATCCATGCACTTTTTCTTCAAAGAAATTGTATTATATACATAATATCATAGTTTCTGAGATCCAATATAGGTACCAATGGAAGGAAAATAACAAAGTAATTGTGTGTAACTATGTATTATAGATACGAGTATGTATATTAATTGTACAGTATCAGTAGAGACATATCCATCTTTGTTCGTATATTGAGAACATTTTAATTACTTTCGAGTCTACAATAAGAATTTCATTTATTAAACCTTAAGAAAACCAGAAAATGTAAGGCTTAACATTTAGGGAAAACAACTAATTAACCGAGAAATAATAATAATAAAACCTCATCGGACGCTGGATAAAATCGGTTTACATTTAATCAATCTCGTTCTCGAATTCAGACGAAGACAGTACAAATATCTGACAGTTTTGTTTTTTTATGGTCAGTTATCGTATTATGCCTTTAAGTTTATTATACATAGACAATGTACAAATGAAATAAAGGAAATTTAGAATTTTTTTATTACATTTTCCTAATCATGAATTCCATATTCTTTTTTTTTTGGTGATCTCCGCGCCGTTGTGTGCGCACATTGGAGATAATTTAAATATGTACATATTCACGGTTAATCAAATTCAAGATGAAATAAAAATTTATGTTATTTGGAAAGACGAAGGGTTTCTATAAACTTATTGTATGTAAGATTAACGACGGTAACAAGAACTGTGTTTAACATATAAGTCAACTTACTGCCATTGTTGTTATCATACCTTTTTTTTGTCTGAAATGCAGTTTTTTATAAACTGATTTGATTCATTACTAACCACTGGGATGGGTGACTTCAAATAAAGAAAACATCACAAATAATTTGACAGAAAAACTCAAGAGTTGTTAAAGGTCATTTAGACTAATTTGAAAGAGACTACCTATGTATCAGGAAATTGTGCTTGAATCCACTCGACTCATTAAACGTTGACAGGGGAACATAAATCTTGGTCCTGCATTTGGGGTGTGAAACACGTGTCTATCGAAATCGGGCATAATTTCAATCAAGTTTCAAAAAAACAAACACTAGCAGATCTCAAGAGGGTGGTTTTGATTTGTTCCTTTCCGTCGTACAGATATTTACTGGCCCTTTAAAAAAATACAATACAAATAGTACTATAGATTTTCATGGAAAATAATACATATGTGGGTGTGGAAGTAATTATAAACAAAGGTGACCACTGTTTTAAATATACATATTTATGGTATTACCTGTTTTTGATAAAAATATTTTCAAATCGAAAAGGAAATTTTATAACCTTAGTTATTCTTTGAATCCGCTCTATTTCAAAGCGTTTACATTTAGACGTTGACAACCATAAAAATGACTGAACTTACCAGTGTGTGTCCGTTTATGGATTTTCAGATTTTCACTGCGCGCAAATACCTTTCCACATCCAGTAAAAGGACAAGCGAATGGTTTTTCACCTGTGTGAACACGAATGTGATTAACCAATTTGTATTTAGCTTTAAAGGGTCGCCCATTGCGACTACATCCAACCCAAAAGCATGCATGTGTTGTACATTCCGGTCCGCCAACGTGTTCCACAGTTAGATGCGTAACAATTTCATGCATTGAATTAAAGATTTTATTGCAAGTTTTTCGACCACTGGCACCCACAACCGACTGTTCTGGATCAACCCAAAGGCATTGCATTTCTTGTTTGATAGCTGATGCAGATGTTGGTTGATGACGCATATATCTAAGAAAAGCACCAGCTCCTGCTGGATTCATTGACATTGGGTGATGTGGATGATGATGATGTACCGACGGAAAGTTCGCTTGATGATGTGAATGTGGATGGTATGGATGAGTGTAGTCGGCAGGAGTTGCGATACCCATTCGCATCTGATGCTGGTGATGGTGGTGGTGATGGTGCGCATGAAAAGGATGGTTACTAAAAGTTGCGGCAGCATTTTCATGGATTCCATGAGAATGTGGATGAATTGAAGAGAAAAGCATTGATTCAGCAGGTGTTGTACCTCCCTGTACACTACTTGAAGCGCCAGATGATGTCATGTAATCATTTTCCCGACGCAAAAGAAAATCTCGCGGTGAATAAGAGCCTAATTGGCTATTAAGATGACTCATGTGACCATATCCTGAGTTCTGATATGCCGAAGGTGATGCCATGTCGCCAGTTGAGCCCATAGAGCTCGACATTTCTAACTGTTGTTGTGACTGAGATGTTTGTTGCCCTTGTTGTTGTTGAAGAGAACTGCCATCTGACTGTTGGTGATGAGATGGAGACATCCGAAGACCATATGAAGCCAAGTGATGGTGTGAAGGTGTGGGATCGATGAATGCATTCATTATCATTTTGAAGATACTTTAATTTATAATGAATCCCTTTAATACTGGCTATTATAATTGTATTACTATTTAAAAACAGGGCACCATACACTTTATTCGGTATTTAACCATAACAACATCGATATCACTTTTGGATATCCGTAAAAAGATATCTAATTATTTATATTCCGTACACATTTCATTAAAATGACATTTTAATTAATTCAAACAAAAATAATAATTAATTTCTAAACAAACAACTTTTTTTAATTTAATCCACAGGGAGGTATTCGTATATTAATGTATTTGTGTTTTTAAATCGCGATTTTTTTCCGTCCCGAAACACTATACTACTATCAACGACCAGTATGGAAGCTTTCCATGCGAGGCTCGCAGCAGGACTGGAAACTCCTAAAATCCTACCAACGGTTTAACTCCATATAGTGTCTATGTGCAGCAGCAGGGAATCGTATGCCCCATACAGCGCGCACGAATAGTAATGCGTCTTTAATTCAAAGAGTCCGCCTCAACTTCTTTTCAAGCACACAGCTCTGTTGTGATTGCTGCTTATGAATGTGAAATAGAAATACTTTTATGGTTTCAGCTTGCAGGATACAAGGGCAAAAAGAATATATGAAAGAAAAAGATAGCATCAGAGGTAGGCTGATTTGTTTCACCTCTGTGATTGGCTTTAAATTTATATTTCGATTTCGGTTAATTCGCTTACTATCCATGAAGGCGTAAAAGAGAAACCAAGAGAATTTAAATGTTCTTATAATAAACGTGGAAAAATACACATCAAGTTCTCTTTGCAGAAACCAGTTTACCTTAAAACCAAAGGGGCAGAGTGTGTTATTGTCGTCTTCTTTGCAGACAAGAATGGGCGTTTCCTTACTTGTTTTTGTAGTAAAATGGTTGGACACAAAATTCATAAGAAGGCGTGTGCAATATTAATGCGCATGTCATCGACAATGCATTGTGAGTCGGTTGACCACTAGAGGCGTACACAAATCGTTGGTTGGTTAGCATACAACTAGCCAATTGATATTGAACAAAACAAGTTATTGGTCATCTGCTGACTTAATTAAAAAGACACCTTATTTCAACCGTTGTTATTATAATTAAGGACACATCGGGCTGTGGAATTAAAGTCTATACACGCCAATTTGAAGTTGTTGCCTCCTCTATGAATTACACGTAAGACGTGATATGATTGTCTCTTGAAAAAGATACATATTTAAAATAGGTAGACACTTTTTAATTTGCCGGATTTTTGCTTTTTATTTTTTCATTAAGTAGTACATTGCAGTAATATTCATTACGAAATTCTAATTAATGAATAAGGCATAATATGATCACACCCATGTTATACATATGTATATACATACACATTGGGGAATTTTATTCATATGTTTGTAGGTATTGAACGGCGATAATTCCTATCTAATTCTTTCAAGCAATCAACATATGTGTACGGAGCTATGCGATGAAAGATGACATTGTGATTTTTAAGAATAATTACATATTCCCATACATACATACATATGTACATATAATCGCATATACTTTATTACCTTCTATATTATATTAGTCTGTATATCAAACACTTATGTAATACCTACCTACTTTTAAAATAAATTAGTAATACCTATGTATCCAAATATAAATACAACGGGATTAAAACGTATATAGGTAATTGTGTGTCCATTTGTGGTATACATATGTATGTATGTCTTAAGTCGGACTATCTCAGATTAGTTCCCACATTTTTCATCTCCCATCCATAGACATGTAAGCGTGTATTTAAAAAAGGAGTAAAGTTGGCATAGGTACCAGTAACAATTGCAAATAAATTAGATTGGTTGCTTTTTAAAAATGGCTTTAGGTCTGCCACATTTTTAATGTTCAAACCGTTCACATTTGGGGTTTCTTAAAATATGTATTTTCTGAATGATTTCCATAGTTTTAATGTATTTTATAATTTCATGGCTACAAATATTTTATGACCTTTAATGTTATCTACTCGTATAGGGTTGAAGGGCATCCACATCCTTAAAACACGTTTCTTGCATTCACGTAAGATGAATAATTCTTTTACAATTTGCAAAATATTACCAAACAATTATATGTATACCTATACAAACAACTCGTTTATTTTTAAGCTGGAAATTTGTTTAAATGTTCACTTATTTCGTTTTCATAATATTCCAAACTTTCAAAGACTTATAGTTAAGTTTTTGTCATAGATACTGTTAAAAATGTTCTATTTCATGCCTTTGACATCTGGCTTATCAAATTAGGAGAGTTATATACGAGTAGTAGTCCCTTAGCTATTAAACTTCTTAATACGATACAGTCTGAAAAAATTTCATATTTATATCTATGTTGCTGTGTGGAATAATTTATTATGGAGGTGTCAAATAGAGTTTAGAACACTGGTTGTTTTTATGCCTATTTAGAAATTTAAAAACACGCCCGATTGGATTTGACGAAGAATTATATATACATGTGTTTTTTTACGTATACATACTGTTAGAAATCCCAAATAATTATATGTGGAATATAATATTAGATTTATAGATGCATACACGAAACAAAATTTTCCCGTAGTTGCGGGCTTTTACAAATTTTGCTACAAGTTGATACTTTTGCTAAATAGTGCTAAAAGAAACTTAGCGAAATTATGCCGATCCGTAAAGATAATGTGACTACGAAAATATACTATCGAGTTCTTGACAGACTGCAGCGAGATATAAACAAGCTCCACAGCCAGTGTAGTTTCTTAGAGTGTGAGCTAACTAAAGATGCCATTTAAAGTACTAAGAGAAATTGTTTGTATATTGTATATGTTTAAAGAAATGTTACGCGATATGTACGAGGACTTCAACACGAAAGTGAAATGTATAGCACAGTACAGTACAGAGTTCAAACTGCGTTGCTATTTGATGTACAATAGTGTATAATGGGGTATATACATATTATTTCGCTTTTTTGATTTGTTAATGATTTTCTCGCAATAGCCACAGATATATATGTTTTTTTTTAATTTCACATAAGATTTTCTTTTAAATCTTTACCTGATCTTCGACCACTATTTTCGAATTTTATCTTGCAAAAAATGGATCTTCCCTTTTCAACTAGTCTAGTTTTGGCTTGAATCAAAATCATTTTTTTTCCTTTTGTCAATAAAAAAATTACTAAATATTCAATACATAGATATACGTATTTTCGAAATTTCTAATTTTAAAAGTTTTTAATAAATAGTATACCTACAAGAATTATTGATTTTTATATTACTTAACTGCACCAAATGTTTTTGCTATTAAACATTGGTTTCGGATGCATTGTATCACCTGTTTTTGAGATTTCGCCCGAAATTAAACAATATCTATTAAAAAATAATATTTGCAATAAATGGTAGAAGAAAATGAATATTTTATAACAAAAATGGCAAGTTGTTGTTCTGAAAGACAGCGCCGAAAAAACAAAATAATAAAAGCCGCGAGATAATCAGATCTGTGCAAGAGTTCTCCATTAAAGCAGGACATCGACGGGTGCGAAACAATCAGTGGTACAAAGACCCAATATACCGGTTACAGTAACCAAGTTGACGTGCGAATAAAGTAAATACTTGAGGTCAGTCGTAAAAAATGGAGGAAATGCATTGACTATATCGCACGTAATTGGTGCGAAAACTCCGTAGTTTCTTGTGGCTGAAAAATTCAGTCTGCACTTAAATACAACATTGCGTCCTGCTTAACCTAAAATAAAAGAAGATGACAATTAATGGGCGTAGATTTTCGCTTTTATCACATTTTGAAAACTTATGATTTTATAGTTTTAATTGAAATTCTTGTGGTGGGTACTTTCAGAAATTTTGAATTGACCTTTGCTTAAGTTGTGCAGAAGAAGAAAATTTTATGAGAGTTAGGGCCTGTATTCTCTTCACACCTCGCTATTTGTTTTGACTTCATTTACTAGTTGCGAAAGTTTAATTCCATACTTCAAGTGCCAAGAAATTTCCGTTTTGTACCAAGCAATATCCTGTGAGATCCATAAGTGGCCATCGAAAAATTGTTATATTCTTGGATTCTTTGACACTTCTGCAATGACTTGATTATATAATAATAAGTTACTGAAATCTTAATTACTTACATTGATTATCTAGTTCAGAATTGAAAAACCAATATATAACATATAATAACTTCAGTTTCTTTGCCTTTGTTTACTTTTTCTTGAAACACGTTCGGTGTCATATTTGCTCATTTAAAGAATATTCTATAACACAACTCATTGTCATAGAAAGTATATAAATTCTTAAATTAAAAGTAGTCTTGGAAGTTAAATTTTAGAGATTTATTATTACACTACGTATGTATGGATAAGTACTGTGCATTTATTATGCAATTAACTCTCCTATCAATGTCATTCAAATATAACACGGCTTAATTTTTTCATTCTCGTTTTTAAACACCTTGATTAAATAACAATTGTATGAATTTATCTAGTTTCTGATTTATTTTATATACGTTAATAAGAATTTATTTTAAAGTTATTTATTTAACTGCATAGAAATACATAGAAATACTTGGCAAAACCTGCAGCAGGTAAAATTTATGAAAAAGGGGTTTTTTGCTTTAAGCTGTAAAAGCTATGAATTAAAAATGATCTTGTTTTATCTTAGGCAAATTTTATTTTATGTGGGTACTAAAACAGTTATAATAGATGCTCCTTGGTTTTGTATGCAAGCTAGGGCCCGTTTTTGGATTTCACTGCGAATGTTTATTGATGCTAGTTGCTGCTTCACTTTTGATGACGCTTGAGAGAATACGCTCTTCCAATTCACCTAAAGGTCGGTTAAACGAACAAGTTCCTTCATTCTTCCCCATACAAAAAAATCCAATACTGTAAGGTCAGGAGACCTTGTTGGACACTGGCCCATTTCTTCCTATCCAACGGTTACCGTACTCTTCATCAGCCAACTCTTAACCTCACGACCACAGTCGGCTGCAGCACCGTCTTGTTGAAAATATGATATGGAATGAATCAGTGGAATAGTTCTGGTAAATCATTTCGCAAAACCCCAGATAGTTTGTAGAATTCAGCCAGGTGGTAGTTTGAACGGGCCGATTAACTTGTTTCCAAGTACACTTGCCCACATATTGACGCTGAATTTGTGTTGACATGATTTATGTTTCCTTGTATGTGGATTGTCCGCGTATGAAGGTTATGAAAATTTGTGATCCCATTTCTTGTAGAATCCAAAGAATTCTGCTAATAAATTCCTCCAGTTGAAAAACTCAAGTTTCTTCTCTAAATCATTGGGAAGCAGTTCTTGTACAGGTGTACGGTGGTATGGATAAAGATTTTCTTCATGCAGTACATTAGAAAATTTATGTCTGGAAACATTGAATTGCAAAGCTAAGCGTCTGATACTGATTGATGGATCAATTGTAACAGCTTTCAGTATTCCTTCATCAGCCGAAATCCTTCTTACTTGTGGAGCTCCCACATTCGGTCGTGTATTTGAAACTGATCCCGTTTATCGAAGCCTTCGATACGTATTTCCAAATACTCCTTTACTAGGAAGTCGTCGGTTAGGATAAAGTTTATGGTATCTTTGTCGCACACTAGTTGAACTTCCATTGCACAACCCATAAACGTAAATAATGTCTGCGTATTCTTGGTTTGTAAATGCAGACATTCCAAATAGCGTTTCTAAGCAACAGTAACCTTAGCGTAAACTGATGAATTATTATACAATTTTTTGGTAAATTTTCGAAATAGTCCTTCAAATCCAAAACCAAGCTCTTTTTGAGAACTTTTAAGGAACAAGGTAAGGAAATGAGGGTTTTGACAGATAGTCAAATAAAAGAGCACGCTTTAAAACTCTTTAATAATGCAATTTTAAAAAAATATTTGACAATTAGTAATTCTTGGAAAACCACAACAAAGTTGTGTTAGAAACGTTGGTAAAAAATCATAAAATTTTCCCAAGTATCATACAGTATATGTGTTTTTGTGCAAAATTGATGATAATTTTTTTTATTATTGTTACTTTCATAAGAAAAAAATAGTAAAACGTTATCTTAATTACACATTTCTGGAGAAAAGTGACCTCAAAGTCAAATATTAGCATGGGAAATGAAAATGGAACAGCTTTTGAAATTGAATATCTAAAGACATAAACAAGGTATCATTTAAAAGCCATTACAAAGGCTAATATTTCTTCTAAAAACGAAGTCCTACATGAAGTTTTAACCATTAATACTAACAGAGCAACTTCCATTAAAATGGCTCAGGGTACACCAAAGTAAGCCATTTCTTAAATCCTCGATAAATTCTGTCAACTTTGGAGAACGATTTTTTTCATAGAATATACCCAAGAATCATTTTCCAAATCATCGTGAACGAATTAGGGGACACCTTGTATAATTATTATAAATTTTATTTACAATTCATAGATCTGGAGATTGTCAGTGAACGAAATGCAGTATTTCCCTAACATGGCTTATTTTTTTCTTAACTTACTTCTAAAATCAAAATGTTGATTCAGAATGACCATAGAAGACAACTAGAATGCTCAAAAATCGATTGAAGCAGCTGGAGTGGATAGTTGGCGAAAAAAGAACTCAGAAGTCATACTACATACATCACTATCTGAGGAACAGATCGGTGAACATATGCTTATTAGAAATTGTTTAATGCATCACTTTAAGCAAACACAATAAAGACTTGAAATACTATTTCATACATGATAGAAAAGTACTTTATAGACGCATGATCACAAAAGTAGAAGTTAGACTGTGGTCTAAGTGTGGCTCATCATAAAAAAAATATTGATTATTGATTTCCAACCCACTCGCTCTTTTATGTGTATATCCATTCAAAAGGCTTTAATTATGTAATAGTTAAAATAAAATACGAAAAACATACTGGAATAAGAGTAGAAGAAAAACAAATATTAAAACTTGAGTAACTATAGCGAAGAAACTTTTTGTATAAATAAGTCATTGGAAAATGTTTGAGAATAAGGTAACAACACAACTACAAAAATAAATAAATAAATCGTCATCGCTCTCAGCACTCAGCGGTTGGTCAATGTAAACATGCATGTAAAAACTGTTTTTATATCAGAATTTATTTATATAAAAGAAGTAGCATGTATTCCGCCTATAGTAAATGAGGCTGTCAAAAATTCTGTTGAAGTGAGCCTATTTTAGTCCGTAACATACATAGCCAAGCATAGTAACAAGCAAATGCCTGTTTCTGATTACTAAGGCATGGATAATTATTCGCGGTATATACGAGTACATATGTATGAATACTCCTATGCACATTTATTTACTCGCAGAGTCATGCATTTGTTGAATCCATTACATATCTATCCATATCAATGTCCCATCCGTGAAAAGCACAGTTGAAATATTAAAGTAGTTAAAAATGGTTTATGTTACAAGAAATATACCGCTATTCCATAAATTAATGCAGATTACGAGTATGTGACCATAGTCTTAGATTGCCTGTAATAAAGAATATCAACAATATACATATTATTAAAATTGCTTCTGGTTTTTTAAATATATACTATCTATAGGTATATATAGGATGTTTTCTAATTCGTCAACGATAATGTGGGAAATGATTCCTGGGTATATTCTATGAAAATAATCGTTCAACAGCAAGTTTCTATCTCCAATGTTAGCAGCATTAATCGAGGATTTAAGAAATGGCTTACTTTGGTATACCCTGACCCATGTTAACGGAAATTGCTCTGTTAGTACTAATGGCAGAAACTTCGTGTATGACTTCGTTTTTAGAAGAAATACTTGTTACCTACTAGAAATACTTTTAGAAAAAATTCGATAATAGAAAAAGTATTATTCAATAAAAAAATCTTAGACGTAGGAAAGTCGGTAAGCACTTGTACACTGTAAAACTTTCGCGCATAACAGCGTACAATTATGTACTCGTATATACCTATCTATGCATATACAATTTACAGGTTGTGTTTTATATTTGCTTATCTGTCATTTGTCACTTTATGAATAATTTTGTTAAATGATAGGCATATTATAGTCGAGACTTTCATTTTATACACTTGAAAGAATTGGCTTGCTTGGCATAGAATTAAAACATAAACATTTCCTATTAGAACTTTTTTAAAAATCAAATAAGAAACGAAGTGACGACATAAATTTTCAACAATTGTTTCTTATATTTAAACACAATACTAAGGTATAAATTTCAAAAATTAAAATACCTGGCTATTTGACAATAAATTTAATTTATTCGTATTACTACGAAAACCGAGTAAGAAAAGTCAAAAACTCTCATTTTATTTTATAAAGTATTCGTGTGATATAACATATGTATCCCTCCCAGCATCTTATGTCTCTCTTGCAGAACCTCATGACAATTTCACCGGGTATACATGTTTTAAAAGTCAATTGCTTTATAGTTTAATTTTCATATGCCCTTTATTTAATTGTTTACTAAAGTATGAGTCGCACCAAGGTCATACCTGATGGAAGTACCTGCAAATTGTCTACCCTTGTGTTTCTAAAAGGACGAGATTTACGATGTTTTTATGCATCTATGAATCTTCTTTCGTGTTAGACTGTAATAACCTTGTTCACAGTAAATAGTCTAACAGGATACAATACTATTTGACTTCCAGGTATTATATATATTGTAAATTTAAAGGCACACACAGCAGATAATACATCCTTCCATCTTTTTGTAGGTGGAACGAATTGCAAAGTTGTAAACCACCCAATTCATCAATTGTCTTACTTTGACTCTTCGTAGGCATGATTCGGATACCTGAATTCGGCTGATGCTATGTTTGTTTACTTATAGAAAGGCTATTTAAACCTGCATCGTTGAAGGATAGATACAAATTTTTTTAATTGAGGTTCACCAGAAACGATATGGCTTTATTTATTGGATTCAAATGAATTGCAGGGATACTTCAATACATACCTTATGCTTATGCAAAAAGTCCCATCGGGTATCTGCTCATTGAAAACTCTGAAGAATAAATTCAAACGAAACAAAAAAATTAGTGCTTACATTTTTTTCTGTATTTAGTGGTTATTTAAAAGAGCAAAACTCAACAATAAAAACGAAGAACTGCTTGAAATAATATCATATTAACTTGCAAGCGAACATGTTTTATTTTTTAACAGCGCTTTTTCTTTTCCAATCCAATCTGTAATGCTAAATAATTTATGTATTGTACAGTGAAAGGTCTTTAAATGTGAGCAACGTAGTTAATTCCTCTTTGTGGATTTCCTTTGGAGGCAGTTCAATGTTACTGTACTTGAATTTATATTCCTTTCACTCATGCATTCAGATTAATAATCATCCTAGTGAGATCAGTCAACGTGCAATTCTGCATGGGCTTATTTACTGCCTACGTTTTGGCATTGTTGAACGATCTTTGACGTTGACGTTTTTTTTAGTGATTTCTCTATTGTTTACGGCGCCATGCGTTACTGTCTCCACACGTATAAATTTGATTGTTATTGAGTCGACTGCAAATATGAATGTTCATTAATTTTTCATAGATTTTTAGTATAAAAGATGCTATACTTACAAGTTTGAATCCATGGCTTTGGTGTGACTATATTTTCCAGCCTTGGTAATAAGGCAAATTTGACTTCTCGACAAATAACTTAATGAACCTGCTATTGAACGAAAAGAATGTATCAATCTTCCAGTTTTCTTTTGTGATTCTAGGATTGTAGACATTATTGTAGAATTATATATAACCTGATAATCCCTCGGAATTTATTCCGGAGAGTGTAAGTGTAATAGGCTGGTAGTTCCTATGTGCAGTTCCCACTGTTATCTTTGAAATATCCAGGAATCCCACATTCGCCACCGGAAGTTCCTCGTTTTTATTGAAATAAATCAAATCCGAGTAGGTACCTATTTTATTTAACTCAGTAAGTTGAATATAGTCAATCAATTTTATACTATGCGTTTAAATATAAGTTAACGAAATATTACCTATTTTATTTAACTCAGTAAGTCGGATATAGCCAATCAATTTTATATTATGCATTTAAATATAATTTAACGAAATATTCTTGTTTTTTCTCACAATGTCACCAGATACCTGTACGGCAAATACCTGCAACCTGTGCAGAGAACAACCTGAACCTGATACACCGTTCTGCCGTGGGAATCAACATGTTGCGGAGCCAGCAGTTTCTTAGTATTTAAGATATGAAATTTTGTTAGATTATTCAGTTGTAATTTTGATGGTCAGAAATGATGTCGTATTAAAAAAAGATTTTCAAAATAAATCTTTAATTGGCGCCCGAGCAGGGACCACGGTAATCGTAACTTAAAAGATCATAAGCCCATAAGTAGCGCGTGTTCGAGATACGAAGCCCTTAAGTAGTGCGTGTTCGCGAACCGTTAAAAAGCCTTAACATAGTGCAAACTCTTGCTCGAACGTTTGAATTGAAAAAAACCGTGGTCCCGGAACCCCAAAAGTGCTCTCAAGTAGTGCCACACTAACTAAGAACATAGTGTCCTACAAATTAAGTCCCTTCAAGTAGTGCCACACTAACTAAGAACATTTTAGTATCCTAAAAATGCAGTGCCCTCAAGAATGAAGATTAAAATACTTACGTAAGAATAGTAATAACGTATTAACGTTTTCAAAAAAAATTATGAAAATTGTAATTCTATGTTAAATGTGATTCTATTTGAATGAACAAAAATATTTTAATATTTATAAATATATACATATATTACCCATATCTTGTAAGACAAATAACTAGCTTTATTGTACCTTAGTCTTTGATTCTTTGAATATAAAACTAAGAATGGCTAACAATAATACCTTACGATCATCCATACTTGATATCCCTACCGAATCGACCCCTTCCCAAGGTAACCTCTCAAATGAGGACAAGAACTGATGGGACTCCAGCATCAACTCCTGCTCTTCAAACCCTTATCGCTCCGATGATCTATGAGGTCCTAAAGACAGAGGGTAGACCAATAATACAGTCAATCATGAATCCACACGGGGATCAATTTACAGGAAATGATCAATCAATATTTCCTAAACAAATTAACAACATTAACGAACTAAATAAAATCACGGACATTTCGAGACAAGGCTTCGATACGTTTATAAGAGGCTTTAAAGGTGACCTACCCAGACTCCTCGGGATACTAGAGCCTGTGGACTTACCCCAAGCGCTCCAGTTGTGTCTTAAGTTGGAGAACCAAATCTTCATGTCACAATACGCCATTGCAAATAATAACTCTAGCAAAAGACTTTATCTTCCAGAGCCACCACCACTTCAATCGAGACCATTTTACCCCGAATTAACTTATCTTCCGAAAACCGCCTATCAACAATACACTAATCCGAGATCAGCACCACCATAAGGAATTACCAGACAAACAAACTATCAACATCAACATCAGCAATATGCTGTGCAAAAGCAGGGGATAATTCTACAGCTCAAGGTCCACGACAACCACCACCAGAGCCAATGGATGTGTCAACCATCCGAACAAATGTGGTCAATTTGCATATAACAACCGCCCTCCAGCTCTAAAAAGGCCGCCGATGCCGCAATCACAGCAGCTGCATCCTGCAAAGTTACAAATTAACTACGACGTTGGTGGAACTACTCTAGTATCACCAGAAGGAGACGTACAATACGATATGCAACAATATGAGCAAACTATATCTAATGACTCCCAAGAAAACGGTGAGACGCTTCAAGAATATGTTGAGCAGTCGCAACAAAGATATAACGAGACAGAACAATTAGCTGAGTGGAGCAAAATACATTTTTTAGATTAACCGACTCCTCGCTGCCATACTTCGAATGTGCAACGAAGGAGGAGAAAATTCTAAAAATTCTGATTGATACAGGGTCCAATAAAAATTATATTCTGTTCTCCCATCAAAACTCCCTTACCCAATGAAACCCCTTTTTATGCCAATTCTATTAGAGGTAATATTTTAATAAGCCACCACACTTTCGTTAACCTATTCGTATTACGAGTATAAGATGTAAGAATCAAATTTTTCCTCATGATACAACTCAAGTCGTTTCACGTTATACTGGGAAACGATAGCCTTAAAAGTCTGTCTGCAGTAATCCATACACAAAAAAACTATATGGTTATCAGAAACAAAGTCAAAATACATATTAAATAACTAATTTCTCAATCTGTCAACGCGATCAATGTGATCTAACTGATCACATCACTTTGCAAGGTGCAAACATGAAGGTACAACTTGACAAATGCGAATTCTACAAACAAGATGTAGAATTTTTGGGATTTGTCGTTTCATCTCAGAATAAAAACTAACATAGAGAAAGTAAAGGCGATAAAAGATGTACAATATTCACAAAACCTGAAAGAACTTCGTTGCTTGCTTCGACTATCGGGGTACTATCGCCGATTTGCTAGGGATTAAGCCAAACTGGCGAAACCTCTAACAACCCTACTAAGAGGAGACGATGGACGTTTGTCCAAGAACTTTTCCAGTAATAAAAAACCATCCGTCTTAACGATTCAGCCAAGGAAGCATTCCAAACAATCAAGAATTCTCTAACCTCAGAAGAAACTGTATTAATGTACCCAGATCTCACAAAAGACTTCGAATTGGTAACGGACGCCTCCAATTATGCCATAAGCGCTGTTTTAGCCCAACAACAAGCCGATTATGTTCAAATCGAGAACACTAAGTAAAACCAAAGAGAGTTACGCGGCGAACCAAACGGAAAAGCTCGCCATTATTTGGGCTCTTAACACGCTTAGAAATTACCTTAACGGTTCGGCGAAAGTTATCATATACACAGACTACCAACCCCTTACCTACTCCTTAAGCAATAAAAACAACAATACAAAATTAAAAAGATGGAAAGCGCTTTTGGAGGAGTACAATCATGAGCTTAGGTATAAACCAGGCAAAATAAATGTTGTTGTTGATGCACTTTCCAGACCTCTAATATGTTCAGAGATAAATAGTTAAACACCAAAAGTACACAGTGATGAAAGTTCATCCGAGAACTTAATATTCAATGTGAATTGCCTCATAAATGTTTTCAAGAACCAAATTATCATTAACACCGGAAATACCCCTAGCAAACAATTCCAGAACACTTAGAGCGACTCAGATCCAGCCTTGGCCAGATCTGTTTGGTCGCTAGACATGTTTGCCCAGCAGTCCACCTAAGGTTTGTTCTTTTATTGGCATCCAGCTTTAGTGTTAGTTTGCACGTAGCGATTGGAATACATATACTACCTTTATCCGGTAGAATAGGTAGAGTGGTTCCAATTTTGGCGAGTTCATCAGCTCTGCAGTTCTCTGGAATGCCTCTATGGCCCGGCACCCAAAGGTGAATGTTGAACTGCTTTGCCATCTCCATGGGAGATGATCGGCATTCAAGGGCGGTTTTAGAATATAATGAGACGGAGTGCAGGGACTTGATGGCGGCCTGACTATCTGAAAATTCGGATATCCTTTGCAGATATCACGTTTTTCTTCAGCCAGGACAGAGCTTCTTTAATCGCCAAAATTTCCGCCTGGGATACGCTACAGTGATTTGGAAGACGGAAAGAGAGGCTTAGATTTAGCTTATCTGAGAAAACACCGCCACAAACTTCGTTATCGGTTTTAGATCCATCTGTATAGAGATGGATTGACTTGTCCTCCATGAAAGCATCTTCCTCCCAGAATGATCTAGAGGGGAAGCTTACATGGAAGTTTTTGTCAAACCAAAGTTCAGGTATGGTGTAATCGATGTTCTTTGTGAGGATTTCTAATGTATTAAGAATGTTGGCGAGGCCAAGTGAATTATTAGTCCACTGTTTATTTGCTTTAAGGCGAATAGCTGCAGTCGCATCTACTTGCCTGCTAAAAATGTCGAGGGGTATCAAGTGAAGCAGAATATCTAATCCCGCAGAGGGGGTAGACCGCAAGGCTCCGCTTGTGAATATACATGCTGTTCTTTGGACTCTGCTTAGTTTAATGCGGTTGACCTTCATTTTCCAAGGCCGTCCACCAGACAACCACCCCGTAAGTAAGTATCGGTCTTATGACCGAGATGTATAGCCAGTGGGTTATGCGAGGCTGAAGGCCCCATTTGTTCCCAATGGCTTTTTTGCAAGAGAATAAGGCTATTGTAGCTTTACTGACACTTTCTTGAATGTTAGGTTTCCAGTTTAGTTTCCTATCAAAAATGAGACCCAGATATTTTGCTGTTTCGGAGGAAACTAAACTGGTACCGTTTGTTGAAGGGGGTCTATGATTGGAATTTTATATTTCCTAGAAAAGAGAACAAGATCAGTTTTATGGGGGTTTATTCCCGATCCACAGCGATCTGCCCAGCGGATTAATCTATTGAGATTTACTTGAAGGAGTTCTTTAATGATATTGAGATGTTTTCCTGAGACGGCTATGGCAACGTCATACGCATAGGCAATCACTCTGCTACCACCCGCTTCCAGGTATATCAGTAGTTCGTTAACTACTAAGTTCCAGAGAAGGGGAGAGAGGACATCGCCTTGCGGCGTACCTCTGCTGACATATCTTTTAGCAGAAGTCTCAACCAGTTTGGAGTTGATTATCCTGCTTTTTAGCATTAGACCGATCAACTCCCCAAGTGAGTCGTCTACCTGCAGAGTTGACAGCGCAGTCGTGATTGCGGATGTGTTGACGTTGTTAAAGGCGCCCGCTATGTCTAGGAAAGCAACCATTGTGTACTCCTTATATTGTAGGGATTGTTCGATGTAGCTAGTCAGAAAGTGCAAAGCCGTTTCCACCCACTTTCCTTTACAATAGGCACGTTGAGCCGTAGACAGAAGTCCTGGATTAACTTTAGCTCGAATATGGATATCAATCAGTCGTTCTATAGTTTTCAGAAGGAAAGTTGATAGACTTATAGGTCTGAGGTCCTTTTGGACAACATTTTCCGTCTTTGGGAATGAATACTACATCAACTTCTCTCCATAACAGCGGAATGTGGATAAGTTCTACACAGCTCCTCATAATATTTTCTAACACTGGTAGAATAATATCTGAGGACCTCTGTAGCTCGGCAGGTATTATACCGTCCGGACCAGCAGACTTATATGGTTTGAAGCTATGCAGCGCCCAGAGCAGTTTGTCTCTCGTAATCAGACCATGAATTTTGGTCACGGTTGCAGTAGTTCTGTTTGGGCTGCTACTGGCCGCGAGTTGGAGCTACCTGGAAAGTTTGTGTCCAGAAGCAGGTTGAGTGATTCATCACCTGAGGTTGTCCAAGAGCCATCGGTTTTTGTCAAACAGCTAGGCATCATAGGATTTGTAGAGAGGATTTTTCTTAGCCGCGATGTCTCAGAGGTTTCTGTGATTTTGTCACAGAATGACCTCCAGGATTGTCGCTTTGCCTTGCTCAGTTCTTTTTTGTATAATTTGAGGGATTCTTTATATGAGTCCCAGTCAGTCACTTTTCTTGTGCTTTTTGCTGCGTTGAAAAGTTTTCTACAGGCGTTTCTGAGCAGTCCCAGTGCCGATGTCCACCAATGTGGCTTTTTCTTGCCTCTTGGTTGAATAAGAGAGCAGGAAGCGGCCATAGGAAGCGGAGAGCCAGAGTAATTTCCCTGACTTTCATGTCAAGCTCATTGGTGTCATGAGGGGGATTTGATAGTTCAGAGGATAGCGTTTCTGACAGTATTCCTCTATATTTTGGCCAATCAGTTTTCCGGTAATTCCGGTGTGGAGCATCACTTAGACTGAATTGGATGTATCTGTGGTCTGAAAAGGAGTGTTCAGACGATACCATCCAGTTCGTCAGCCTTTGAGTGATGCTGTCGGAGACAAGAGTAATATCTAGCACTTCTTGTCGGTTTCTAGTTATAAAAGTGGGCTCATTGCCAATATTGCAAATTAAGATGTTAGTACTTAAAATATAGTCTAAAAGTGACTCACCTCTATCATTGATGTCTGTACTGACCCATACCGTGTGATGTGAATTAGCGTCGCATCCGATTATGAGGCCAGCCCGGACAGCCCGGACTTAAACGAGTATCCCGAAGAATGTCAGCATTCCCTACAGGAGGAAATCACCGATTTTTCGGACATTCATTTTTTAGGCTAACGAATTCTTCGTTCTCATATTTCGAATGTCGCGAGAAGAATGACACAGTTTATAAATTTCTTATTGACACCGAGTTAAATAAGAATTACATTCAGCCCTCCATAATAGAAAGCCCCATTCAGAACGAACATTCATTTTATGCTAAATCTATAAGCGGAGAAATAAAGGTCACCCATCACACATTTGTTAATCTCTTCAGTATTCAGGAAAAAATAAAATTTTTCCTGCTCGTAGGGAGCAAATCCTTTCACGGGATACTTGGCCATTATACACTTAAACACCTTTCTGCAGTTATCCACACTCATAACGATAGTATGCTCTCTCAGGATATTAACACTATCAACATCCAGAAAAACCACATGAGCAACGATGACAAACAGTCACTTGAATTTATTGTAAGAAATTTCTCTAGCCTTTCTCTAGATCCAGATGAAAAATTAACTTTCACAAAGACAGTTAAAGGCGAGATAAGAACAACTGACGACAGGCCCATTTATACTAAATTTTATCCATACCCACAAACCCAGGTCCAGAAACTACTCCACGACGGAATTATAAAGCCATCCAAATCACCTTACAACTCCCCTGTATGGGTGGTGCCAAAGAAAGCTGATTCAACTGTACAGAAAAATATCGTCTCGTCATTTATTATAGAAAACTTAACAGCGTTACTATGCCAGACCAATGCCCGATACCAGAGATAAGTGAGGTCCTCTCACAATTAGGTCAGAGCAAATGGTTTACAGTATTAGACCTGAAAAGCGGTTTTCATCAAATTCCCCTTAGGGAGTCTGATATAGAGAAAACTGCGTTCTCCATCAATAACGCAAAATATGAATTTACTAGGCTACCATTTGGATTAAAGAACGCCCCTACAATATTCTAGAGGGCATTGGACGATATTCTTCGCGTCATATCGGAAAGATATGTTTCGTATTTATCGACGACATCATAGTATTCAGTGAAAACAAACTAGTCCATCTAAACAATATAAAAACCATATTCCAAACACTCGAAGAGGCGAACATGAAGGTTCAACTCGACAAGTGCGATTTTTTTAAACAAGAAGTTGAATTTCTTGGCTTCATAGTCTCAGCAGATGGTATCCGAACAAATACAGCGAAGTTAGCGGCCATTGTCAAATCTCCATACTCCAAAACTGTTAAAGATCTCCGATCTTTCGTAAGAGATTACGCTAAAATAGTCAAACCCCTCACGACCCTTTTAAGAGGGGTGGAGGGACGTATGTCAAAAAATGTATCTCAAAAAAAAATTAATTAATCCAAACAAGGACGCAATAGATTCTTTCAATAAAATTATAACCGCACTCGTTTTAAACGACACGATTCTTACGTATCCAGATTTCAAAAAGGTTTTTGAACTAAAAACCGACGCATTAAACTATGCGGTTGGTGCAGTACTGGCTCGGGAAGGAAAGCCCAGTATGTTCATCTCGAGGACACTTAGCCAAACAGAGGAACATTACGCCACAAACGAAAAGGAAATGCTGGCGATAAGTTCAGTTTTAAATGCATTTTATTCTCTTAACACTAACTCTGACATTCTAGCAAAAAATGCTTAAATGCTAGCTTACAATTACTTAACAATCTTATACTAACTTACTGGCCCCACACAGGCGCTCTAAGCTACTCTAAATTCTTATAACTATGTCTTTCGACTTTATTTACATTTTACTTAGAACTATTTATCTTGAATACTTAAGGCTAAGAAAAAATTTGTTTACAAAAACTTAGCATATGGACATTTTTTTATTTTTTATAAAAACTTAATATCTAACTTAAAATAAACCTTATCTTACCTAACCTAAATGTACAATACACACATAAACACACATAGTCATTATACACAATCATATACGTATATCAGTATACACCTTTGTATACACTGATATATGTATATGTTTCTTAAATGCTAACCTAAACCTATGTAAGCTGGCCACCGCTATTCACAGAGCACATAAATTGGTCAGCTCTACCTCATTAGTGAGGCTGGTCCGTAATTGACGGAAACGACGACGAAACATCTTCCCCATCATCCAACCACCAGAAATGCTGGTGCTGCCGAACGACATCCCTCTTATCGCGATTCCCCACCGCCCTACTGATCCTGAGGCGATCCACACTGCCGTGTGCGATGTCTCTGTTGTAGTTGAGTCGCCTGTCCCCAGCTGTCCGAGCGACATGGAAGATTAACGGCACCGCTGATCTATCCTGGGTCAACCCTATCTGATCAAGGTAGAGGAATGATTCCGGTGGAGGTCTTTGCTCTTGCAATGTGCCTTCGAGTCAACTTAATTACGAAGTTGTCCACTCGTATTAGGTTCGCCCTGTTGTAAAGGACATCGTTAGGATAAAATTTCTTGTACTCCGAATCTGGTGTTCTGTACAAGCGAAGACAAGCCCTAAGACAAGCCCTCTCAAACACCCGAATCTTTTCCATTAAGCTTGCTCGTACATTGAAAAACACGGGGCAACCAAATACCAGCATGGGCCTGATAAGGACCATGTAGCAGATTACTTTTACCCTTGCATCGAGTTGGCTGCTATAAAACAGTCTCTTTGTAAGGGCAAAAGCACCTTTAGCTCTGGCCAGAGCAGCATCTACATTTTTGCCAAAATACAGAAACTGATCCAGCCAGATTCTAAGGTATCTGACTACATTTCGACAAGCAAGAGGCTGTCCGCGTTGTCCAATGATAGAGAACTTTCGCCAATTTTTTCTGGTATACCTAGAGGCTCCAGACAACGGCGTGCTAAAGAGAATGGTTTCCGACTTCTGAAAGTTGATTTTCAACTTCCAGTCATCGCAAAATCGTCGAATCTTATCGAAGTCACGCTGCAAGAGAGTATTAATGACCTCGATTTTTTGACCTGTTCTGTACGCTATCAAATCGTCTGCGTACGCAATAGTATGGGGAAGTGAACCTATCAAGTCCCTTGTAAAAATGTTGAATAGAATCGGCGAATAGACCGCGCCTTGCTTAAGACCATTTTTAATTTGAAATATTCCAACAGAAGTCACATCACCATTCTTCACGATGAACTGTCTGTTAGTTAGCATATTATAAAGAATGTACAAGAGTGGTTTACTGATCCCCAGTCTAGTCAGCTTATAGAAAAGACCCTGTAACCATACGGTGTCGAAGCCAACAAGGCAGGCACAAGTACATTGTTTTTCCCTTTATTGTATTGAATATCGGACACCAGTTTAGACGCGGCATGTGAGATATCATGTCCCACTTTAAAACCGAATTGATTATTCGGAATTATATGTTTGTCCTCAACCCACCAGTCAGGTTGAGGACTAGGACTTACTGATATTCGGAAGGAGACTTATCGACCGGAGATTCGCCGAATTGGATATATCCTTTCCCTTTTTGGGGATAGGTTGAACCACCGCCGTTTTCCAATGCGCTGGATAATGTGCATTATTCATTGCATTATTAAACAGGCTGGTGTAGATGTCCACCGCTTCTAGAGGAAGATGTCGAAGCACGATGTTCGGAATACCGTCGGTCCACACTGATTTCTTAGCTCTGATTGTGTCGAAGATCTCACGGAGTTCTTCCTTCGAAATGAACGGGGGTAGGTCACCCTCTCTGGCAATGACATTATTTGCCATATTTTCGCCGCTGAACCGGGTGAAACCAGAGCCGTTGGATCGCCAATTCTCTATTTCATTTCGAATGTAGCAGTTGTCCACCAAGACGCGATTGTCCAGGTCATAATTAGAGCCAATGATATCAATGGCCTTGTATACTTCCTGGAAAGTCGCCCCTATAGTCTCAACCTTCTCCTGCGGATCCTCGATCAGAAAGAAGTCGTCATCGTCAGCGGCTTCATTTGGATCAATACCTGCTATTGTCAGTAACCGTTCGTTGTCTGTTGTCCGGGCTATTTTAAGACACTGAAGGTCGTTTTGATTTTTTCTCCGAAATAGTTTATTTATTTGCGGAAACATATTCGGGTTGCTGGTGTTTACAGCCCGAACCTTGTTGTTCCAATAGAAACTTACAGAAATTCTGTAATTCTCTTTTATTAGCGTTTGAATATTTTTAATCGACGACTTCAGTGTCCTAATCTCCGGGTCTTGTCTGTCAGTTAACTGTCTATACAAGTTTTTGAGTCTTGTCAGAAGTCTACTTTTCTGTCGGTGCAGTGCGTCGATAGTAGGATTGCGGAACAGGTCTTCGTTAGTTGTACGTCGATACCGCGGTATTGTAGTGTCCATAGTTTGTTTAATTGTCTCGTCCATTTGTTTTAGGTAATTGTCGATCTCCTCGTTTGACAAATTTCTATTGGACGGTGGGTGGAGCGTGTTCGAGGAGAGCGCTCTTGCCAAAGTTGCGGAGAAGCGTGTCCATCGGGTCTTACTGTAGTTGTAAGAATATCTTTGGACAAACTCCTCCAATTCCGCAATTTCGTTGGGAACTGTAATTTCGGTCACTGTCATACACCAATGTGGGCAGACAGTTTAGCGTTTGTAAATTCGTAACTGTCAGTCGTATACGTTCGTCGTACAGCATTAGATCCAAATAAGACCCGCCTCTGGGAAACGACGGGTTATCCGTCGCTTTAAGACCGAGTCTGTACATGACATCGTGCTGACCATACCAATCGAGTAGTAGGTTCCCTCTAGTATTTGGTAAATTATTTCCCCAATCTCTGTGTCTAGCGTTGAAATCTCCGCCGATTATAAAATAATTCTCCCCCGATTCCAGCCTCAGAAGTCGAAAAAGCGTGTCGAGCTCTGTAATGAATAGAGTGGATTGTGAAGCCTCAGGTGCATAAACAGAGGCCAAGTACAACCGCTTTCCACTGCGGAGCGGTATGTAAATGACGACTGTCTCCAACACCCGGAACCTGCGCAACACACCCTTGTACACTCTGTGAAATTTTACACCTTCTTTAATGAAGATCGCGACACCGCCTCCACGTTTGGATCTGGACCGGTTTCTTCTTCTAACAATATAATTATTGTACTCCAGTTTGTGCTTATCGGTTATCTTGGTTTCGCTAGCGAAAAGCACATCCGGAGTTTGGTCTTGTAGCAATTTAAACATCGCGACTCTTCGTTCGATCCTAATCAATGAATTAACATTCACCGCAAGGACCTTCAAAGTTTGCTCCACCATGTGCGTACCCATTACGACATGTGTTGCGTTAGGCCCGGCAGCAGCGCGTAGATCTGGTCCACCTGCTTGGGTTGTTCTTGCACCTGCTTTTGCAGCTGAGCCATCTGCCCTTGGATTGCGAGCAAGATGGCCAGCATGTTAGGTGCAGCTTCCGTTTTTCTCGGCATTGGCGCCGGAGAAGCAACAGTCGCTTGCTGTACCGTAGCCCCCCTCCCTGACGCCATTTGGGCGTAGGAAATTTGAGACGTGACGGCTGGTGTTTGCAACCTAACAGGTGAACGTTTGACCTCCACCTTCTGCTGTCGAGCCAGTTTTGCTTTCTTAATATCAGCGAACTGAGGATAACCCCGATAGTTTGCGGTATGTCCCACGTTCCCACATAACACGCACGAGAGCTGCGACCTATCGGATGCTCCGCCAACACCCAAAGCACACTCCTCAGAACTGTGGTTCTTAGCGCACTTCACGCATCGCGGCTGCATTTGGTCTAGGACATTGATACTCCTTAGACTATCCAGACGGCTTTCGGGACTGACCTAAACCAGGAAGAACGGCAGACTCCGTTCCTCCCGCCTGGCTCTAGCTGTGGTAAATGGCTTTACCCCCACAAACTTGAGTCCTTCGCACTCCTTCTCTTTGAGCAGTGCCAGTATCTCCTCAGGATCAGAAGACGGTTCCAATCCCTTCAGCAGCATATTGCCGCTTTTCACACTTCGGTGTGAATGAGAAGTGCTCCGTCGTCGTTTCCTTTAGGAGCTCTTTCACTTTCGCGTAGCCCTCCACTGTATTACAGTGGATGGCATGGCGATCGTCGCTGAGGCTGGGAAGCGAACCCACAACCCCGAGATTTATTGTCCGGGTCTTTATCACCTCGGCTACCGAACACTTGGAGAAACCACTGCCTAAAAGTATACTTATTATTTTTCCGCACTTTTAAAGCTGAAACAAAAAACACGTGTGATCTCCTTGGAGGTCTATGAACGGCTGAATGCAGGCGATAATTTGGGCACTAAATTCATTGAGAAATTACCTTTACGATTCTGCCAGAGTGAAAATATATACTGATTACCACCCATTAACCTATGCACTTAATAACAGGAATAATAATGAGAATATGAAACCTTGGAAGGCGATCCTAGATGAATATAATTACGAGATCCATTACAAACCAGAGAAGGCTAACGTAGTAGCAGATGCGCTCTCAAGATTGCTTCATGATACCAACCTAAACACTATGACCCACACGTTGCATAGCCAAGAAAGTTCTTCCTAAAACCTTATCTCAAGTGTGGAAGTTCCCATAAATGTCTATAAAAACTAGATATTCCTGAACATAGGCGAATCCTCCACCTACACATTCAAAATTATTTTATTATTTTCCCTCGATACCATCGTCACATTGTCACAGAACCACAATATACCGAAGAAAATCTGTTAGAGATCCTAAGAAAAATCCTTAATCACAGTGTTATCAACTGTATTAAAAAGGAAAGTTTTATGGCCAAAATTCAAGAAATTTATAAGCAAATATAAAGTCAGATTTTCCAAGCTAATCGTGGAAAACATTTTTCAAGAACAAGAACAAGACCAATAAACCATTATAATCGAAGCGCATGAACGTGCGCACAGAAACGCCAATGAGAATCGCTCTCAAATTTTAGAAAAGTGCTATGTCATGGATGGAACATGATGAATAAAATAAAGAGAATTACAAAAATCTGTTCCGTTTACAAGAGAAACAAATACGAGAGACATCCTAATGAGCCAAAATAAAACGAAACTCCAATACCAACTTTTCCATGTCATACTATACACGTAGACATTTTCCATACGAAAAAAAAAACTAGCTTTAACGGCACTTGACAAATTTACGAAATACGCCCAACTTAAAATATAAAAGAGTAGAGAAATAGAGAATATTAGAAGGCCTCTGCGAGATCTGCTTTTCTTCTTCGGTGTTCCTAAATCTATCGTTCTAGATAATGAGCCTTTATGGCCGGCTCTGCTTCCACAATCTTTAGGTTAAAGGAGGAACTAAGCATCGACATCTACAAACAAAGAAAGACACGTAGCTAAACAATATAGTCCGGGACAAGTTATATACGTAAACAAAAATAAATGGTTAGGGACCAAGCTTTCTAATAGATACCAAATAGTAAGGGAAAATAGGAATACTACTGTATTAACTGAAAGCGGTAGAGTTGTTTATAAATCCCATATACGAAACTGATATTGAACTTTTTTACAGGAATTTATACTACACCAGTGCAGAGACTCAACTACTCAAATACACGAACTCACAACTCATAGCCCTAGAGACAGGTATAGCCAAAATACAGACCGGGACATTCAGACTTATACGAGTACATATTGTAGAACTTGAACAATACAAGGAGATTCTAACTGACCTCAGAAACATAACAGAAAAGTAGATTGACCCTAACCATTCCCTTTACCCTTTTCTACAATACGAAATGCAGGTGATTCATAATCACCTGCTCAGACTATTCCCAAGAACCAAAAAATCTAAAAGATCACGTAACTTCATTGGCAGTACATGGAAATGGATTGCCGGTAGCCTCGATCATACCGACTTTGAAATAATAGAAAAAAAAATTAGGTATTGCAAAAGAACAACTACCAAGTTATCCTAAATAAACTAACACTGGACAAAATAAAATAATTAAGGAATGTTACTGGTAACATTATATAATTAAATTAAAGGAATAAGTGAAAACCAAATCGAAAACATAAAAAAAACAAATTGTATTGAAAATTAAAGCACAATTACAAATATTAAAACAGGAAGTAACAAATCTTGAATATGACATTAACTGGGCAAAAACAAATGTCATAAATTCTTTTATTTTATCTAACAAATAAATGGAGATTATAAAGAAACATTTTGAAAATGAAAAGATACCGTTTATAAATATTGACGAGGCAATTGAGTCTGCCGAAGTCAAAATATCCTCAAATGGCTCAACCATTATTTATATTGTAAGCCTACCGGTAACCAATGCCGAAAATTGTAAAGCAATGCTACTTAAACCGGTTCAAATTAGAAATTTAACTAACAAAAAGGAATTCGAACATATTTTATATTGTAGGAACTCATTTTTAGGAATAAGAAGTAAATGTAGCACATTAAATGACGTTACAGTATGTAATAACAAAAATATAATATAAGATCAACAATCAACACTTTCCCCAGGTCGAGGAGATACTTCCTGACACCTTACTCCTGAATAACGTCAGCGGTCCGTACAAACCGATGACAAAATACAAGGAATCTTTATCAGCCGACATCACAACTCCACATTAAGAATATCCAACCAGAACTATACATTAAAATAAATTTTCGAAACAAAGCCTCTACCAGCATAGATTCATCATCTCACACTACACACGAACATCTATCACTAGAAATGATGAAAGAAATGAACGCCAAAAACACGGAACTAATCAAAACATTGGAAAAAGACAGCACAAAAGGATCAATAACGAACATCAACTTGCTGTCATTGACCCTGCTCCCACTTCTGCTAATTGTTGTTAAGCGACGCAAGTCAAAGTAAGCTAAATCAACACCTCAAAGCCAACAGGAATATGCGGAAGAAGCCGTCACGGCACCAGACCAGTCCCAAAACATCACCACAAGAAAATCCTCACCGAAAATATCACGTGAGGTCAAGTCAAATTCTGCATTCCATGACGTACAACAGCCAGCCGTGCTGAGCAACTTCATACACATGTGGGAATACATCCCAACAAAGCGAACCTGTGAGAACATGTGTCAGTATTTTAATAGCATTTAAGCTAGAAATTGTAAGTAGAATTTAGTTCAGTTTGTCATAGGCAATGATGCTGCCCGATTTTGTCACCATTAATTAATGTAAAAGACTTTCATTTACATATACAGGGTGTCCCAAAATCACTCACACTACTCTAAATGGCGTGTTTATCCGCCTCAATCACGGCGTCACTGTCTATCTCGCTCACACTTGGTACTCATTTTAACATGTTAAAAAGAATTAACTATGAATCTTGTTTCTGTAACAAAATATTTTTCTTTGTTCTCAATTAAGCATTAACATATACCAAGTTTATCCGACAGCTCAATTTGCTTTGAAGAAATCCGCATTGGTTCAATACGCTTGAATAAACACCACTTCAAACCGCATTTAAATATTCAACACGCATACGTTCATTCTTGCTTATAAAACGCAGTGAAAATTTGTAAGCGCTTTGAAATATCGCATAAACATTTTCCAATCGCATAGAAACATTTTACTCTCTCGCGCTCTCATCGTTCTTTCATCATCGAGCAGGTATTAGTTGTGTATTTAAAATGTGGGTTTGCAAACGAAATATTTGGAAAGACAAAGAAATAGGAACATCAGTATCAGTGTGAAGTGTCAGTTCAACCAGCTGTTTGTTAAATTTCTCTCAGTTTTCTCTCGCTCATTGTGGACAATGGTGTTTATATCAACCAGCATTTCAACGTGTATTGAACCAATGCGGATTGCTTCAACGCTAATTGAGCTGTCGGATAAATTGGGTAATAGTCTAGCAAGTGTCATACCGTTTTGGAATTCAGACTAAATACGCCATTTTCTAAAGTTAATTGCCAAAATGGCATAGTACATTTTTTTGTCATAACAGTCAGTTCAACTTGGATGATTAATGATTTTCTGATACATGGATGCTCAAATATGTATGTAGTAACTATTAACTACTAATTGAAAATTAATTAAATAATTATAGTTAAATAATAATAATAATTATAATAATTAATTAAAAATGTTTGCAATTTCAAACTTTAATTGTTTACAAAAAACGTATGTATCAAGTCACTAAGGCTATAACATCTTTTAGCCATGCAAATTTTTTAAATAGTAAAGTATATGTAGTAAATATGCCTATTTGGCGCCTTCTGTCTACATGGGTATGATAAGGTCAATTATATCACATGCGTCGGTTGTCCGATGGAATAAAATCTCACGAAAATACCTCACTTCCTAAGCTATCTTCTATTTAAGGAGAAGTGGTACAAGAAGCACATACTTTTTTATTTCAATAAGCTAAAGGCTAAGACGCGTCAGGAAAAGTACACAGAAGCGATGCTAACACATTTTTAAATCAAATGTAAACAAAACTAAATTTCTTAAAACTTATCATTGGTGATAACTTGACCGGTCAAATATATGTATATGTATATATATATGTATGATTATATATGGGATACGTTCGAGCATATGGTCATCACACATACGAGTGTATATCTGTCTATTCATACGTATAAACAATTTAATATGCATTGGGTGTTTACTATTCGAACGGATTTATATAATTAATGGTTTGGGACATTTATCATTGTATTCTAATTTTTTATCCCATTTATCACATTTCTTTTTCTCCAAGTCATTATACAAATTCTACAAACGAATATCCAAAGATAAGGATGATTGCAATTAACTAAATTTTCTTGAATATTTATGAGCAGGTATATGACATTGAAAAATTCACGGGGCTATGTACCTATGCACATGTTAATATATGTGTATTCATATGTATATGTATATCTGAAGATGGAAAATGAGTAAATTAATGATGGCAAATTATTCCATTTGTAGTTTTTCTTTATAATTGTATTATTATGCTGTAAATGTAATTCCTATTGATATCAAGAGAATAATCGTATCCAATTATTTTATGATGCAAAAAAAAAAACACTAAAAATTAAACATTTTCAAGATACAAAAAATATATACTCGTATGTATATATCAACGCACTTATTATGTAATAGTTTCTCGTCATCTCGAATAAATTCGCAGTTAATATTAATTTGGACGATACGTTGTGTGCATCGCTCGCGTTGCAGTACTGTCGATCCATATTTTGTTTGGCGAGCATAATTTCGGGATTTTGGAGAATATATTGGAGTATTTAATAAAGAATGTTTTACCACTTATGTAAGAAAAATTCTTACTTTTAATCGATCTTTTAATCTGTGGTCAAAACATAAGTTTCTTTTTAAAGATAAGTTAAAATGAACAAAAATCAATCATTTTCGGTATTTTATGGTTATTAGGTTTTTAGAAAGAGCAAACATTCCCATTATTTATGAAATACGACTTTAATCATGTGGTTTCCTCGGCTGGCTTCGCAGTAGCGTCTCCTGTCAACCCAATTTCAAAAGACCTTGTTGACAGTTTCTAGCTCTGCTCTAACGGTGGGATTGAATCGTTTCTAGGTTGTCTGCATAACTTCGATCTTTAACGCACCCTCGAGATTTCGAGCGGGAAAGAGTTGTCAGTAGCAAAATAACATACATGCGATGCAAAAAGAAACATGTATTTGGACCACCCGGACTAAAACATATATTAAATAATGACCTGAATAACGAAATATTTATAATTGAATGAAACACAAAGTTATTCAAAATTATTAAATTAACAGTGTTAAATTATTATAATATCATACAAAACCTAGATATACAAATGATAAATTGAAATTTACTTTATTTCCAAACTTAAAGCCTCATCCTACCTGGATTTCTAAATGTTTTCTGTGGCATGAGTGAACTCATAGGGCTTGCAATTAAATGCCATTATTTAAAGTACTCGCACCTGTAGTTGAAACTGCATGGTTTTGTTTTTCAGAATTTTTTTCGGATTGACAGAGAAAACAATTGCTACTGATATTAAATTTTATTTCAAACCTCAATCAAATGGTATATATTTTTTTTCTTACAGTTTAAAATTTTATTTTTATTATTTTAAATTGTAATTCTATTTTTAAAGGTTACAATTTGACTTTTTTTATGCGAATTTTAATATCCAGAGAGTATCCGTTTCTTCACAGTGGATAAAAAACAGATAGTTAGCTGTGCATCAATATGACTGATTCCATTCGATAAGTACTGGATGCAAACATTTAATATCGCCATTAACTTAGCTGCAATACAGAGCCGTCTTGAAAACGTTTGTTTTAAGTTCATAAGTTTGATTATTCCTCACATTGTCTTACGACTTCTTTAGGGGGACCTAATTAAAACAAAACAAATTTATAACTGAAAGGTTGTCGAATGCTTTCTTTTGTTGAATTTTGATTCGTGACTATTTTGAGAATTTGTCAATAGAAGTAGAACAAAAATACTTTCGGGAGTGAAGATATCTACAATATATTGGCAATTTGACAAGGATACTAAAGTGTTGGGGTTGCCTGCATTTCGAGTTTGTTCGAATATCCACAGCTCACCCCGTTTGCGAAATTTCATACTCGCGATTTATACCCTCTAACGGCATGTCCATGTACGCTGGAGCGAATTACTGCTGGTAAAAAATGTTTTTTCTTAATCGCAGGGGTGTGTTACCTAGTACTTCTAGTAATTATTCAGGAATTTTCGAGTAAGTTCTGAATTAAGTCTCGGAGAAAGACGATATGGCATCAGTATTATATAAGAATTGAATGTGGCGCTGATTTTTGGTCTATTATTCAAATACGGCCTATTAAATTCTCTACGGATACCTTACAATAGTTACAAGTAGATTCTTCTTTGAATAGTTTATGCACTTAGTTGGCATTAGTAGAGTATTTGAAGGTGTATTAAAATACGAATAAACATATATAGGTGCATCTATGCTTATATGTGAGATATCCTATACAAATATTAATATAAATAATTCTCCAGTATATATGGATTCTAATCTAGGATAATTTCCATCAAACTATGTTTCTCTTTAAACACGGAATACGCATTTGGAATGAATGCGGTGATGGTGTAAGACACATGATTACGGATAACAAATGATGGCGCTTAACTAAATCGATGCGCCATCTGATTTAAATCTTTATCATTTTATGTCTGCTCATTTTTTCATGTTCTTTATCCCTTCTCAATTCCGAGCTCACAAATGGACAAGGTCTTTCATAATAATGATTTCTTAATACTTTTGGGTGCGTTTTTTTAGGTGATTGGCGCTGATGCCAGAATATCTAAACAACGATCTAGACGGAATATCTTGAACCATATCATTAATATTCTTTCCTGGCGGGATGTTGAATACGACAAAATGCGACAAACAGACGAATGATTTATAAAAAAAATGAGCAACTAAACGTTGCCAACAGATATCGAAGCTCAGATCTTTGGAGAACAGATCGAACATTAAAATTCTTGTTGAACGCGAGGAAATTACCATTGCCTATGTTGTGCTTACACATTTAATCTGTGCATACCTGTTAGAGACGGAAATTAATACAACCTAATTTATAACCACATAACAATATGCCGGCCAACAATACAAGTGGTCTCGTGCCTCCATTTGTGTTTGCCTTGGAACCATAGCTGTGCGATGATGCTTGCGCGGCTATGATGTCGTGCTGCGGCCTAAGAACTTCAATAAATTTTGTCACTAAGCGTGTTTCCACCATTCTCTATGTCAAGTGGAACCAATTTTTGAGCGTAGCCTTTTGGATACCTTCCTGAAAACAATTATAATGTCGGCGACGAACTGAAATGATGCGCGGCGGCAGCTACATAAGTATGTATGGATGTATGTGTATATGCAAGTGTCACTCGTCTTGTCTGTTGTTTTTTATCATGTATTTTTTGTTATAGTAAATATATCTGATATTTTGATCGTGGGAATAGTGTTGAAAAAACCTGTCGTGTGTCTGATGTCGCCGTGTAATTAGGTTAAATTAATTGGGGTAATTTAACAACAACAAATGACACTTTTATTGTGGATCATTTATCAGGACATGGTCGCCATCACTAACAATTAGGGCCAAAAATAGCACACGATGTAGTGCAATTTTTTTATGCTCTGAATAATTTAACTTTCTGAGTCCTTTAATTGTACAAAAATGCATTTATACTCGTATTTGTATCTACATATATATACATACATGTGAATGCATGTTCAAATCAGAAACCCTTTGGTACGATTTCTCATTGTATTTTCGGCAGTCTTATGAATAGTATGATGTTTGGTATTTCCTTATTGAAAACTAAATCATTCCCTCAAAAGCAAACATCATTGAAAAATATCTTCGGGTAGTGTTCATCAAAGGAGGTTGGTCAATAGGTGTTACCACGTATCATGCTTCCAGTATTAATTAATTAATCAACTTAGTTCGAAGTTATGGACTTCTCAGTTAGTGTTTGAAATGTTGTCACTTTAGGTGGATATTGGTGGTGTCCATTGTTGTGCAATATCTGTATATATGGATTTAATGCTATCGATTCGAAGCAATGCAATAACGAATAAAAAAATTCAAATTACAATAAAAATGCTTTATCCTTTTATAAATAGAAGGTCTAAATTAAGTTGTGCGAATAACAGAATATCATATTATACAGGGTGTCCCCTAATTCGTCAACGATTATTTGGGAAATGATTCCTGGTTATATTCTAAAAAAAAAATCATTCTACATTAAGGGTCTATTTGCAATGTTGGCATCATTTATCGAGGATTTAAGAAGAGGCTTACTTTGGTGTACCCTGAAATTTAACGGAAATTACTCTGTTAATACTAATGGTAGAAAATTTGTGTAGGACTTTGTTTTTAGAGAAAATACTAGCCTTTATAACGGCGTTTAAATAAAGTTGATATCTTGTTTGAGTCTTTAGATATCCAATTTCTGAGCCTGTTCCATTTACGTTGCCCATACTAATTTCTGACTTTGAGGTCAATTTTCTCCAGAAAATTCGTAATACAATAACTGTTTACTATTTTTTAATTATGGAAGTGACAATAATAAAAAAAAAATTATCCTTAAGATTGCAGGAAAACTCACAGATTTTATGATACTTGGAAAAACGTGCAGCAGGTAAAATTTATAAAAAATGTTTTTTTTTCACTTTAAGCTCCAAATGTTATGAATAAAAAATGATTTTGTGTAACCTTAGGTAACTTTTATCTTTTGTGTGTACTAAAACAGTTATAACAGGTGCTCAAAGTGTCCTCCTTGATTTTGTATGCATTGGATTTCACTGCAAATGTTTATTGATGCTAACTGCTGACTCACTTCGAATACGCTCTTCCAATTCAATTAAAGTTGCTATTTCGGTTGAATAAATAAGTTCTTTCATTCTTTCCCATACAAGAAAATACAATACTGTAAGGTCAGGAGTGAACTGGTCCATTTCTTCCTATCCAACGGTTACCGTACACTTCATCTGGACAATTCCTAACCTCACGACCATATCGGGCTGGAGCACCATCCTACTGAAAATATGATGAAGTTAGTTGAATCGGTGGAATATCCTCCAATAGTTCTGGTAAATCATTTCGCAAAAACTCCAGATGGTTTGTAGAATTCAGCCTAGGAGGTAGTTTGAAGTAGTCGATTAACGTGTTTCTAAGTAAATCTGCCCACATATTGACTCTGAATTTGTGTTGAAATTATTATTTGTATGTGGATTGTCCGCAGCCCGCGTATGAAGATTATGAAAATTTGTAATCCCATCTCTTGTGAATTGAGATTCGTCCGTCCGAAGAATTATGATAATAAACTCGTCCAGTTGAAAAACTCAAGTTTCTTTTCTAAATCATTGGGAAGCAGTTCCTGTAAAGGTGTACGGTGGTATGGATAAAGATTTTCTGCATGCAGTACATTTGAAATTTTATGTCTGGAAACATTGAATTGTAAAGCTAAGCGTCTGATGCTGATTGATGGATCAGTTGTAACAGCTTTCAGTATTCTTTCAGCAGCCGAAATTGTTAGAAACGTTGATAAAAAAACATAAATTTCTTTTTTTACCTGCTGCATGTCTTCCAAAGTACCATTTAACTTCATTTAGCAAAACCATATAACAAGCTTGATGAACTTGCTGACCACATTAATGAAGATCTTACCCAAATTTCTATCTGGTCCGCAGCGAATGGATTGCTTGTTTACCCGAAAAATCTCAAGTAATCCCGATCTCTAAATGACGTTTTCAATTGAGCATTCTGCCAGACCTGTACCTAGGTAACAGTAAAATAACAGCTGTTGAACACTGCATTAGCCTTGGCTTTATCATTGACAGTAACCTCTCAGGTTATAGTCATACTAATGCAGTTATTGGTCGGATATATGCCTGTCTACGCAAATTGTAGACAACTTCGTATTTTACCCTTGTTGAAACCAGTCGTAAGTTGGTACTCATCTTAATAACAGTCATTACATATTCTGAAGTTGTCTATAGCGCTCTCGATTCACTGTCACTAAACAGATTAAAGGTGGTATTCAACGATGCGGTTCGCTTTGTATATGGACTTCGGAGATACGCACATATCTCAGAACATACCAAAAAGATACTAGGTTGTACGCTACAACATTACATCAATGTGAGAAACCGCATATTTCTACATAAAATTATTCAAAATAAATCCCCACCCTATTTATATAATAAACTTGCCTTTAACCGTTCTGCACGAAATTTAAGTATCGTTCCCCATCGTCGCCAATATTTAAATTCGTCATGCTATTAAACTTTGGAACCTTCTCCCACCGCGTATCAAAATGATATATATTATATCACACATAAACACACATAGAAATTATACACAATTATACACATATATCAGTATACACCTTCGTATACACTGATATATGTATATGTTTCTTAAATGCTAACCTAAACCTATGTAAGCTGGCCACCGCTATTCACAGAGCACATAAATTGGTCAGCTCTACCTCATTAGTGAGGCTGGTCCGTAATTGACGGAAACGACGACGAAACATCTTCCCCATCATTCAACCACCAGAAATGCTGGTGCTGCCGAACGACATCCCTCTTATCGCAATTCCCCCACCGCCCTACTGATCCTGAGGCGATCCACACTGCCGTGTGCGATGTCTATGTTGTAGTTGAGTCGCCTGTCCCCAGCTGTCCGAGCGACATGGAAGATTAACGGCACCGCTGATCTATCCTGGGTCAACCCTATCTGATCAAGGTAGAGGAATGCTTCCGGTGGAGGTCTTTGCTCTTGCAATGTGCCTTCGAGTCAGCTTAATTACGAAGTTATCCACTCGTATTAGGTTCGCCCTGTTGTAAAGGACATCATTAGGATAAAATTTATTGTACTCCGACTCTGGTATTCTGTACAAGCGAAGACAAGCCCTAAGACAAGCCCTCTCAAACACCCGAATCTTTTCCATTAAGCTTGCTCGTACATTGAACCACACGGGACAACCAAATACCAGCATGGGCCTGATAAGGACCATGTAGCAGATTACCTTTACCCTCGCATCGAGTTGGCTTCTATAAAACAGTCTCTTTGTAAGGGCAAAAGCACCTTTAGCTCTGGCCAGAGCAGCATCTACATTTTTGCCAAAATACAGAAACTGATCCAGCCAGATTCTAAGGTATCTGACTACATTTCGACAAGCAAGAGGCTGTCCGCGTTGTTCAATGATAGAGAACTTTCGCCAATTTTTTCTGGCATCCCTAGAGGCTCCAGACAACGGCGTGCTAAAGAGAATGGTTTCCGACTTCTGAAAGTTGATTTTCAACTTCCAGTCATCGCAAAATCGTCTTATCTTATCGAAGTCACGCTGCAAGAGAGTATTAATGACCTCGATTTTTTGACCTGTTCTGTACGCTATGAAATCGTCTGCGTACGCAATAGTATGGGGAAGTGAACCTATCAAGTCGCTTGTAAAAATGTTGAATAGGATCGGCGAATAGACCGCGCCTTGCTGAAGACCATTTTTAATTTGCAATATTCCAACAGAAGTCACATCACCATTCTTCACGATGAACTGTCTGTTAGTTAGCATATTATAAAGAATGTACAAGAGTGGTTTACTGATCCCCAGTCTAGTCAGCTTATAGAAAAGACCCTGTAACCATACGCTGTCGAAGGCCTTCTCCAAGGCGGCAACAAGGCAGACACCAGTACATTGTTTTTCCCTTTATTGTATTGAATATCGGACACCAGTTTAGACGCGGCATGTGAGATATCATGTCCCGCCTTAAAACCGAATTTATTATCCGGAATTATATGTTTGTCCTCAACCCACCAGTCAGGTTGAGGACTAGGACTTACTGATATTCGGAAGGAGACTTATCGACCGGAGATTCGCCGAATTGGATATATCCTTTCCCTTTTTGGGGATAGGTTGAACCACCACCGTTTTCCAATGCGCTGGATAATGTGCATTATTCATTGCATTATTAAACAGGCTGGTGTAGATGTCCACCGCTTCTAGAGGAAGATGTCGAAGCACGATGTTCGGAATACCGTTGGTCCCCACTGATTTCTTAGCTCTGATTGTGTCGAAGATCTCATGGAATCCTTCCTTCGAAATGAATGGGGGTAGGCCACCCTCTCTGGCAATGACGTTACTTGCCATATTTTCGTCGCTAAACCGGGTGAAACCAGAGCCCTCGGATCGCCAGTTCTCTATTTCATTTCGAACGCAGAAGTCAAGCACAAAGACGCGACTGTCCAGGTCGTAATTAGGGCCAGTGGTATCAGTGGCCTTGTATACTTTCTGGAAAGTCGCCTCTATGGCCTCAACCTTCTCCTATGGATCCTCGATCACAAAGAAGTCGTCATCGTCAGCGGCTTCATTTGGATCAATACCTGCTATTTTTAGTAACCGTTCATTGTCTGTTGTCCGGGCTATTTTAAGACACTGAAGGTCGTTTTAATTTTTTCTCCGAAATAGTTTATTTATTTGCGGAAACATATTCGGGTTGCTGGTGTTTACAGCACGAACCTTGTTGTTCCAATAGAAACTTCCAGAAATTCTGTAATTCTCTTTTATTAGTGTTTGAATATTTTTAATCGACGACTTCAGTGTCCTAATCTCCGGGTCTTGTCTGTCAGTTAACTGTCTATACAAGTTTTTGAGTCTTGTCAGAAGTCTACTTTTCTGTCGGTGCAGTGCGTCGATAGTAGGATTGCGGAACAGGTCTTCGTTAGTTGTACGTCGATACCGCGGTATTATAGTGTCCATAGTTTGTTTAATTGTCTCGTCCATTTGTTTTAGGTAATTGTCGATCTCCTCGTTTGACAAATTCCTATTGGACGGTGGGTGGAGCGTGTTCGAGGAGAGCGCTCGTGCCAAGGTTGCGGAGAAGCGTGTCCATCAGGTCTTATTGTAGTTGTAAGAATATTTTTGGGCAAACTCCTCCAATTCCTCAATATCGTTGGGAACTGTAATTTCGGTGCTAAAACCGCAATGGTCACTGTCATACACGAATGTTGGCAGACAGTTTAGCGTTTGTAAATTCGTAACTGTCAGTCGTATACGTTCGTCGTACAGCATTAGATCCAAATAAGACCCGCCTCTGGGAAACGACGGGTTATCCGTCGCTTTAAGACCGAGTCTGTACATGACATCGTGCTGACCATACCAATCGAGTAGTAGGTTCCCTCTAGTATTTGGCAAATTATTTCCCAAATCTCTATGTCTAGCGTTGAAATCCCCGCCGATTATAAAATAATTCTCCCCCGATTCCAGCCTCAGAAGTCGAAAAAGCGTGTCGAGCTCTGTAATGAATAGAGCGGATTGTGAAGCCTCAGGTGCATAAACAGAGGCCAAGTACAGCCGCTTTCCACTGCGGAGCGGGATGTAAATGACGACTATCTCCAACACCCGGAACCTGCGCAACACACCCTTGTACACTCTGTGAAATTTTACACCTTCTTTAATGAAGATCGCGACACTGCCCCCACGTTTGGATCTGGGCCGATTTCCTCTTCTAACAATATAATTATTGTACTCCAGTTTGTGCTTATCGGTTATCTTGGTTTCGCTAGCGAAAAGCACATCAGGAGTTTGGTCTTGTAGCAATTTAAACATCGCGGCTCTTCGTTCGATCTTAATCAATGAATTAACATTCACCGCAAGGACCTTCAAAGTTTGCTCCACCATATGCGTACCCATTACGACATGTGTTGCGTTAGTCCCGGCAGCCGCGCGTAGATCTGGTCCACCTGCTTGGCCTGTTCTTGTACCTGCTGTTGCAGCTGAGCCATCTGTCCTTGGATTGCGAGCAAGATGGCCAGCATGTTGGGTGCAGCTTCCGTTGTTCTCGCCATTGGCGCCGGAGAAGCAACAGTCGCTTGCTGTACCGTAGCCCCTCTCCCTGACGCCATTTGGGCGTAGGAAATTTGAGACGTGACGGCTGGTATTTGAAACCTAACAGGTGAATGTTTGACCTCCACCTTCTGCTGGCGAGCCAGATTTGCTTTTTTAATGTCAGCGAACTTAGGACAACCCCGATAGTTTGCGGTGTGTCCCACGTTCCCACATAATTATTACCAATGACCAACTTACACAGGTCCTTGGTTGCATTTACCTCTAATTTGTAGGTGTTGATAGGAGTCACCTTCTCCTTCTTCTTCTTCTGGTGCTGCTGCTGTTGCTGTTGTTGTTGTTGTTGTTGTTGTTATTGTTGTTGTTGTTGCTGCTGTTGATGCTGTTGATGCTGCTGCTGTTGATGCTGCTGCTGTTTTTGTGGCTGCTGTTGTTTTTGCTGATGCTGTTGTTGTGGCTGCTCTTGTTGTTATTCCTGGTGTTTTTTACGCTTTTCTTGGTGTTGTTGTTGGCTCTGCTTTGGAGCAAGCAGCGTTTGCTGTTGTTGCTGGAATTGTTCTTCCTCTTCCTTCTTACCATTTGCCTTTCTCTGATGGCCAGTACCCTTTCTTGTAGCATTTTGATGCTGCTACTTATGGCCTTCATCTCTTTCTCTTCATCTTCTGTTGAATGAATGAATGAATGAAGCGAAGCTGTTCCCTTCCCTCGCTCCTCCAAGCAGTTTTACAGAGGAAGTTGGTAGGGAGGGACGTTGGACTAAGTTGGAAGTTGGCCTTAGCTTCCTCCTTCTCTTAGCGGTTGGTGTTTGGCTTGAACTGCTTGAAGCCTCACCTGATAATTCAGCAGGTCCCGCTATTGGCATAGCGGACCGCTCTCTACACTCCATCACGTGCTGTTTACTACAACACTTAGTAACACTTTAACTTTTTTTTTATTATGTCTTCTAATTTAAAATAAAAAAAGAAAAAGAAAAAGGTTTTTACACGACGCAGAGTCGAACCCACAACCTTTGCTGTCTCAAGCGAATACACTATCACTTAGCTAATTGGAGCCTAAATCCAATTCGTCAAATGTCTTACTTAACGGAATCACTTCTTACTTTCTAGCCGAACACGTTTAAACTCCGCGGAGGTGTATGAACGACTGATGATTCAATTTAAGAGCTTGAATTGTTCGTGGATCGTCCAGATAATATCAGTTTTTATGGGCACTCCACAAAAAAAGTCTAATGGGCTCAAATTGCAGCTTCGAGGCGGTCAATTGGCATCGCCAAGGCGACTGATAACTGAAATGGCGTTTAAAGCAGCATTTGCGGAGTAAAATGGACCAATGACGCCACTACTCCAACCTGCATCAAACTGTCACTGTCTGTGGATGCATTGGCTTCTCGACAATCACGTGCGTGTTTTCCGATACCCATGTGTGGCAATTTTGTTTATTACATAGCCGAACGTTATTAATTTTCCATTCAGCAAATTATAAAATTGTATTCTAATCAGAAAATATATTTTGTTTTAAAACATTTAATTTTGGCATGCGTTTTATTTGTAAAATATATTTAGATTCTAATTTCTTCCAATTTAAATCTGAGTACAAAATATGAAATATGATACTACGAGTAGCAACTCTGTATACACTTTTTGAAAATCTGTCAACAGGCATATTTTAAAATAGTATTTATCAAATACGAAAAATGGTCATTTGTAATACTAACTACTAATAGTAATATTATATTGAATACTACCAGAAGAAAATAAACTATCGAAAACTACTATCATCGTTTAGAGTCTTATATTCGTATAAATACGAGTATAAACGCAAACGGAAAGTATTTGAAGTCTTCAACAAAAGAGAAAGAAACCACAAGAAATAAGGAATTAAGATCGAAAAACTTATGATGCACTGATAAAAGTCAGGAATTTAGGCATTCATATGAAGATTAAATAGCTCAATCAAAAATATCAGAGAAAACTGAATAAAAGATTTGTTAGGAACACTAGAGAGTGGAAGAAAGATAAATATTAATAAATTGGAAATATTGAATTATGATTGCGGTATACAAAACCGAGAACATAAAAGAATATAATAAGAGTTGTCATAATCACGCCGTTATCCATTGCGCAAAAGGTATATGAGGCTGCACTAGAAGTTGGACTACAATGAATAAGAGTGTAAGAAAAACTCTTAGACATACAAACAAAGTAATTTTAGGCTATCTCAAGGCACTCATAATAACAACTTCAGAATTTATCATTAATTTATATGTACCTGTTTTGAAAAAGCGTTTAGCATATAAAAAAAGTGCATGCACTAGTGTTTTAGTGCGTTTGGAATCAATTATAACATAACATATATAACATAACATATATAACATAACATATATAACATACAACATTGCGGTAAACATACCGCAAATTAAGAACGTATAACAGGAGAGTTCGAGACATAAGCAGAAGTAGGAGAGGGAAGTATATTGGGCAACCCGCTCTTCATATGTACTATGGATGTGAAAAGTCTTTTAAATGAGAAGCAAACAAGTTGAACAATTAATAAAATCGCAAAAATTTTTTTATATTATCCATGAGAAAAAGGTTTAATAACAACTCGAATGTAAGTCGAATATACTGGATTGTGGATTTTCGTGTTTCTGGATCTTCGCTTCGCGATGTTTGATTTTCGAAATATTACATTTACCACATCCTAAATGGAACAGTACTATTAGAACTATAATAGTTTATATAGTAATTATCATATTAGAGACAACGCAGGCATTTGTAAATAAAAGAAAACGAAAAGCAGCACAACTTCGACATCATACGATATAAGAGGATCATATTACAATATTATGATGATGAAAGCTGATCTATTATAATAACATATCTTAAAAATTTAAACTGCTCAACTTCCCTTAAAAAGCAAAAAACGGTTTATGAAAACCTGAAACGTATTATATTTTGTTTCTAAATAGCGATTTATTCTATTGGGACATTCAACAAAACTCAAAGAGAAGTATTAAATACCAATAATGGAATGGATGAAATTGTTAATAATCAGCATAATTAATAAGGGATATTTTAAAAAGTGTTAATGTTTCTATGTTTTGTGTTTACATATATACAATTTGCTCGAATAACGTAGATAATTCTGTGTTTACATGATCACAAAGCTGTATTTCATGTATAGTCAAGTAAAACTTTCTGAAAAAAAGTTGAGTGTTGCTGACAAAAAATTGTCGGGCAATGACAGATTACTACGAGTATTGAATCATTCAGTTCAGAACTTAAGCACCGTGTTGTTTTTTATATAAAATAACGTAAAAAGAGAAAAAAGAAAAAGCTTTCAACAATTCGGCAAATAAATATCTCAACTTTAATACATAACTATTTCGTGCTGAAAAATAAATTAGTATGTTAAGCCATATTAGGTGTTGTATATACGTATGTCTATTTATATATACAGACAGTAGTTTAGTAAGTCTATCGGTGTTATTTATAACTCCTTACCTCTCCAAATTAAGTACAATATAATAGTTCGATGGTCATATTAAATACAGCATTTTTTAAAACTTAAAAGCAAATTTCAAATTTGTCTTAAAATTAACAAATTTTACAAAACTCGTATTATCTATTCGTTAAAAGGAATTAAATCAAATAAACTAAGATCTCTGAAAGTTAATAGGCTAATTATTTTATTCGAATTTTAGAGATAAGATAAGATATAAGAATTTGAAATGCACAAGTCGTTGAACAACTGAACTGCTTGAATAAAGAATTTACAGACTGCACTTCTTTCTCTCTCTCTCCTTATCTGCTTATATTCAAACACAATACCATATAATAATATACTATTCTGTTGGTTTAATATATTAATTTTGCAAATAACACATGGATATTTATAAAAAAATATTATACAGGACCGGCCTTTGGTGGCAGAACCGAAGAAAAACTGTCATGAATCGAAATAATAAACTGCCACAACTTGAATAAGAAGAGAGACCAGTTCTTAGTGAAGAAAACTGCTTCAGAATGACATTAAACAAGACGAAAAATGTTATGACTCAGGAATTTAGAGTGGACATAGCAAATATAAGCGGGCTAAAAAGTAATCACTTTTCTGTGTACGTCCACGTCTGTAAATTCAGACCAGCTGTTTTGGCACTTAGTGAAACACAGGCAAATCCCCCCACAACATCTCAGATCACTCTGATCTGAATCTACCTGGCTCTACAAACTAGTGCCATTATTATTTTCTCATCTTGGGGTTGCCATTTACGTGCGTAGTGATATAGCTTACCAAACTCCAGCACAGGGTCTAGCTGTTTCAATCTTGAATTCAATTTCATGTGCTTAAAATTCCATCTCCGTAATGAAATTATCCACTATTGCTTTATTACAGAAGTCCCAAACTGAACAGTAATTCGACCTTTAACAATGCTTTGTCTGACTTCATTCAAAGAATTGTATCCCTGTATCCTCATAGTGAAATCGCTATTATGCATCTGGACAGACAACACCCGAAAGACGGTGTGTTGAAATTGTCGCTGCAGAAAACAACTTGATATAGCGTGTCGCAAACAATAGGAGAAAACCAATTGGAGAGGACTTAATAGATTCTTCAGGAATTTTAACTAGTCGTTATGTCTCTTCGATAAAGGCGTGAATGTCGCTGTTGATAGGATCACAGACACTATGCTCTTTCGAATGAGATCCTTTATCCCTTATCGGATTGAGAATATCAAACCAAAGGAAAAGGCATGGTGCGACTCGAGCTCTGAAGGGGCTGTCAGGGTTACAAAAATGTTTTTTTCGATCCTACAAGACCAACCCGACAGAGGGAAAGCGAAATAAGTTCAAACGAGCCAGGAATGACTGCAATATCTTTCTAAAGCGTGTGATAAAGCGTTTTAATACCACCATAAACTGAGGCAGACAATACTACAATGGTATTAACAAAGGTAGTAACAATTTCTGGTCATTCGTCAAAAATTTTAGAAAAATACTTTCTGCATATTTTGCGGTCAATTCAACACTTCCAGATCGTGCTTTGTCTCGTCTACACTTGAGTGCGTTGAATCTTTAATGCGACGAGTCTACTTTCGCACTCCTGTAGTAACAAGAGTACTTAAAGATCTTAACATTCACAAATCCGCTGGTCCAGATAGTATATCTCTCCTTCTTCTGAAGGGGTGTTCTTCCACGCTAGCAAAACCACGGCGTAAGCCTTTTCATCAATTTTACTCTCTCGAACACTTTCCGAGCAGATGGAAAACAGCATTTTTCCAGCCCGTCCCTAAAAAAGGCTCCTCTAATAGACCCATTGAGCTTACGTCCCTTCTTTCCAAGGTCATGGAAAACCTGCTAAACTGTGAGCACATGAAATATCTCGAAACACGAACATTTTTTCAATGGCCGGGAGTACGGTTGTCGTAGGAACAATCTGGCGAAAGCAAGATCACTTGCAAACATTTAAAACCAACGCACGTCGGTATCTCCATTTTTTTCCTCCCTAACTTCCCTTCGTCCGGTCTATGACCAAACATCTTAATGGTACGCAAAATCCCCTGTGCGCACGCCAATTATAAAAAAAGAAAAAAAAGGCGGGTTATACATGTGGATCGTCCATTCGTTAAAGAATAGTGCAAAACTCACGCGCCAGCAGAGGGGGCACAATGTTTCAAGATAACTCGTATTCGCCGATGATATTGACATTATCGGAAGAAAGCATTGTGATGTCAGAAGCGCTTTCGCGAGTATAGATGACCAAACCAGTTGATTTTGCCTTGTTCTTCGAATTCGTTACATGCGTTAATTATTTTAACGGTTAATAAAAAGAGAAGAAGTATACAAAGTGTTTTCTATGAATGTCGGCAATTATCATGTGACTTTCCCTAATATATTATGAGAGAAAACTTGTATAGATAGCAAACCTTTACTCTGCCTTATTTTGTCTCTTGCTAAATATGACATCTCCCGAGTTTATGTTTATTGTAACAAATAGAATTTTATTAAACTTTTAAATACTTTTGACCTAAGACCTTTGTATCAAAAGTAATTTAATGTCAAAAATAAATTATTTAAAAAAAACACAAAATCTTTTTTTTTCGCGGGTGTATTATAACAATTACTTTACGAAACAGACGGCTTTTCAATATCAATGTGCAGACAGGCACGTTGGATAATAAGTTAATTGGACCAAATTCATTTTATTCGGATCTCTAACTGGAGTTTTTGGATAAGGGAACTAATAGATAACATATAATCGTATACTCGTAAAACATCTCAATCTTAACACCAAGATCAGAAAGTAATGATTACTGTAAGAACTTTTCAAATACAAGCTCCAACTTGTACTTACGTACTCGTACGTATTCAAAGCAATAATTGTCATTTCAGACAGTTAACATAATAATACAAATATAGTGTCAATTTTTTTTTTTTTTTTTTTTTAAACTCAAACAATTTTCAGTTAATTTTTGTCTGTGCTTCGATACGTTGTGTCATGTTTGCAAAATTAATGGCTTCAGAAGAAAATGCCTAACATTTTCTGATTTGGAAATATCAGGGTATATTTTTCTTTTTGTTTACTTACTACTCAAATTAAGATTTATTTTTTATATTTATTATATAACATATTTATTATATAACATATTATAGTTTCCATTGTTAGATTTCAGCAGAACGGCTAATTCCTTCATTTAATGTACATATGTAATATAATATAATAATATAATATACTTCTATTATTTACTTTATTAATAATAATATACGAGTATATGCATAACATGTACATATATAATTAATTGTTTTTTTGTTGTTCTGTAATTTCCAAAAAAAACTTTTCTTTTTCCCACAAATTCGACGCAAATGAGCCTAAATAATTTCTTCTAATCTACGAGTACAATACTTCAAACTAAAAAAATATAATCAGAAACACTTTACATATTGCTTTCAGAAGTCAAGGGAAATATCCACTCTTGGCTGGGGATTGAGCGAAATTAAATAAAATGAACAATTGATTCTTATTAAGCAACAAGTTTTTAAATTTACTACCCTTCGCAAATATAGGGGCATTTCCTAATTTAATATTTTCATGAGTACATGTATACAACATGTACCGAGCACTTGCGTGAAGATGGGTATATAATACGCAAGCACATACCATATGTACGTAAGCGATTATGTGTATAAAAGTATGTTGATTCGTCATTCTTTTTGCAAGCACTTGATCGTAAATTACTAAAGCCACAGGGTTATGCAGAGAGAATTACTTCTTAAAGGTTACTGAGATTGTGATATCTACTTTTATTTGTTTTCATTAAATTGTGATTTCAAAATAAAATGCCACAACACAAACAACACGACTCAGATCATTGCACGTAGGCATAGAGACTATTCGATAACGTATAATATAAAATGTGGTGCCAATATGTCATGAATTGGTATATTAATTCTGTTGCTGTGGTGGGTGGTGGATATGTATACAAAGAAAGTTTTTTTTTTGAATAGTTTGCTGGATTTCCTTCTCGCTTAACAGTTTCTATGGCGTTACCATTTTTCAAATAAATCGCATGTTTAGATGTAATTCCTCATTGACTGTGGGGCGTCCGTTTCTTTTTTATTTAGCGAATAGTTCTTTGTTATAAATTGCTTATTGTAATTTGTACAAATAAATAATATGAAGGAAGCCTAATTGAAAAATGAGCACTGTTAAAATATTACCAATATCAGTTATAGGATTTAAGCTATGTTGACGCTGTAAATATTTTGCTAAAGTTTCATGAGTCTTAGCGGTCATAGTAATATTACGAAAGCAAAGTTAATACTTATTTCCTATACTAAGGTAAAAAAAAACTAATAAATTCATGAGTTAATACTACATGTTAACGTTAAATAGTGGCGGAATCAGATTTTTTTTTAAGGAGCGAATATTGCAAGCATTCGCAAACAATGTCAAATATTTTTTTAAAGTAAAAAGGTTCCATAATTGGCAGATTTTAACTTGAATGTTATTTTTTTTTATTTACATATACTCGTATTATTTCAAAAATTTTAAAAATAATAATAACAGTAAACCTTAGGAAGAAAACTGGAGATTGAATCACCGTCGGTATTTTGCATCGAAGAAAAATATGTAACAATTCATTTTAAAATCTCCCTGCGAGTATTTGTTGAAATTATTACAATAATTATGCAATTAAATCATTACAATAGTTATAAATTATTATTAAATTCATATCAGTATTTAAGTATCTACATAACTATATCTATAAACATCCTCCAAATAACAATATCCATTGTACGTATGCGTCAAAAAAAAAATTGGAATATCAAAATGACAAACTGTTACAAACATTTGGTGCTCATTCCACTTTTTTACTGTCATTAATCACTTTCAGGCAAAATAAATTGGAAATGTTCCTATATGTGTAGTAATGTAAGATTTTCAATACTTTTCATCATTAATTAGGCAACGAGTCAAGCATTGAAACATTTGATGTGAATACGTCTGTTATTCCGATAGATAGCTATTTTATTCGTTATAAAAATTATTTATACATAGGTTATCGCCTAATTTACAGTTAGTACATTATAGATATCTACATATATTCTATCTTTGTACTGAAAAATTGTCTGTTATATATTAATATATACAGCTAATAACACATTTTAAAAGAAAAATAAAAAATAACGATGAAAACATTTTTGCAAATGAATTAACGAAAAAAATAAAAATATTTGTATAGGTATATAAGTTGAATAAATAAAATAACATATTTGCCAGGAATACATGAGTATTTAGGTATAATTATGTTAAACAATCGAAAAATAAATAATAAATAATAAATAATAAATAATAAATAATAAATAATAAATAATAAATAATAAATAATAAATAATAAATAATAAATAATAAATAATAAATAATAAATAATAAATAATAAATAATAAATAATAAATAATAAATAATAAATAATAAATAATAAATAATAAATAATAAATAATAAATAATAAATAATAAATAATAAATAATAAATAATAAATAATAAATAATAAATAATAAATAATAAATAATAAATAATAAATAATAAATAATAAATAATAAATAATAAATAATAAATAATAAATAATAAATAATAAATAATAAATAATAAATAATAAATAATAAATAATAAATAATAAATAATAAATAATAAATAATAAATAATAAATAATAAATAATAAATAATAAATAATAAATAATAAATAATAAATAATAAATAATAAATAATAAATAATAAATAATAAATAATAAATAATAAATAATAAATAATAAATAATAAATAATAAATAATAAATAATAAATAATAAATAATAAATAATAAATAATAAATAATAAATAATAAATAATAAATAATAAATAATAAATAATAAATAATAAATAATAAATAATAAATAATAAATAATAAATAATAAATAATAAATAATAAATAATAAATAATAAATAATAAATAATAAATAATAAATAATAAATAATAAATAATAAATAATAAATAATAAATAATAAATAATAAATAATAAATAATAAATAATAAATAATAAATAATAAATAATAAATAATAAATAATAAATAATAAATAATAAATAATAAATAATAAATAATAAATAATAAATAATAAATAATAAATAATAAATAATAAATAATAAATAATAAATAATAAATAATAAATAATAAATAATAAATAATAAATAATAAATAATAAATAATAAATAATAAATAATAAATTATTAATAATTAATAACAAATATTAGATAAAAAAAGAAATAACAAGTAGCAATGATACGAGTATATCATATTACTTAATGTTACGTATTTAGTTAGTAAAATATTTTATTTTCCTTCTAGCTTCTACAATCTATCAGATAACGAGAAAAACTTTGCATCGTATTGAGAAATTTGTTTTGGGTTAATTGCAACTGTTTTTCGTGACACATTCCACAAATAACCTACACTTGGGGGTCATTTATATGTACGAGTATAATAGCCACTTTATACAGGGTGTCCCCTAATTCGTCAACGATAATTTTGTAAATGACTCCTGGGCATATTCTAAAAAAAAAATCATTCCACATTAAGGGTCTATCTGCAATGTTGACATCATTTATCGAGGATTGAAGATTTGGTGTACCCTTAACCATGTTAACGGAAATTACTCTGTTAATACTAATGATAGAAAATTCGTGTAGGACTTTGTTTTGAATCCTGATTGTTTCTCGTAAAGCAAGCTGTGGTTAGCTACATCACTAAATATTTGTTTTTGCAGGACTTTTTCGAAGATTTTAGATAAACTGGGTAATATGCTAATCGGTCTAGAGTCAGAAGGGGCATCACTGTTTGTTTTTTTTGCCACTGGAAGGACTCTAGCTATTTTCCATGACCTGGGAAAAGTTGATGCAATTATGCAGAAATTGATGACATGGGTAAGATGGGCAACTATCTGGGATAGGATAAGTTTCACAAACCGGATGGGTATTCCGTCCTCCCCGATAACTTTAGACTTAATAGCCATTGTGCATTTAAAAATTTCGCTTTCGCTTACAACTTCAAAGTCATGCAATCTATGCGCAGATCTGGCCGAACAGGCTGTTGCTCGATTTATATCAAAGTTACCATTAGTGAGTTGTTCACCTATGAAATAGTCATTAAGAATATCAGGATCAAGATCACTCTGTTGGTTAAAGCCTTTAGAAACACCAATCATTTTAAGGTTGCTCCATAGTTTTTTTGCTGGTTAGGTGGTATTGAGCTTGGACGCATAGTAATTTTTTTTCGACGCACGTATAATTGAAGTTGTACAATTGCGTGCCTCTTTATATTCTTTCTGTGCAATTTATTGCGAACTTTGATTGAGTTGAGGTAAACCATGGACATCTTTGGTTACGGACTCTAACTGTTTTTGTAGGTACATGCCTATCAAGCAGTTGTGTCAAAATCGATTGAAAGAAATCAACCTTTCCATTAGGATCGGCGATTTGTCTATACTGCATCCATGGGGCGGACTTTGTGGTGTTGGGTAGGTGTAGTTAACAATACTCAGACTGACGGAGGACGCTAAGTCTTTCATTTGAAATGCAAGCGAGTCGTTTCTTAGTAAGTCAACGTTAAAGTCGCCGCACACAACAATACGCTAATATAGTGCACAAAAGTCCGAAAGTGCTAAAAAATATGACAATGCAGAGCATCTTCGGTTTTTATTGTATGCGCAGGAGACAAGACATTTAGTAGTATTGCAGTCGCTTATTTCCACAGCAATGTACTCAATGCCAGATTCACTTGATTTAAAAATTTCATTAGATTTCAGAGTGCAACACCTCCACCTGTGGTATCAGTGATTCTGTCACTCCTATGTAGTCTATAATTTGGGATATCGTGGATCTCATCACGTACATTCGGATTAAACCAGGATTCACTTACACAGAAAACATCAAGACAAGAAGTAGAAAACAAGTTCTTTAAATAGTCTAATTTAGTGTCATTTAAACTTCGCGCATTTAAATAACATATTCGTAGTCCATTATATTGCTATCAAATAATTGCAAATAATTTTTGCAATAGTGTACGTTGATTTTTCATTCACAAATTTGTTCTTTTTTTCCTCTATCAAAATTGTTCAGAAGCATTAATTTTGCACTGATTGAAAAATAATTAAATTTACTCTTCGGCATTTTTAAGAACGCACTTGTCACATCAAAAAACCATCTGAACTGTAACTGAAGAATACCAATTTAATATCGACATACTCATACCACCTAAAACTTAACGAGCAATGGGACGTGAAAATGAAATTCGCAAAAGTAGCCGTTTTTGCGGAATCAAAACCAAGATTCATTATTGGAAAGTTATGAAACTGATTTATATTCTCTATATGATATATTAGCGATATTATTAATAAACGTTTTTCTTTTTATTGTGGAAACAAAATTACAGCTTCAAACAATATTTTTAACTGCACTGTATGAGACCGACATCATGTGGAGACGTTTGCTTTTAGTTGAACATGAAAGTGTTTTTTCATCATTCACTAAATTGGGTTTAATTGGAATATCGCTAGCATCCAATTTTCCGAGTTTGTGTCAGCAAAGGACAATTTCGCTGCACTCATGACGACGGGGGTCAAAGCAAGATGAGCAATACCTACATTCTTTTTGCCACCTTTTATTAGCAGCGTTTCAATACCCTTATATTATCACCACAAGCTAATGAAAAAGGGAAATTTCTATTAGAACAACGTAGGTATGACATAGCATATGTACATACGTGCCTCATTTCATACAATTTATTTAATGAAAATTATTTATTTTTAAACTTTACCTAATATCAGTAAAACCAAAAGTTGAATCTAAACAGTACCATTTCTCATCATCATTCTGCACAGATGCACGAGTTTGTCTTCGATGCCAAACTATATAGCTTTATAAATCCTGTAATTTTTGACCTTGAAATCGATATGAAAAGATGGTAGGTATCAATTCGGACATCTTGAGTTTTTTTGTCGTGATCTGACTGAGTGTGAAAATTTGGTCGATTTTGGACTATCCTGGCCTGAATCCGCAGTTCAATTTGATGACAAAGGGTTTCAGGTGTTCAAATAATATGGCAGAAAAGATCCTGTTCACAATGTTGAGGAGACTTATATACATTTTTATTTCTGAAATTAATTAATTATACTATACACATGTATATGATTATATCCTAGATAAAAAACTATTTAAATAAGCTCAAAGCATTCTTACTGCTAAACCTAAACCAAGCTAAACCTAACACTTGATATGTTGACGGAAAAACGGTACTCGTATATATTTTTATTAAAATATGTGCATATGTACAACTTTTACATTAGGAGGATACATTTTTACAAAAAAACACATAGTAAATTAACTTTCATTTTTCTAATATTTTATTTTCTTATAATCTTAACACTACTCTAACACAGCGTGACAAGGCTTTCGTAACATGAGTGATGATATGTGTAAATGTTTCTTCACAGTTACCTAAAATAGTAATGGAAAGCAAAACTGCTCCATCACCTGACCTTCTCGTGTTATTGATGCATTTATGAAAGCTACCTTCATGTATTAAGTGCACCAATAATTAAATTTAGTTGTCTTGCTCGGAATAATTTAAAAAAGTGATTTAACCATGGAGCGACCTTAAAAAAAACTACGTTAACGTCTTTATGGGTAGAATTCTACTCATAAATGTATTTTGCCTCCACTGAACTCCAACAAAATAAGAATTGTTGTAACCTTTTTTAAATGGATTTTATTTTTTTAATTATTTATAATTATTATTAACTGCTTTGAAGGCTGGTTTCTTGCAAATTACACAAATCAGTTAGCCTTTTTTGTCCTTATTCACACCTTCTTCATAACAAGAAACGCATCTTCCTCGACCTTTTTGCTGCCGTGGTAATTGATGTGGACTATTTTATCGAGCCCGTTTTAATGTTGTGGAAGAGAATGAGCGTTTTTCCGTGAAGGATGACATATCAGAGTCACCGCGGACTGTTGACAAAACATAATTCCGATTTCGGATTCCTAGACGGATTATTCACCTACGGTTTAGATAACGACATCCCGAGTTCACGAAGAAAGTTCTTTCTCCTCGAATCAGTTTGAATTGTTTGTTGATTTTTTTCATTTTCTTTATAAATAATATAGGAGTTAAGAGTGGAAGTATCTTATTCGCAAAAACGGCTACCGGCCAACGACAAGTTTTGTGTTTGAAAGTGTAGCATGACAGCATCTTATCAACGGTGTCAACACCTCCTTTTGTTGAATTATAATACGCTATTATATTCGGCAACTTCTTCGGCTCCGGGCCCAATTCCGCATTTGCGTGAAGAGTACTCTGAACAACAGTGCATTTGTTCTTTCGCCCGACATAACACACTAATGCAGTGTTTTCTGTATTTCTGTATTTATGTTTTGCCTACTGCTCAGCACGTTGTCGAAACGAAGAACTCTGTTCATACATGTGAAAGTTTTCTTTGACATGATTGCTCGAAACATCGGTCTTCCAAATTTTCCGTCAAGCAAATGCGCCACCTCTACGTTTTTTGATCTAAGCAATACATTCAGCCTTACAATCAGAAAATGTAAAAAAAAAAATAAAAACACACTTACTTGAACACTCCACTTAAAATTAATACGCCTATATATGCACGTAAAAGGTCACGATCGATTGTGACATACTCTTGTGGATATTCAGCTCGCGCATATACATTTCAACTATCAATGATAATGTTTTCTATTGTTGGTGTAAAAAATAGCAAAAATGGATCTATTTTTTCGAATACGCGAGACATTGCTATACGAGTTACACCGGGACGCAATGATAACACGTTTTCTTTACGCATTCTGCCAGTGTTTTCTTGAACTGGCGATAATTTCCAGACTGTTCCATCTTTCGAAATTAATGTGGACTTCGAATTGGGAAATTCAGTGCAGTTGTCAGCATCCGTTTAGGTTCATATTCGACTTCACTGTCTGAAGAAAAATCTGTTGCGTCACTATTTTCGTTCTTTAGCATTCCAATCTCTTCGTTAGTCAAAAATTTTGGAGCTGACACATTTGTATAAATTTACAACTTTTATATACTTTTTCACAATATTACAATTATTTGGCAGTATTTGCTTACGTGTATAACCAAAGAAATACTTTCGCTTTCTGAACTGCATGGAAACTGTAGGAATAATATTTCTTGCACGGGGATTCCCCTTTTTAATTGTAAATTATACGGTGGTTCCCTTTTGTAATGCTATGAAGTTAGTGTTGAGCACAAGTATGTTATGCCACATAAAACAGTCATAAACAAATAGTTTTTGCGCTGAAAAATCCCTTGGGGTAGAATTCTACCCACAAGGACGTTAAACGTGTATTTGTAAAAAAATGTAAAAATATTTCGTAAAAAGACTAACCGTCTTTACTTTACTTACTGTACATTACTTTTTTATTGCAAAACAGCATTTGCAACAAAGTCAAGTCAAATCTCAACATGCTGATGTTTACCGTTCTTACGATATGTTGTAAGAAAGTGCAGCTATGGGTAGAATTCTACCCAATGGTCATTCTACGGTTAAGTTGTGTTGAGATAGTTTTAAGTAAAAATATAATACAATCTACAAACTAAATATAAAAAAATAGGTCGCCGCAATTGTGAAAATTGTTCCAAAAAAATTTGTTATGCGTGTAGCCAATATATTGTAAAGGCCCAAGGAAGGGCTGTAACTGAAAAAGTAAGGAAGGCTTATCAACTTTATTTTAATCGTTCTATAAAACAAGAAAAATGGATTTCGAAATTGTTTTGTATCTCGTGTTATGTTACACTTATCGAATGGTTAAATGGAAAAAAGAAGTCGATGCCGTTTGCTATTCCAATGATATGGCGTGAACAAGTGAATCATTATGATGACTTTTATTTTTGTTTAACTAAAGTCAAAGGGTGTTGGACGAAAACTTATGAACGATGTCAATTTTGACCTTAAACTAAATACAAAGTAACTAGCAGCTTGGAACATCATTGAAAGCTGTAATAAATGGGTCTTTTTATGAAATTATCGAGCCGACAATGCAGAATGTCATTGGAAATACATTTTTTGCATTAACATTTTGATTGTTTTCCATAAAACCTTGGAGCGGTGAGTGACGAACAAGGAGAACTCTTTCACCAGGACATAAAGAAGATCAGTCGTTCATAGATCTCAGTAGTGAGCAGACGTATTATCGTATTATCGGCTTAAGTAGTGCAGTAAAATAATAAGTATAATTTTAGCCAGTGAATTTTCAAGTGTTCGGTAGCCGAGGTGGAAAAGACCTAGACGATATCATACCTGGTTTAACGATCCCGAGGCCTGGGTTCGATTCCCATCGGCAGACAAACTGTTTTTATTTCAATTTTTATTGAAATAATAACAAGAGAAGTGTAAAAAAAAACAATATAGAAAAAAAATCAGGTGATGGATTGCGGAGAGCGGCCCGCTATGCCAATAGCGGGACCTGCTGAATTATTATCAGGCGAGGCTTCAAGCAGTTCAAGCCAAACACCAACGGCTAAGAGAAGGAGGAAGCTTAGGCCAACTTCCAACATAGTTCAACGTCCCACCCTACCAACTTCCACTGTAAAACTGCTTGGTGGAGTGAGGGAAGGGAACAGCTTCGCTTCATTGGCACAGAGCGAATCGGAAGATGAAGAGGAAGAGATGAAGGCCATAAGTAGCAGCATCAAAATGCTACAAGAAAGGGTACTTGCCATCAAAGAAAGGCAAATGATAAGAAGGAAGAGGGAAGAAGAAGAGCAATCCCAGCAACAACAGCAACGCTGCTTGCTCAAAAGCAGACCTAGCAACAAGACCAACAAAAGCTTAAAAAGCATCACCAACAACAACAAGAGCAGCTATAACAACGGCATCAGCAAAAACAACAGCAGCCACAAAAACGGCAACAGCAAAAACAGCAGCAGCAGCAACAACATCAACAACAACAACAACAACAACAACGACCACAACAACGACCACAACAACAACAACTAACAACAACAACAACAGCAACAACAGCAGAAGAAGAAGAAGGAGAAGATGCCTCCGAACAACACCTATAAACTAGAGGTAAATGCAACCAAGGTAAATGCAAGTAAGTTGGTCATTGGTAATAATTTTAACATAAAGAGATTGGGGAACGATCGCCATGCCATCGGGGAGGGCTACGGCTACGTGAAAGTGAAAGAGCTCCTAAAGGAAACGACAACGGAGCACTACTCATTCACACCAAGGTGTGTGTTTATCCGTAATTTTCAATTCAAAAGATTCCTTACCGCTGGTGGGGGGAAATCTTTTAAGTGAAACTACTTCGTTGACTCTTAATAACAAAAAGCGATTTTATTTATTGAATAGCTTCAATTTATACAAAAATTTTGCTTACTTTAACAAAAAGAAATTTGTACAGAAATTTTGCTTATTTAACAAAAAAGAATCAATATACAATTGACACTCGAGCGCGACAGGTAAACGTACTTTTTGTCTATTCGACACTTTACGTATTGTGCGGTTGCAACCTGAGTCATTAAATTGTTGTTGTCACAACATGCTGGGGCCTCTCTCAAATTGACGAAACACAAAAATCGGTGTCTGAAAAAGTTCCTCCACCTTCAATCCGCTTCTCATCTTTAGACTGTTGAATGATTATTGATTGATTTGTCTTCCTTCTCAGTAAAATGACGTCAATTGTAACAGCTACTACCAGAAATACCGTTGACCCCAGAAGAGAATATTGATGTACCCTATGGGTTTTTATTTCCTTCAGAATATGTTCTTGACTTCGTTGTAGCTCGATCGAATGTTCTAATTTTGAGATCTCTAACGACATATCGGTTTTCAATACAATGGGACTTTGCTCTCTTTTATAGTTAAACGTAGTTAACTTTTTAGAATGATTGAAAAATGGTAGAAAAGAAGATGTTATTTTTTTGATCATTGTTTGTCTACCAATGATTGTCATCATTTGATCATGGATCATGCAATCTGCCGGCAATTTCAATATCCCACTACCCTTTAAGGTAGTGTGTGACGGATTGAAGTCACAGTCAATGTTGAATGTAGTTGTACCCGGAATACTATATATCCAAGAATTCGGATGATGCATTTCAATCCAATATGTTTTAATCGGAATGTTGTTCGTCAGGCATGAGTCCAAAAGCTCAGTGTTGTGGTGAATTAGGCTCATTTCACAAGAGCTGACCGAAGCTCCTGATGTATATATTGGGTGTTGAAGTCTACACCAGTAATTATCGAGGTGTCTCTCCTTGCAAAGGGAGAATTCAGATCTATCAAGAGGGTAAAAATGGTTTCCCTTTAGATTCACAAGCAAGTAGTCTGACGTTGCCACAATGCAAGTGAAATTCCCACTATGGAAAGTAGGAACTGGTAACACTTTATATATCTTAAATTCCTCATTAAAAAGAAGTGGGAGTGTTATTTCTATTATTATATTTCTGCCAGTCAACCTTCCTCTTGAACTCAAGCTTTTGTAAAGTTGAAGGATGGATTCATGCTGCCTCTCTCCTGGTATCATTAATGAACGCGGTATGTTTTCGTGTATCCTTGTTAATTCATTTTTAAACTGTTGAACTGTCAGAATTAGTGTATGTAGCTTTCCCGTTTGTGTTGACAAAATAATGTCTAGTAAAATATTCTGTGTTGACGGATAGTTAAACATTATCAGAATAGCGTTGATAGCAGTTGACGAAAATAGCTTCAAATTGTTGTATTTGTCTACATTATCCTTAATTTTGGCTACCACTTCATTCAGCGATTGAATCTGTTGTCTTGTGTCCAAATGTTCCATTTTGAATATATTTATGGTAGAGTCAATTATGGTGGTTTGGTTTTTCATGAGTTGCACCACATGGTTTTCGTTTCCTTGAATAGCTTCAATTGTTTCTTCATACTGTTTGGCGAACCGTTGATCAAGTATTCCAAATAACTCGTTCGTAATCGTTCCTACAAAGTCAAATGGAGAGCGCCGTTGTCTTCGCATAGAGTCATCATTCGCATGCAATAAAATATCGTTCTTTAGTTCAATTTGCTGAATCTGGCGCTTAAATTGGATTAGTATCCCTTCGCACATTATTGACTTGACTTCAGCTATGTCTGTGGATGAGCACATTGTTTCCATTTGATTAACACTTTCCTTATAGGTTTCGAACTCCAACCAATATGATGTCATGTTGAAAAATACGATGGTTTTCCAAGAGCTCGAAATAAGACTCGCTCGTCCTACATCCTCAAAGTATATTCCTGGCTGGTTTTCAAATGGAGTGAATTCGATCTTATGTTGTTGATCAGTTGGAGTAGCTTTGACTGAGTTCATGATTCCTAACAGTATAAAAATCCAAAACAGTGAGCTAGGTTTCTTATTCGATGAGTTTTTAATAGTTGTTAACACTTGTGATTTTCCTTTGCTTTCTCGAATATGTTTGATTGTTGAATCAGGTTGTCCTGACTCTATAGGTAAACGACACAATTTTGCTATGGGCCGTTTGATGTGTTTATTGCTGCTAAACACTGTTGCCGCTCGAACCTAATTATCCTTACCAGGGTGAACTTCAGAAATTCTACCCATTACCCAGGTTGTTGGTGGTAATCGATCTTTCTTGATGAGAACAATGTCACCAACCTTGAAGTTCTCTTCCTTCTGTTTCCATTTCGTTCGCTGTTGAAGCTGAGACAAATATTCAGAAGACCAAGTTTTCCAGAAGTCTTGGGTAATTTTTTGTAGCAGCTGCCAACGGGAGCGGTATGTTTTAGTCTCATCGATAATTGGTTCGGGTGTTGCATTAATAGCGCTTCCTATGAGAAAGTGGCCAGGAGTAAGAACGGTCAGATCACTTATATCGTTTTCGATTGCCGTTAATGGTCGGGAGTTAAGGCACGCTTCTTGAGTTAGCACAGTTGTCAATTCTTCAAATGTCAATGTTCTGTCTCCAATCACTCGCTTAAGGTGATATTTGGTTGATTTTACACTTGCTTCCCACAATCCACCAAAGTGAGGTGACGCTGGTGGTATAAAGTGCCATTGGGTTCCATACATTGCGAGTATGACCGATGTATCCCTTTCAGTTGTTTGATTGAAGCTCGTAGTTGCTGTTGAATTTCTTTACTGGCTCCAACAAACGTTGTGCCATTGTCACTGTAAAAATGCGAACATATTCCCCTCCTCGAAGTAAATCGTCTTACTGCTGCTGAAGTAAGGTCACTAACCAGCTCAATGTGTACTGCTTTAGTTGTAAGGCAAACAAAAATGGCAATGTAGCCTTTTGTTGATCGGTTGCCTCTTCCTTTGTTGATAAGTATTTGAATGGGTCCTGCATAGTCAATTCCTGTGTGCGTGAAAGGTCTTGCTGGGGTTACTCTAGCAGCTGGTAACACACCCATTTGTTGAGAGTTTGGTTGTGCAATGAAACGATAACATCTTATGCACTTGTGTATAACTTCTCGATTTTGCTCGTCCTGATATAAGCCATCCTAACCGTGAGTTTTGGCCTATTAGGGAAGTTGCGTCATCCCTTCTTATACCATCGAGAATAACATCTCCAAATATATCGGCTCCGATAATTAAGTCTATAGTTCCAGGAATATCGTAGGTTGGATCTGCCAGCTCTATACCTTTAAGGTCTCCAAAGCTCACGCGTTTTACTTGGTTTGATGGAAGTTGGCTTGTTAGTTTAGGCAGAACAAGGGCTTCAACCTGGAGGTTGAGCTTTGATGGAAACCATGAAGTTATTGTGAACTCGACTTTGTGTTTGGACCTGCCGGTTTTCATAGCGCCTAAGCCACTCACTTCAATGTTCACTTCTTGTTTCTTTAGCTTTAATAATTGCACAACTGATTCCGTTATTAACGTTGCTTGAGCACCTGGGTCAATAAGTGCTCGTATCTTGACACTGTGGCCATCACTGCTGCTTGCATAGACAATTGCTGTTGCTAGAACAACATTTTGATCTAGGTAACTATGGTTCACCTGTTTTTATTGCATTTCCATGTGCTTTCAATATACAATTGACAGTCGAGCGCGACAGGTAAACGTACACTTTACGTATTGTGCGGTTGCAACCTGAGTCATTAAATTGTTGTTGTCACAACAGTGTGAAAAGCGGCAATCGATGCTGCTGAAGGGGTTGGAACCGTCTTCTGATCCTGAGGAGATCCTGGCACTGCTCGAAGAGAAGGAGTGCGAAGGACTCAAGTTTGTGGGGGTAAAGCCATTTACCACAGCGAGAGCCAGACAGGAGAAACGGAGTTTGCCGTTCTTCCTAGTGCAGCTAAGTCCCAAAAGCCGTCTGGATAGTCTAAGGAGTATCAATGTCCTAGACTACCAGGTGGTTCAGTGGGAAAAATTAAAAAGGAGCGAAGGCGTTATACCATGCGTTCGCTGCCAGAGGTTCGGGCACGCCGCGTCGAACTGTCAAATGCAGCCTCGATGCGTGAAGTGCGCAAAGAGCCACAGTTCCGAATAGTGTGCTCTGGGTAAGGACGGAGCATCCGATAGGACGCAGCTCTCGTGCGTATTATATGGGAACGTGGGACACACCGCAAACTATCGGGGTTGCCCTAAGTTCGCTGACATTAAAAAAGCAAAACTGGCTCGGCAGCAGAAGGTGGAGGTCAAACGTTCACCTGTTAGGTTTCAAACACCAGCCGTCACGTCTCAAATTTCCTACGCCCAAATGGCGTCAGGGAGAGGGGCTACGGTACAGCAAGCGACTGTTGCTTCTCCGGCGCCAATGGCGAGAACAACGGAAGCTGCACCTAACATGCTGGCCATCTTGCTCGCAATCCAAGGACAGATGGCTCAGCTGCAACAGCAGGTACAAGAACAGGCCAACCGGGTGGACCAGATCTACGCGCGGCTGACGGGACTAGCGCAACACATGTCGTAATGGGTACGCACATGGTGGAGCAAACTTTGAAGGTCCTTGCGGTGAATGTCAATTCATTGATTAAGATCGAACGAAGAGCCGCGATGTTTAAATTGCTACAAGACCAAACTCCTGATGTGCCTTTCGCTAGCGAAACCAAGCTAACCGATAAGCACAAACTTGAGTACAAAAATTATATTGTTAGAAGAAGAAATCGGCCCAGATCCAAACGTAGAGGCGGTGTCGCGATCTTCATTAAAGAAGATATAAAATTTCACAGACTGTACGACGAACTCTTACGACTGATAGGTACAAATTTACAAACGCTAAACCGTCTGCGCACATTCGTGTATGTATGCGGTTTTAGCACCGAAATTACAGTTCCCAACGAAATTGCGGAATTGGAGGAGTTTGTCGAAAGATATTCTTATAACTACAGTAAGACTCGATGGACACTCTTCTCCGCCACCTTGAAAAGAGCGCTCTCCTCGAACACGCTCCACCCACCGTCCAATAGGAATTTGTCAAACGAGGAGATCGACAATTACCTAAAACAAATGGACGTGACAATTAAACAAACTATGGACACTACAATACCGCGGTATCGACGTACAACTAACGAAGACCTGTTCCGCAATGCTACTATCGACGCACTGCACCGACAGAAAAGTAGACTTCTGACAAGACTTAAAAACTTGTATAGACAGTTAACTGACAGACAAGACCCGGAGATTGGTACACTGAAGTCGTCGATTAAAAATATTCAAACGCTAATAAAAGAGAATTACAGATTTTCTGTTTCTATTGGAACAACAAGGTTCGGGCTGTAAACACCAGCAACCCGAATATGTTTCCGCAAATAAATAAACTATTTCGGAGAAAAAATCAAAACGACCTTCAGTGACTTAAAATAGCCCGGACAACAGACAACGAACGGTTACTGACAATAGCAGGTATTTATCCAAATGAAGCCGCTGATAATGACGACTTCTTTCTGATCGAGGATCCGCAGGAGAAGGTTGAGACCATAGTGGCGACTTTCCAGGAAGTATACAGGGCCATTGATATCATTGGCCCTAATTACGACCTGGACAATCGCGTCTTGGAGGACAACTGCTACATTCGAAATGAAATAGAGAATTGGTGATCCAACGGCTCTGGTTTCACCCGGTTCTGCGGCGAAAATATGGCAAATAATGTCATTGCCAGAGAGGGTGACCTACCACCGTTCATTTCGAAGGAAGGACTCCATGAGATCTTCGACACAATCAGAGTTAAGAAATCAGTGTGGACCGATGGTATTCCGAACATCGTGCTTCGTCATCTTCCTCTAGAGGCGGTGGACATCTACACCAGCCTGTTTAATAATGCAATGAATAATGCACATTATCCAGCGCATTGGAAAACGGCGGTGGTTCAACCTATCCCCAAAAAGGGAAAGGATATATCCAATCCGGCGAATCTCCGGTCGATAAGTCTCCTTCCGAAAATCAGTAAGTCATAGTCCTCAACCTGACTGGTGGGTTGAGGACAAACGTATAATTCCGAATAATAAATTCGGTTTTAAGGCGGGACATGATATCTCACATGCCGCGTCTAAACTGGTGTCCGATACTCAATACAATAAAGGGAAAAACAATGTACTGGTGCCTGCCTTGTTGCCGCCTTGGAGAAGGCCTTCGACAGCGTATGGTTACAGGGTCTTTTCTATAAGCTGACTAGACTGGGGATCAGTAAACCACTCTTGTACATTCTTTATAATATGCTAACTAACAGACAGTTCATCGTGAAGAATGGTGATGTGACTTCTGTTGGAATATTTCAAATTAAAAATGGTCTTCAGCAAGGCGCGGTCTATTCGCCGATCCTATTCAACATTTTTACAAGCGACTTGATAGGTTCACTTCCCCATACTATTGCGTACGCAGACGATTTGATAGCGTACAGAACATGTCAAAAAATCGAGGTCATTAATACTCTCTTGCAGCGTGACTTCGATAAGATAAGACGATTTTGCGATGCCTGGAAGTTGAAAATCAACTTTCAGAAGTCGGAAACCATTCTCTTTAGCACACCGTTGTCTGGAGCCTCTAGGGATGCCAGAAAAAATTGGCGAAAGTTCTCTATCACTGAACAACGCGGACAGCCTCTTGCTTGTCGAAATGTGGTCAGATACCTTGGAATCTGGCTGGATCAGTTTCTGTATTTTGGCAAAAATGTAGATGCTGCTCTGGCCAAAGCTAGAGGTGTTTTTGCCCTTACAAAGAGACTGTTTTATAGCAGCCAACTCGATGCGAGGGTAAAGGTAATCTGCTACATGGTCCTTATCAGGCCCATGCTGGTATTTGGTTGTCCCGTGTGGTTCAATGTACGAGCAAGCTTAATGGAAAAGATTCGGGTGTTTGAGAGGGCTTGTCCTAGGGCTTGTCTTCGCTTGTACAGAACACCAGAGTCGGAGTACAAGAAATTTTATCCTAATGAGGTCCTTTACAACAGGGCAAACCTAATACGAGTGGACAACTTCGTAATTAAGCTGACTCGAAGGCACATTGCAAGAGCAAAGACCTCCACCGGAAGCATTCCTCTACCTTGATCAGAAAGGGTTGACCCAGGATAGATCAGCGGTGCCGTTAATCTTCCATGTCGCTCGGACAGCTGGGGACAGGCGACTCAACTACAACAGAGACGTCGCACACGGCAGTGTGGATCGCCTCAGGATCATTATGGCGGTGGGGAATCGCGATAAGAGGGATGTCGTTCGGCAGCAGCAGCATTTCTGGTGGTTGAATGATGGGGAAGATGTTTCGTCGTCGTTTTCGTCAATTACGGACCAGCCTCACTAATGAGGTAGAGCTGACCAATTTATGTGCTCTGTGAATAGCGGTGGCCAGCTTACATAGGTTTAGGTTAGCATTTAAGAAACATATACATATATCAGTGTATACAAAGGTGTATACTGATATATGTGTATAATTGTGTATAATTTCTATGTGTTTTTATGTGTGTATTGTGCATTTAGGTTAGGTAGGCTAAGGTTTATTTTAAGTAGATACTAAGCTTTTATAAAAAATAAAAAAATGTCCATATGCTAAGTTTTTGTAAACAAATTTTTTTCTTAGCCTTAACTATAGAAACTAAGTATTCCTAAATAAAATGTGAATGAAGTCGAAAGACATAGATATAAGTATTCAGAGTAGCTTAGAGTGCCTGTGTGGGGCCAGTAAGTTAGCATAAGATTGTTAAGTAATTGTAACTTTTTTGTTAGAATGCAAGAGTTAGTGTTAAGAAAATAAAATGCATTTAAAACTAAAAACTAAAACTAACATAAAGAAGATCGAACGTTATTGAGGTTGGTGGGATGCAGCCATTTTAGGGGATTACTGCTGGTCTTTAATGCAACAGCAAGTCTCAAAAGCTGAGACATAGAATATATGTTTTATAATAAATAAGATTTTCAAATATTTATGTTTTAGAATGAATTAAATGCCAATAAACGTTTTGTCACTTCTAATTTTGTATGCATTTAATATTAATTCTCGTATCCATAACACGGAAATTGTTAGTGTTACAAGATAATCATTCTTATATCCTTAAAGAGAATTCCCTATTGATAGAGAAATACCTTATTTTACTAGTGTTACACAAAAAAAATTTAACTTGTCACGCAGTGTAATCATATCTAAATGAAATGATAAAGAAGTTTCCAGTCCTTCAACAAGGCACGAAAATTGAATGCCATATATTAGATTTTTTTCACCCACTATTATATTATAAATAGTCCTATTATAAAATAGTCCTGAAAAAAGGCATAGGCAAATGAGTGCAGCTGAAACTTATGTTCTAGGTAAAATAAAATTGTTAGTTTAGCTTTTATTCTATCGTCAAGCACGAAAGGTGCAAATAAAAATTTGTTTAGAAGACCTTAAAAAAAATAGTGTTAACTGGCGCCCGGGACTCAGACCGTACTACAAAAATAATAATTTTTACCTAGTGCGCGAAGTTCGTTGTACGCGGATTAAATATAAAGAGCAAATAAATTTTTTGAAAGTGTACGAATGAAAGTGTTTCGTAAATTCCCGCAAAATGTGTAATGGAAACTTATCCTGAGTCCCGAAGAAATCAGAGGGCAAAACATGGACAGAGACAGTGTTAAGTACGTGAGCGGATCCATAGTATGGTTATACAGGTTGAAAAGGACAACATTCAACCCGTCGTTGCAGACCAACTGTAATGTTCCTGGTATTAGTACTGTAAGTTTAATCATTAAAAAGTGAAACTAGCCTATATACCAGAAAGAAGATATATTATTTTTATTTATTTTTTTTTGGGAAAAAAGGGAAGGGTTAAAAATAATAACTCATAATAATAAGTTAATCAATACAAACATATCCAATAAGTGAACTAAATTGGGTTTTAAAAAATTAATATCCAAGTGAAATTTAAATCTTTCTAGGAAATTTTTAGAAAATAGATTCACTTGTTTTAAGATAAAAAAAAAATTTAATTTAAGCAACACTATGGAAAACCCAAATCCTATCCGACCACCTGTGCTGGTCGTATAAGATAAACCTGCAGCAGACCCGCTACCACAGCCGCGACCACTGCATAATCCCCAAGCACCACCAAATCCCCTTAATGACCATCCTGAACTATAATAGTTTAGCTTATTTCCAATATTGTTACTGAAGTTTTACATATTGAAGGTAGAAATATGATTAGCTCCATCCTTAACCCAAACTTTGAACTCTCTGCGGGTCAAGATAAACCCCGAATATAGAGCCCATGACAGACATGGACAAAATTCCAGACATCAGTAGATGTCTGCAAGATTTCACTAGAAATACTGGAGAATTTAGCTCTTGGCGAAAGAGCGTAGATCGAATTCTCTCTTGTTGATACCACATGGATTCATAAATATTAAGTGGCATGTCTTCTAATAAATTTGGTTAGTGGTTCTCCAAAAAATCTAAATAAGCCTCCACATTCAAATTCTGCAGCAGCTCGAATGGGCCAATAATTCTACCATTCAAAATTCTCGTCCACATGTTTACTTTAAAACGGTACGGTGATCTATCTTTCCGTATCAAATGTGGATTTTCCACGTGCCACTAGTGCAAATTGCGGAGGTTCATGTGACCGTCCCTTTTAAAAGTTGATTCGTCCGACCATAGAATTTTTTCGAAGAATCTCGGATCTCCTCTGAACCTCTGCACCATCGTTTGACAAAATTGGACTCTTTCTGGATAATCTCGGGGTAGCAGACTTTGGACTCGCTGTACATGGTACGGATGGAGCTGGTTTTTCCTTAGAATTCGGTGTGCCGTACTTTTGGGTACTCTTATGGTTTATTCAATTGCATGTACTGAAGTACTAGGGTCTTGCGCGACTGCTTGTAAGACTTCGTCCTCTTAGGGCATGACGGGTCTTCCCTCCTTAACCATTCGATTTTGAAAGCGACCCTCTGAGAATGACCGGTGCACATTTACAAACACTCGATGATCCGGATGACGCTGAACATTTGGGTATCTCTCATGTCAAAGTCTGGCTGGAGCACTAGCATTACACCAGCATTCCCCATAAATGAGATGCATGTTATCATTTTCCTGAGCAGTGTATGGAGATGGCATGATGGCATTCGCAATACACAATCACGGGATCAATGACCAACACTAGTCCAGAAGAAATCCAGGTTCAACAGAAACGGTCAGATAGCAAATCAAAGTCGCAATGCATTGAAGTCCAATAAAGAAAACCAAATTGTAAGAAGGAAATTAACAGGAATACAGAATAATGCACTGTAAGCGAAGGAGCGTAACGTACGGCAGTATTGCACGATGTGCCTATGCGTCACTACTTAGCGAGGTTGGCATCTCTATTTGTTTCGCTCACACTAGTCGAAATGGCGTGTTTATCCGTCTCCGTCTATCACTGTCTATCTCGCTCACACTCGGTACTCATTTTGACCTATTAAAAATAATTAACTATGAATCGGGTTTCTTTAACAAAATATTTTTTTTGTCCTCAATTAGGCGTTAGTCTTGCAAGTGTCATACCATTTTGGAATCCAGACTAAATACGCCATCTCTTAAAGTTACTTGCCAAAATGGCATAGTACATTTTTTTATCAGTACAGTCAGTTCAACTTGGATGATTAATACATTGATGGACAAAAAGGCAATATTTTAGTTAAAACCGATATAGTTATGTTTCAATTTTGGACCGTAATTTACAGAAGAGTTACTCAGGGTTACGTGACAAAAAAAAAGATTTGCGGTCACAACACTTGAAAGATCGTCACAGGGTGTCAGATTTCTAATTTTTTTTTGTTTTTTTGCCAATAATTTTAAAAGTACACATGACTTAGATTTTTTTTATAATTGTGTAATAACCGACACCACTTGACCTATCACCCGTTTCCGGCTTGACGTTGATTTTTGGGACACCCTGTATATGATTTAATGAAGTTGATGAAATGCTGTTTTTGGTTTCATTTTTTGTGTGTAATTAGGAATTGGTATGAATTGGATTTGCGGGGAATTACATCTAGTGCTGATGAAGAGGAAGAAGCGGAGATATTTGATGATCAGCCTTATTGCGAAGATCAACTATGAATTGATATTTGCTACTTTTCAATTATTTTGTTAAAGCAGTATTTCGAGAATCAATTATCAATGTAGTATTGACCCATTGTGAATGTGCAACAATTATTATCAATTTGAAATCGCTGAAACGGTATTATGAACGTCAATTGTCAACAATTCTATTGACAACTGTAAATTTTTCTTTCAATCGCGATTTCTGTGTTGATAAAGGCGTTATCTGCATACAAATGTGAGTATTTTTAAGTTTTAATAGTTGAAAATAAAACTTTGTTATTTCCAAAGGTCTAAAAAAGTGATAAGCAACAAAAAACAGCTCTGTAGATTAGTCCAGTTGATGGAAGAAAACGATGAACTCGAGAAGGGATTTTGTTCCAAAGCAGGAGCACACACAAAGTGGACAAACATTGCTGTAGTATTAAATAGCTTGGGACCTCCAGAACGTACTTCAAAAAAGTGGCAGAGAGTATGGGTCGACCTAAAATGCAAAATCAAAAAGAAGAAAACTGAAAACAAAGTCGAAATATCAGAAACTGGTATTGGCCCAAATCGACTTCACCACTTTAGCGATTTGGAAGAAGCTTACAGCTTCTCACAGGATTATTAGAACTGGACACATGCGTTAATCCACCTGGAAGAGAATTTGGGTTGGAAAATGTTAACACTTAGAATGTAAGTGAAATAACTGAAGACGCGCACATGAACAATCTGCAGATCAGATTGACGCAGTTCCTGTTGAAGATGTTGAGCAGCAAAAGAAAAAAACTTATCGGAAGGGAAAACTACAAGCAGATCGTATATCGTTATTAGAAACCCAAACAGCGGACCAAATAAACTATCACGAAAATATACTTAATATTTTGGGTGACAATAAAAACAATATGATCAATATTGAATATTATACAAAAAAGAAACTTCAAATAGCCAAAGAAGAAAATGAAAAAATTCTGAAAACTAAAAGGGAAAAATTTAAGCTATACAAGCAAAATAAAGAAAAAAAAAGAAAGGGATAGGAAAGCAAAACTGAAGTTAAAAATTGAAAAATGAATAATTTTGAAGTTTTTTTTTAATGTTATCTTAAAATACTAAAATGAATTTCTTGCTTAATATGCAGTGCTGCATAAACATTATTGATTTGTGTTGCCTTTTCAGGTTTGTAATGAAGCTCTCTTGCCTATAGTGTGCATCCGAATCTATCTTTCAAGACCCCGATAGCTCTTTCTATTATATTTCTTCCCTGAGAATGCTTTTTATTGAATCTTGCTTGCAATTAACTTTCTTTAGCATTTCTATATGGATTCAGAAGATACGGTGCTAAGGGATATCCACCGTCTCCTAAAAAGAAACCATATATGTATGTAGAATGTAGATATATAATAAGCTGAGTAAATACCTAGAAGACAGAAGTCGTTGCGTCCATTTCTGTAATCGGATACCATTTTAGCTTTTAGCGCGGACATATTTCGTATGTTTGAGTCATAGGAGGTTCCAGGATGTTTAGCATCAATATTATTATTATTATTATATATTTATTAAACATGATCACACACCCTTGAAAATGCAATTAAAGTTAACTTCACTTAAAATATGTAGGTATTTCAAAAATATTTACGATTAAATTATTAAGGGTATGGAATCCTTTACGATTGTAATATAAGTGTTGTATATTTTTTCCTGGGACTATGATTTTAATGTGTGAACCATCCAAGCATCCTACTACATTTGGAATGCCACTTTTCTCAAAAAAATATATCTTTGCTTTCCATTCTTCCTCCTCTGTGTATTATAACTTTAACCATTTTGGATACATATGGTTTTCTATGACATCAAAAACTTCTTTTGGGACAAGCGATGAAGTTGATTGTGCAAGGCCAAGATTGGAGTCATTTTCCAAACTCAACTGGTAGTTCCCCTGTGCTGGTTTTAAAATGTTTAGCATAGTTCGAATGCTTTTGCAAGACTTCAATTTGTCCTCTATTTCTTGCAAAATATCAAAAAATGCATCTTTCGATAACCGAAAGTTTTTTAAAAAAACTAAAAACTAGTAGGTACAGATTTCTTATTTCTATCTGAAAATAAAAAACTTTGTTCTTACATTTGGCTTTTCAATTCCAAAGGATTAGATGTATCCCGCAAACTCTTTCGCATTCTAGCTATTTCAACAAAAGCAGAATCATTTATCTCCTTATCTTCATCAAAAAAAAGCTCAATTGAAGTTTTTTTTTTTTGAATTTTATTATGAATTTATGTTAACGTTCTTCAAAAAAAAAAATACTTCTGTCAGGCGCACATCTCCATTCACAATAATAGAAATATTTAGCACAATACTATACCAATTTATTTTCACAATACCAAATTCGAATTCAGTTGACAAATTCTATAAATCGTCAATCGATAGTTGATCTTCGCAATAAGGGTGAATAAATTCTGATTTAGCAACGCAACACCACGTTTAGAGGGATAATCGTTCATGTTATGATTATTGTTTCTGAGACAATTTGAACAAAGTTTTAGCGTAATAACCTTACTGTATCGCTTTGAAAACAGCAAATTCAAGAAGGCAATATATCTATAGATAAAATGTCTCTGTTTATTACAGAAAATTCAGTCATTATTAACTGATTGTGGGTGACCGTGTCTCAAGTAGTAGTGTATCGGCTTCCCAATCGGACGGTTCGGAGTTGAATACCAGCCGTGACCGAATAACTTTCTTTCAGGCAACTAAAATCTCGTGAGATGAATGGTTGCCTAAAATACAACATCAAGTCAATTTACTAATAATTTAGTCTCCCCATTAAATTTTGAATGCCACCCATGGGGTAAAATAGTGACTGAGCCAAACACCTTTCTTTATGTTTCTGCCACATTTTCCGAGAAAACTTAACACATGCTTTGGCATCATAAGTGTAGTCATACCCACTTGAGTGTTCAGTTCTTAAAAAAAAAATTCATTTTTCACTGTCATTAAAGTTCTTGGAGGCTTATGATCAGGCGATCATAGTAAGCATGAGGCTTACTAGTGTTCTTGTTGAATGTGAAATCATGACATTACCTTCGAGAACTTGGCACCTTTTCTTGAGGAAGATCATCAATTCTGCAAGTGTTGGAAGAAGACCTTGTCTAATTTTTTTCCTTCATCCATGTTGATATTCTTTGATCCGGTCTGTGATGTTGATGATTCAGTGTTATGTTCTTCTTTAATGACAAAAAAATTGTATTCAAGTTTTTTTTTCGACATTATAATGTGATACAGGGTGTTTAATTATTATAAAAACATTAGTTAATTGATCTAAAAATTGATGAATTTACTTCACAACAGGTGTCATTGGTGAAAAAGAAATGCGTGCTCCAGAATACATTATAATGTGATACAGGGTGTTTAGTTATTATAAAAACATTAGTTAATTAGATCTAAAAATTGATGAATTTACTTCGTAACAGGTGTCATTGGTGGAAAATGAATGTGTGCTCCGGAATAAATATCTCAAATATTGTATTAGAACTCTATCACAGAACTATATGGTGTATTCCAAACTCCAAATATCATAGCAACTGATGTCATCTGGACTTCGGCTAAATACCGATGGAAATCTAAAATGGAAATGGAAATTCAGACAACTAACATCACTTGAGATGAATGGTTGCCTAAAATATAGTGAATTTAGACTATCCAATAAATGGTGGAAACCACCCATGGAGCGAAATAACCACTGAGTCCAAATATCTCTCTATCTCTCTCTCTCTCTATCCAATTTTTCGAAAAACTTTATACGTGATCCGGCATTTTAATAGTAGTCACACCCTCTTGAGTGTTAATTTTTAAAAAAAAATCAGCATCTCCAAAAGTAGCTAAGTCGCGAACGGAGTATCCGGATACTCGGCGACCTCCGGATTAGCCGGCCTTATCCTATCAACTGTCGACAACTTTCACCCCATTCTTCTTCTCTCATTTTTCAATAACTCTCCATCCCAGCCCACTTCTTCGACTACCATCTCTTCTTACAAATTCCATAAAGCTAATTTTCACAAAATCAACACCTATCTTAGTAAGTGTTATTTTGATTTTATCAACCTGTGAACAATCACTTTAAGGGTACACAAACCCCTTGAGCGCGCGCTCATTATAAAAAAAAAAACTATTTTTAATTCCATTTCTCCTTACGTCATCTTTTCAACGCACATAACGTTATCTATTTTCCCTCCATGGTACAACAGAAGACTTCGCTCTTTACGATACAGAAGAAATAAATTATGGGTAGTTTTTCTTCACACCAATTCTTATTATGACTACTATAACTATCTTGGAACCTACCTGAAATTCACCCAGCTCTATAACTGCCTCTATCAGCGCTTTCTCGACACAGCGCAGACCAACCATATGAACGATCCTAAGACATTTTATCAATTCATCAACTACAAAAGAAAAACAGATGGTTATCCCCATTCTCTTTCGTTCGATAATATATCATCGACCGACCCACATATATTATTATTGCCGACAATTTTGGAAAGTTTTTTACACAGTTATTTGCAGACAACCACCTCGTACCCGACTCCATATATTTCTAGTACCTTCCCAATTTCTCCATTGGCCCATCTCTCTCTCAACCTTTTGATCCCAATCTTATCGAAGAATAGTTACAAAATCTCAATGGTGAATTTGTATCCGGTCCAGATGGGCTCCCAGCAATATTTCTCAAAAAGTGTGCCTTTTGCACCCACTTTCCTCCTAAGGAGAATTCTCCCAAGTTTAGAAGACCTCTTTCACAACCCGGGTTCACAATAAGGGATCAAAGAATGAAGTAATCGACTGCCGTCCCATTGCTAAGCTTTCTCACATACCTAAAATGTTCGAAAGTTTTTTATATGAAGTTCTTTTCAGTGCAAGTCATTTATACCTATCACCCAGTCAACACGGATTCCTAAAAGCTAGATCAACTACTACAAACTTAGTTGAATTCGTATTCTTTGTGCTTTCAGTCCTAGAAAATGGTAACGAAATTGACGTTATTGCTACAGATTTCGCTAAGGCCTTCGATAAAATATCACATCAACATCAGTTGATGTATCAAGTATCCATTTACGCCGATAACACTAAATTCTCCAAATCTATTTCTTCACCTCAAGACTCTATTCTCCTTCAAGAAGACCTCGATAGGTTTTGTATTTGGTGTCTAAAAAATTGCTTTGAGCTTAATGTCTCCAAATGCCAATCTATGACTTTGTCTCGTAAGTCCAATCAATCCCCCTCTCGACTTTATTTTCTGCATGACCAACCTGTACCCCAGGCCCAATCGCTTCACGACCTTGGAATTTTATACGATAGAGAGTTAGACTTCCGTTCGCATATTGATGAGATAATCCTTAAAGCCAACTCATCGCTCGGTTTTATCAAACATTGGTCTAAGGAATTTTACAACCCTTGTGTTATAAGGTCACTTTACATTACACTTGCCCGGCCCCTCCTTGAATATACCCGCCAAGTATGGTCCCCCATTCATATATACCGAATCGAGAACATTCAACGTCATTTTCTTCGATTTGCCCTTCGTGGTCTACCCTGGGGTAACCCATTTATCTCACCTTCCTATCGCGACCGCCTTAAACTTCTTAACCTGAGTACCCTCGAAAAATTCAGAGACGTAGCTGACATTCTCTTCATTCATCGACTGCTCTCCGGTTCTGTGGACCGCGCTTCCCTTTACAATTCTATTTCCTTCAATACTAACCCTCGTAACCTCGTAATTTACGCTGTCCTCGTCTCTTCTATATCCTATCCCACCACACCTCCAACGAACCAATCTCCCGCATGATCCGTAAGGTCTACTCAAACCTCCCACATTTTCATTTTAGCCTGAGCACTTCTTGTCTTAAATTTGATCTCCTCCACCATTCCCTTACTTCCTAACCCTTAAATTTTGTTAATTTTTAAGTCCTAGTTTTTAAGTTAGATGCAAGCTTACTTTAAGCGAAATAATTGAGGGCGTTAGGCCCCCACTAAATTAATTAATTAAATTATCTGTATACAGCGGATCTCTGTACAGATGGACAATACTTTCTCCGCTACTGCTGGGATCTATTAATGGATAAAATCTAAAAAAAAACAAATGCTCCTGCATTATCGAACGGGGGTAAATCTGTGGTAAGCCAGGCTGCACCATCCTCTAAAGGCAAACGCAATGAGTCTAAACCTAAATTTTCAAATTTCAGAATTCAGGAAGTGTTAGGACTGCGGCAAGCCATGGTCCTATCACTTCCTTCACCCCTAGCACCAGCAAGTTTGTGTCAGGCCACGAACTTGTCGCTTCTACTAAAACTCCTCCCCCTAAGGAGGAATCAGGCGCTCAGCTGCATCGGCAAGCTACATCTAAGGCGCTCTACATAAGATACCGAGATGTTTTACCTATTATCAAAAACCTTATCACCATCTTCAGTCGTTGAGACAATTGCGGACATAAATAGCAAGATTGAGTGGACTAACAACATCTTAAAATCCGGATAACCCACTGCTTTTACTGCTCTCAAAACGTTAAAAAACTCCTCCTAGTAAGAGAGATTGGAGGGAACCGTGCCGGTTCTCAAGAGGTCCAAAATCTATAACACAAAACTCTTGGGCCATCCAAGAGCACATCTCTGAGCTAAAAGACGCAATAACGATCGCGGTAATCAACAGAAACGAAACCGACGGATTAATAACACCTGAACGGTGGCTTTCGAGAAACTTCTTGGCCATCATGCGGGAAAACCCCGGACCACTTCCCATCACAAGCGACGCTAGCTGGCACCAAGGCCACGTCAAGCTTATCTCATATGCGAATCAAAGATCTCTTGATCTTTACACCAAAGACATAGGTGGATTAGGAGAGATTTAGCCAGTTGCAAAACTCGAGGTAGTGCCTAAGGAGGGCATCCCTAGCAGACCAAGAACTCGCACTCATTTTCGGACCATAGATACATTCAATTCAGCCTGAGTGATGCTCCTACCAGCCAACCAGCTTTCCGGAATTATCGGAAAACTGATTGGCCAAAATACAGAGGAATATTGTCCGAAACTCTATTCTCTGAACTTTCAAGTCAACGTGTGACACCAACGAGCTTGACATGAAAGTCAGGGCAATTCACCCTGGCTCTCAATCAGACTATGGCCCTGGTGGACATCAGCACTGGAACGACTAAAAACATTTGCAGAAAACTTTTTAATCTAGCAAAAAGCACAAGAAAAGTTACTGACTCGGACTCATTCAAATAATCCCTCAATATATATAAAAAACAACAATATATACAACAACAACAAAAACAGGCAAAGCGACAATCCTGAAAATCATTCTTTGACAAACTTACAGAAATCTCTGAGGCAGCGCAGCTAAGAAAAATCCTCTCTACAAGTCCTATGATGCCTAGTTGCTTTAAAAAAGTCGATGGCTCTTGGACAACCTCAAGTGATGAATCACTCAACCTGCTACTGGACACTCACTTTTCCGGTAGCTCCTTATTCGTGGACAGTAGCAACCCAAACAGGACTACTGCAACCGTGACCAAAATTCATGGTCTGATTACGAGAGACAAACTGCTCTGGGCGCTGCATAGCTTCAAAACATACGATTTTGCTGGTCTACAAAGGTCCTCAGATATTACCCTGCTTACGCTAGAGAATATCGTTAGGAGCTGTGTAGAACTAATCCACATTCCACTGCCATGGAGGGAAGTCAATGCAGTTTTCATTTCGAAAGCCGGAAAATGCTCCCTTGTTTTCTCAGAGGACATTAGACCTATAAGGATATCATCTTTCCTTCTGAAAACTCTAGAACGAGTAATGAATATCCATTTACGAGCTAAAATTGACTATTGTCAACTTTTCAACATGCCTACTGTAAAGGAAAATCGGTGGAAACGGCTCTGCATTCACTGACTAGGCACATCGAACGATCTCTACAATATAGAGAGTACCAATGGTCGCTTTCCCGGACATACCTAGAGGGCGTCTTTAATAACGTCTACGCATCCGCAATCACGAAAGCGTTGTCAACTCTGCAGGTAGACGACTCTTTTGGGGATTTAATCAGAAAATCAACTCCAAACTGGGTAGGGCTTCTGCTAAAAGATGTGTCAGCAGAGGTACGCCGCAAGGTGGTTTCCTTTCTCCCCTTCTCTGGAACTTAGTGGTTAATGAGCTGCTGATATACCTGGAGGCCAGTGGTAGCAAGGTGATTGTCTATGTTGTTGCTATTGCCGTCTGATGTAAGCATCTTAATACAATTAAAGAATCCCTAAAGCTAAATCTTAACAGATTAACCCGTTGGGCACATCGCTGTGGATTGGGAGTACACTCTCATAAAAGTGATCTTGTCCTCTTTTCCAGGAAATATAAAATTCCAATTATAGACCTTCTCTAAATAAACGGTACCAATTTAGTCATTTCTGATACTGCAAAATATCTGGGTCTCATTTTTACAGGAAACTAAACTGGAAACCTAACATTCATGAAACAGTCAAGAAAGCTAAAGTAGCTTTACTCTCTTGCAAAAAAGCCACTGGCAAAAAATAGGGACTTCAACCTCGCATAATCCACTGGCTATACATCTCGGTCATAAGACCGATACTTACCTACGTGGTGGTGGTCTGGTGGACGGCCTTGGAAAAGTAGTCAACTGCATTAAACTAAGCAGAGTCCAAAGAACAGCATGTCTATGCATAAGCGGAGCCCTAAGTTCTACTAAGTTCTATCCCTCCGCGGCATTAGATATTCTGTTTCACTTGACACCCCTTGATATCCCCTGCAGGCAAGTAGCTGCGACTGGAAAGACTTCCATGTAAGCTTCCCCTCTTGATCCTTCTGGAGGGAAGATGCTTTGATGGAAGACAAGTCAATCCACTTTTACCCAGATGGATCTAAGACCGATAGCGGGGTTGGTGGAAGTGCTTTCTCAGATAAACTAAACCTAAGCCGCTCCATTCAAAATCACTGTAGCGTGTTCTAGGTCGAAATTTCGGCGATTAAAGTGCTCTGTACTGGCTAAAGAAAAACGTGATATCTCCAAAGGATACCAGCATCTTTTCGGATAGTCAGGCTTCTATCAAGTCCCTGAACTCAGTCTTATTAAATTCTAAAACCGCCGTTGAGTTGGAACGATAAGTAACACACCTTGGAACAACACTTTATAACAGGATAAAGATTTAAAAAGATAACAGCTTACTAATAATTCTTAAAAGACAACAAATTCTCGATGAGCGAGATCAAAATGACATGAAAAACTTCCAGATTGAGTACGTCAGTTATTATCGTTGTCAAATGTCGTCATAAAATCTGGTCCAATAAGCAACAAAAACTAAACCACAAAAAACTAAACCAATCCGATAGACTGCATGGTAACAACACAGTTACGAGATAAATATGGAGCATTAAATATGTTTTGTAATTATATGTATTCCAACGGTTTTTGAATCATTTTAATGAGCTTGAGCCTATCAAAGTTAATGCCATCTACAAATCAAAGGGTTCTTCAATATTTACGAAAGCAATATTTAGAAAGCATCAAAGAAGTCGAAAAACTTGTTCTTGAGGATGCCCGAATTAAGGTGAAAATGATGGCAGAGATCACCAAGCTTTCAATTGGTACCATTCACACCATTCTTCATGACCATCTTAACCTTTCAAAGGTCAGTGCAAGGTGGGTGCCACGAATGCTCACAGCGCCTCAGAAAAAAGTGAGAATCGCATGCGAGAGCTTTTGAAGATGTGTAGTGAGAACGCGGACGGTGTTATGGATCGAATTGTTACTGGGGACGAAACATGGGTCCACCACTATGACCCTGAAAGCAAACAAGAGTCCATACAGTGGCATAAAAAAGGAACAGACCCCCCGAAGAAGTTCAAAGTCACTCCGTCTGCCGGGAAGCTCATGGCCACAGTTTTTTGGGACTCAAAGGGAATCTTGCTCATTGAGTACAAAAAAAAAGGTGAAACCATCAACGCCACATCCTACGCTTCCACTTTGCATAATTTGCGGGAGGGAATTAAAAAGAAAAGACGTGGTAAACTCGCAGCGGGTGTGTTGCTTCTTCATGACAACGCTCCTGTTCACACGGCGCGAGTTTCCAAGGCTGCTGCGCGAGATTGTGGTTTCGAAGAAATCCAACTCCCACCCTATAGTCCAGACCTTGCCCCTAGTGATTATTTCCTGTTTCCGGATTTGAAAAAATGTCTTCGTGGAAAAAGATTTTCGGATGATAAAGAACTCAAGTCGGCAATAAATGGGTATTTTGCAGAGAAAGAGGAAATTTATTTTTTTGAGAGTTTAAAAAAGCTTATCTCAAGATGTAACAAATGCATTGATGTTAGGGGAGATTATATTGAAAAATAAAAACAATTTAAATTGAATTCGCATTTTCCTTCATATCGATACCGAGAATATATTGAACGCCCCTCGTAGATATGTTATGTAAATTACATATGTAAGTTCGTGTACCATATATTGTACATGGTGCAGAAAGCTTTTCTAAAAAACAAAAAGGCGTATAGCTTATAGGTTATACAAAATAATTCGTATAAGAATATAATTGTGGATTTGGTTTCATATTCAACTATTATATATCACAGAAAAAGTTTTACAATAGAACTTTCTGTCTACAAAATATATATAATCGTACATTGTTATGTTCATAATCCCTTGTGCTTATTATTATATAATTATTAAAAAGGTATTGATAACCCGAAGCCTAGATGAATCATCGCATATATCGACTAAACTTTAAAAAAGGGCCAGCTAATAATTTGGAGTTACCAATATTGTGCACTGCTAATAAGGCAAAAATACATTTAAAGGTATATAATAAATAAAAATTTTAAAATTAGGCTTACCAGAATCCTGGGGTCTTAGTCAATGACTGACTCATCATAGAAACGCTGTCGAAATTAAAAAAAAACATATTTAAAGCATGCTACCAAATAAGGTATTGCTTCGAAGGTATCCCTTTGCAATTAAAACCGTTCCTTTGATACATAAAAAAGAATATCTGACGAACTTTGGAGTCAAGAAAATCCACCTCAAACTATTTTATTTTTATTCATTTAAAGTACTAAAATATAATATAAAATTACTATCCAGAGTAGAGCAGGAGCAACTAAGGCCTTCAGCTTGGTTTTTCTAATTGGTTTATACAAATAATTTTTGTTGATTGGTATTCAAATCATGTATTACTGTTTCTTTTTTTTGTAGTAAGTTATATACTAGTTTACATAGTTTAAAGAAGTTCATCACAGAACTATTTTGTTCTATATAGTGTTGATGGGAGAGTTTGGTGTGTCCCAATCTAAGACGGATGCATTTAGATAACTTTATTTTTGTTTCGGTGTTTATCTCTTTTATGTTTAGGTAGTCTTTAATGTTAAGTTTTTGTTTGTTTGCATTTTTGTACCATTCAGAGGAATCAAGCCATTGTTGTTGTTTTTGTGTTGGATATTTAAATATTTTTTTATGTCTTGCGGGTTGAAGTTTGAAGTCGAAGTTAGGAATAGGTTAGAGGCATTTTTAGCAACTTTATCTGCAAAATCATTTTCTGGTATTTGAACGTGCCTGGGGAACCATATAAGTTTTATGTTTGGAAGATACTCAGAGATAATATTTCTTACCAGGCTTGGGTAATAATCAGTATTGGTTGTGTTGGCTATGGCTTCTAATGCTGACAGTGAGTCAGTACAGTTCGCGTGTTTTCTTCTTAACGTTTTTATATAGTTTATGGCGGCAAATATTGCAATTATTTCTGCAGAGAAGACCGAGCCATAAATTGGCAGGATGGGGTCCTGGATTATTGTATTTGAAGATGTGACACTGAAGGTGGTGTTGTTTGTTTTTGAGCCGTCGGTGTAGATGAATGTGTGGTCTTTGAGTTTATTTTTTCTTATTTTTTAGTTCAGAAAACTTGGCGTGGAATACTTCTGTAAAAGTGGTGGACTTGGTGTATTTGTGAAGTGATGTATCAATTTGTGTTGTATTAAATGACCAGGGTGGTTTTTTTTAGCTTAATCGGTTTATAGGGTATATTTTGGGACTTACAGAGCGTAATAATTCGGTTTATAGTTGAGGGGATTTTCTTTGTCGTTTTCTTTTTATTGTGTTTTTAATTGAATTCTGCAGAGGGGTATCCATGCTGAATAGAAGGGATTTAAAGAGTCTGGTTGTTGATAGATATCTTAAATTTTCTATTTGCATATTTGATATTGACTTTTGTAGTACGGTATGATCCTAACGCTGATCTTAATGCGGAGTTATAAATGGTTTTAATTTTGTTGAGTTGTGATTTGGGGGCTTGTCCGTAGAGAAATATTGACAAATAGTGACAGAGATTAGTGAGAGTGGACTGCTACTAAATTCTTTACTGGATAGGCATTTAATGATGTTTAACCGTCCTGCTAGTGCGGGTATGAGATGTTCGATGTGAGTGTTCCATTTGTACTTATTGTTCCTAATATTTTTAGAGACTGCATTCTTTGAATAGATGAGCTGCCGAGGAGGTTGTTGCATGTACACTGTTTTTGAGGCATATGTGTAAGTGCCTGCATTTATCGACCGCTAGTTTTGCACCTGTGTATAGGCACCAATTTTCGATTTGATTGAAGAGAGGGATGAGGTCAATATTACCATAATTTTCCTTTTTGAGTTTTCTTGTTGAAGATGTCAACATATGCACGGAAGTCAATTTCTCTGTAGGTTGTCAGTATTTCCGTAAGTTTGTGGTAGGCTATGAGAAACAGGATAACTGAGAGGGGTGATTCTTGAGGTATTCCGTTATATATAGGATAAAGATTGGCGGTGTTGTTCTCAATTCGGGTTTTTATCTGCCGGTTGGTCATAAATTGTTGGATGTATTTTATTACATTCGGTCCTACTTTCCACTTTTTAACTGTTGGTCTATATGATTTAATATGTGTTTTGTCTGAGTTTGCTTTTAGTATCGGATAACTTTGCTCATTTTGTATAATTGTGGAATATGATGTGTAAAGATGTTGTTGTAGAGCTGTAGATTCTTAATACCCTCTTACTATTAGATCCTGTCATCTGCCAGGGTTTTTAAATGGAGTTTGCTTAGGGCTGATGTGAGTTCTTTAATGCTTGTTTTTTCTGACGGAAGGAGGAGGGAAATTTTTGTCATGGGATTAGTTAGACCAATATTTGGTGAATTCGAGCGCTATTTGCTTTGGTTCGATTATGTTCATGTTAGGTAAGTGATCGAGGTTTATAGCGTGGATGAAGTGGTGTGTTTTAAGACCACATAGCCTTCTGATATCTGACCATATTTTTACTGTGGGGGTTGATGTGTTTATATCGGATGTAACTTTTTCGAGGGATTTTTGGAAATTTTCAGTTTTCTTTTATATTTAATGATATTTTCGGTAGAGGTCTTTCGTTTCAGAATTTGCCACAAATTCCTTTTTCTGATCTTAGTGTCTGCAGCTCGTTGTTTCACCAAGTATGTTGATGGCATTGGGGAATAGAGTTGTTGGAACTTTGGAGAATAATTCTGTGAATATTGGCCGCTTCTTTGTTAATATAGCAGCTGCGCGGGCGTTGCGAGTTATATTTTTCGGGACATAGCTTATATAAGTTCCAGTCAGCTATGTCGATCTTGAATTTAGGTCTAAGTTCAGTAGAATGAGATTTAGAGCCAAACATGGAGATGATGATTGTATAATGGTCACTTCCACATAGCTTGTCTGAGGTTTCCCATTTAGAGACGATCGCTAAGTCCGGAGAGGAGAAGGTGAGGTCAACATTTGTGAAGGTATTATGTGTACTGAAGTGGGTAATATGTTTGTTCTTTTAATTTGGCTATTATGTTGCTACTACGGTTATAATTTAGGGAGCCCACATTCTGTTCCAACTATTGAAGTCACCTGTTATAAGACATGGCTGGCTTGGGTGTTCGAAAACATTACTGCGATTCCTGATACTGAAATTTTTATTCTGATGTATATATGCAGTTATAAAGGTGAATTTTGTTTTTGAATGAATGGTGAATCCTATTGCTTCTATATCATTGTTGCCGTTGATTGGTTCTGTTTGTGTAGAGTTATGGATAAGTAGAACTATTCCACCGTATGAATTTCCTAGTGTTTTCAGGGGATACATTTTGTACATGATGTTATTGGGGCGAATGTGTTTTTCCTGTAGTGCTATTATTTTAGGAAAATGTTGCTTCATTAGGAGTTGTAGTTCAATGTAGTTGTTGGTGTAGTCTTCGATATTCCATTGTAGAATTTTTAATGCTGGAATGCTGCATTGTCTTTGAGTGAATGAATTTGTGTTTTTGGTGCAGCGACCCAGTGCCCCAGGACTGGGACAGATTGTTCAGTCTCTGTGTAGTAGGGTCGTGATCGTTGTTATTATTATTTTTAGATGGTTTCATCATCTTCTGTCCCTGTGTAGTATTTATTACTGCGAATGAAATGATGGCTTTCGTTTGACATAGTAGCGTCATATGAGCTGTTTGAATTGATTTCTTGAAGGGTCTTCCAATAGGGACTTGACAACTCTGAATTTAATTTGTTAACGCACTCTTTCACTAATCATCAAACAGTCACTGTCAATTTATTCAGTAAACTCAACATTTTCATCATGGTAAAGTACACGAACGAGCAACATCTGCAAATTATAAAAATTTTCTACCGAAATTCGAAGTCGGTGACTGCAACTTTAAGAGCGTTAACTCCAATTTTCGGTCGTAATTCTCGCCCTAGTAGACAGGCAATAACAAGTTTAGTGCAAAAATTTGAGTCTACATATTCGTTGTGTGATGTTGCCGTGTCAGTGAGACAACGGGTTGGTCGAAGTGTCGAAAATATAGCTGCCGTTCAGGCGTCCGTAGCAAACGATCCAAATCAGTCAATTCCACGGCGTTCTCAAGAATTTGGCATCGCTCAGACCACATTATGGCGTATTTTGCGTAAGGATCTTGGTTTACACCCATACAAGATCAAGCTGACTCAAGAATTGAATCATTTGAAGCGACGTACGTTCTCCGATTGGGTTCTGGAGAAGATGCGCCAAGATGATGAATTTCATCGCAAAATCATCTTCAGTGACGAAGCTCATTTTTGGCTCAATGGGTTCGTCAATAAGCAAAATATGCGTTATTGGTCGAGTGAAAATCCAAATGTGCTTCATGAATCACCACTTCATCCACAAAAAATAACTGTTTGGTGCGGTGTGCATGCCGGCGGCGTTATTGGGCCATATTGGGCCACAAGCCACACAGCACACGCTACAATCGATTTATTGAAGAGTAAGTATGGTGACCGTGTTATCCAAAGAAATGGGCCGAGTCGATTAACAGCCCCGTTCATGCGATTTAACGCCGCTTGACTATTTCTGTGGGGCTACGTTAAGCCATTGGTTTATGCCAACACGCCGACGACGTTGGAAGAGCTCAAAGCCAACATTGAACACGAAATAGCGGCCGTTTCGGCCGAAATGTGTGGCTGAGTCGTTGAAAATTGGGTCCAACAAATCTGCCGCTGCAAACGTGCCCGCGGTGGCCACATGAACGAAGTCGAGTTCCATTCATAAATGTTTTGATTATACTTCAAGCCGATAATAAAGTTTTCAAAATATCTCAAATGGTTTGCGTTTTATTTTAAAAAAAATTTTCAAGTCATTATTGGAAAACCCTATGTTGCTACTTGCAATTAAATAACATTGGTTGTTTTCTGCAAATCACTCAAACATCGCCCTATGTTTTCCTTTGGTTTTTTTTTTGCAGCACAATTAGCAATGTCAATGGCACAACCATCACCAAATGCACCAGCCAATGCACTTTACACATCAACATTGGTGGCTCCCAAATAGCGGTGGTTGTGACCGAAATATACGAAGATTGTGCTTGCCCTACTAGCACAAAAGACAACATCATCAACATCGGTCGCTCCCAATATGCGAAATATTTTTTGGACAACGAGGTGCTTTCAAAAAAGGATCACCTCATCTTCGCTAGACCTCGCAGCAGTTGTACCAAAATCGCTTAGCATCAACTACACCTGTTTCACCACCACCACTACTCCGTCTATAGCAGAACTCCTACAACAATTTTGGACCATCGAAGACAATCCCACACCGTTGAAGAAACTCTCGATAGAAGAAGAGAAATGTGAGACATTTTTCAAATCCACAACAACACGCTGCTCATTGACCAACAAGTTTATTGTACGATTACCATTTCGTGAAGATCCCACATCGCTCGGAAGTTCATATGATATTGCAAAAAAACGGTTAGTATCAATTGAACATAAACTATATCGTTCTCCATCATTACAGAAAGATTATTGCCACTTTATTGCAAATTAGCTGCAGCAATGGCTATTACAGATGATGTTAATTACATTCCTCACCACTGTGTTCTGAAGCCTGACAGCTCATCAACCAAATTGCACGTCGTCTTCGACGCATCTTGCAAAACATCATCAGGCAAATCGCTAAATGATATTTTGAAAGTTGGTCCAACTCTTCAATATGACATCTTCACTATCCTCGTTCGTTTTCGCACCCATCGCTTCGTTTTAATGGCAGATATAACTCAGATGTATCAAAAAATACTGGTAAGTCCTAAGGATACTAACACCCAAAACATTTTGTGGCGCGACTCCAAAACGAAAGCAATCGACAGCTATGTGTTGAAGACCGTCACTTATGGTACCAGAAGTGCCCCATACTTAGCAGTGAGATGTCTCCGATTACTGGCAGAAGAAGGTTCGCGAGTGTTTCCTGTTGGTTCTGCCCCTACGTTGCGTGATTTTTATGTGGATAATCTGATGTCTGGTGCTAATGACCGTACTAAGGTGATACAAATCAAAGATGAGACAACTAACTTGATTCAGAGTGGAGGCTTTCATCTTCGCAAATGGGCATCGAATGACTCCACCATCATAGCGGACATTCCGGAAGATGACCGGGAATCATTCATTGTTTTAGGGGATAGTGAAATAATCAAAGCTCTTGGAGTGGGATGGGATCCAAAAGAAGACAACTTTCGTTTCAGCTACATCGAGTCTCCAAATCGCAAGACAACCAAACGCAATATTGTTTCGCAAATTTCTACTACTGGGCCTAATGAATCCGTTTACCGTGAAAGCAAAAGTCTTAATTTTTTTTGTTTTTTTATAATGAGCGCGCGCCCAAGGGGTTTGTGTACCCTTAAGGAAGGTGATTGTTCACAGCGCGGGCAAAGGAAATTTAGGGAGGAAGAAAAAAGAGGTACCGATGACACTGCTTTTAAATGTTTGCATTCCATAAACGAGTTGTACGGCTTAGGAACGAATCACGACATTTTAGAGTACGTCCGAAAATGGGCTTGAGGGTATACTGATGAGCATTCATAGCAAGACGGGTGTTAAGGTTGAAAGTTTGAATTAGCAGAAAGCTACTGGCGATTTCAGTGGAGCACTGGTGGTGGAAATAGCGATAAAACAAAGTGAGACAGGAGACATTACGTCGGTGTTCGAGCATGTCAATTGATTGACTGGTATTAGTATCATCAATAAGTTTTATCGCACGGTTTTGAATCCTATCTAAGCAGGTGTAGAGATTTTTTAGGAGATCCTGACCAGATGTGTGCATTGTACTCCAATTTTGGGCGGATGAATGCCTTATATATTGAGGCCAGATCAGAGGGGGTAAAATATTTCTTACATCGCTTGAGGAAACCTAGACATTTCGCAGCATTTTTGGCGATATCAAATATGTGGTCATTCCAACGTAAGTTGTTATTGACACACATACCGAGAATGGAAAGTTTTTCGGTTTCGACGATGCAAGTGCCATTTATAGATAATGGCTGGGTGTTTAAATTTTGCTTTAAAGACTGCAGACAGCATTGTGTTTTGGAAGCATTAAATTCCACTCTGTTGATAGTTCCCGAATTGGTTATGCTGTTGATATCGGAATTTAAATAACTTAGCATACGCTGCCGTTCTCGTTCTACAGCCGAAGAGCAGGGCCGTGAGTCCGGAAACGAATATGAAAAGCAGAGAGTACTGTCATCAGCAAAGAAATATATTGGATTAGAAGTAGCAGACAAGAGATCATTAATGAACATTAAAAAGAGTGTTGGAGACAGAACAGAGCCCTGGGGCACACCAGCATTTATTTTGTGAATATCAGGCTTGAAACCATCCAAGACAACTTGAATTGAACGTTCCGAAAGGTACGAGTAGTCTATAAAGCAGTAGTGGATAATTTGCTTACGGAGATGGAATTTTAACCACATGAAGTTGAATTCCGGATTAGAACATGGATCACATTGTGGTGGAGTTTGGTAAGCTACATCACTACGCACATAAATGGCGAGACCGCGGTGAGAGAAGAATAATGGCACTAGTTAGTAGCTAGGTAGCTTCAGATCAGAATGATCTGAGAGGTGTGGGCGGGGATCCACCTGTGTTTCACTAAGTGCTAAAACAGCTGGGCTGTACTTACAGACGTGAACATACGCAGAAAAGTGATTACTTTTTAGCCCGCTTATATTGGCTACGTCTACCCTGAATTCCCTAGTCATAATCACAGACAAACACAGAAAACACAAACACTGACGATACTAAGCAAAGTTGCGAAGTGAAAATTCTGACATTGATTTACTGGATCAAATTGTTGTAGGTTTTATGCCCTTACAACAATATGAAACAGTGCGCCAACAAAATTTTCACTCCGCTATCCATCAGTTGTTACATACACTCAGCCACTGCCCGTACCGTATGGTAAACACAGTAATGGCAGTGATTGAGTGGAAGCAACAGTACTTCGACTAGGATCGGGAGAGGTGGGATACCCGCACTGTGTTATATTTTTTTTGTCACTGCACTGGACTTTTTGTTTTGTATTTTTTTTGCACACGCGCACGGTGATCTTTTTTTTTTTTGTTGCACAGCACACAATAATATTGCGAGTGCAGTGGTTGAGTTGTGCACTCGACCGTGGTCGATTCGGCACTGTGGAAACTCAAACTCCATTGGGATGAAAGTCTCCCAGAAGATCTTCACACGCAATTTTTGGGGTACAGAAATCACCTTAAAGACATCAATCAAATAAAAATCCCTCGGTATGTATCAAGTTGCAATCCTAACACACAAATTCATCAGTTTTCAGATGCTAGTACCAAGGCCTATGGAGCGTGCGTTTACCTCAGAACGATAAGCGATAATGGAGAAGTCTCGTTGAACTTGATTTGTGCAAAATCGAGAGTAGCGCCGATTGCGGAGACAACAATTCCCGTGTGCTGCGCTGCTCCTCGTGCAACTTCTCAATAGAGTCAAAAACATTTTTGACTAGTAACACATACAAACCTTTTGCTGGACGGATTCAACGATCGTGCTGGCTTGGCTAGCATCTGAGCCATGAGGATGGAACACATTTGTGAGCAACCGAGTGGCTAAAATTCAAAAATTTCCATATTTCACTTGGAATCACTTACCAACTTCAGATAATCCTGCGGATCTGGTTTCTCGAGGAGTGTTCCACCACGAACTCATTGGTAACAATTTTTGGTTTCAAGGTCCTAACGTTTTGCTTCTATCTGAAACAAACTGGCCCAAACTTCGCAACGAAACCAACGAAGACGAAATTCCTGAACAACGCAAACAACATATGGCTCTTGTTTCTCATAGCACCGTTGACATCATTCTCAAATGCAAATATTATACCAATTATTCCAAATTAATCCCGATATTTTGTTATGTTCGCAGGCACATTAACAACAGTTTCTTCAAGAACAAGCCAAAGATCAGTGGTCCTATAACAGCATCAGAGTTTGACGAAACCCTTATGTGCCTGCTCTGCACAATCCAACACCGCACCTTTGCCGAGGAAATCACCTATCTAAAAGATGGAAGAGTGCTCAAATCAAGTATCCAACAACTCTCACCATTCATCAAAGAAGGACTAGTTCGAGTTGGAGGACGAATTGCAAACTCATCATTACCATACGATGCAATGCACTCACTCTTGCTTCCAAAATCTCATCCATTCATTTACACTCTTATTCGACACCATCCCTACAGTAATAATACTCTGTATCTGTTCCATCCTTCCATACCACTGCTTATCGTAATTTTTATTATATTTTGTCTTTTCGTTTATTTAATAGACTTCCTATATCGCTCAGATCGATTACCTTGCCTGGATTGTTTCTCAAACTCGTAAAATCCTGGCTTCTCAATTTCAACTTCACTAGCTTAGAATCTGTTCTCTTTGACTCTCTGGTATAACCAATGAAACAAGTTTTTATACTAATCATCTATTTGATGCTCTATAGCAAATTTGTTCTATTATGTGTCTGCTTAAGCTTGCTTTATAATATTTGAGTATTTATTTGTATCAGTTTTTTTATTTGAGGGTCACCCCACCCATACATACATAATTTATTTGATTTCTCATGTTGTCAGGGTAATGGCATTCAACACTATTTTCATTACCGTAGTATAGAAAATACAGAATGTCAAATGAAGTTCTTAAATTTTATATCTAATCTTATTATTATATAGATTAATGTAAATGAATTTATTTTGAATTATATTGTTTAAGGAATTTACAGAATAATAAATAAATAAATAAAATAAATAATAAACATGCTGGACCTCAAACATTGCACAACATCTTAACACAACGCTTTTGGATTTTAGACGCAAAAGGAACAATACGAAGAGTCGTTCACCGATGCTGTGTTGTCGCTATAAGCCTATTTTAGCTCAACAAATCATGGGAAACCTTTCATGTGACAGAGTTACACCATCTCGACCGTTTAACATTACAGGACTTGACTACTGCGGACAACTATATGTCTCACATCGCATCCGAGGACGAGCACCATACAAAACCTATTTGGCAATCTTCGTTTGTTTTACCACGAAGGCCGTCCACATGGAATTAGTATCCGAGCTCTCATCATCAGCTTTCATTTTGGCCCTAAAAGGATTGGTCACCATGTTAACCGATCGAAAGTCAGACGGAGACTGCGCCACCTCAAACTATTCAGGAAGCAAAACAATCTCTTTTTCAAAACAAATACCAACGATCTTAAGACTCTGCTTGTTTACAGGAAGCCCTATGGAGTACATCTCTTGCTACGCGTAACATTTTTATATTCGATATAAAAATAGATTTACCGAAGCACCTGAAAAGTTGGCGAGAGGTTGAACAGCATAGCCAAATCAAAATCGCAAACCGCCACATTATTGGTGACTCCGACTTGATTTTATATGTGATTTCAAAGCGCTATTCGTAATTTGTAATATTAAATTAGAAAATAGTTTTCTTTGTTCTTTGACCACCAACTCGCGGTTCCCCCCCCCCCCCCCCCTTCGCGCCATCATGCCGTCTCCCGACCAATAGAACCACGAACAGAACATCTGGTTCTCCCAGCCGACCGGTCTCGCTTCATCAAGTGACGCTAGAGCACCGCCAATCTGCTCTGAAAAACCAGCACTCTGGTTTGTCCAGTTGGAGGCTCAATTTACTGTTCGTGGAATTCTACCCGAGACGCAAAAATTCTTCCGGACAATTCCACTGATTGCACGTGATATACAGCAGAGGTCGAAGACATTATCGTCACACCGCCAGTACTCAACCCGCGGTAACAAAAGCAATCATTCTAAGTGAAAGGAGGCTAAAATTATACAGCTCTTGGACGGAGAAAAATTTGCAGATCGCACACCATCACAACATCTGCGCTTACGTCGACACTATCCACCACACAAATGTCACGACCGACAAATGGCAAATGTCAAAATACTCGTAGATAAAGGTCGCGAAGCAAACACGAGAATTGTATACAATCAAATTCTTATTATTATTATTATTATCATTAGTATTATTATTATTTTTAAGAGATGCTAAGTTAAACACTGATACTTAAAATATATCTGCCTTTTGACGCAACTAAAATTAACTTACATCTATGCACTCGTATGTTCAATTCATTTAATTGTTGTGCTTTTTACTTTCAATAGGAAAAGTGCTATTACGAGTATTACGAGTAGAAAAAAAAATTCTTTTTTTTTTTTATTGTGTATATAATGTTATAAATAGGAATGTGTATAGCTATGTGTATGTTTTTGTTTTCACGATGAACTGTCTCCCGATGAGCGTATTACAGGATTACAGGAATGCACAACAGTGGCTTACAAATCATCCCATCGTCTTCAGTTTGAGGACAGTCGCTCTAACTAAACGATGTCAAAAACTTTCGGCAAGTCAATCAAAGGAACACAACTGAATTGCTTCTTGCTTTTATTTCATTGGATATGAGATCTATCTTCGGTGGGGGGTTTACACAAATTTTTTTTTTTTTTTTTTTATAATTTACGCGCGCCATAAGGGGTTGATCCCTTTTACTGTTGCCAGGGCGCGGGCGGAAAGATAGAAGGAGGAGAAAGGAAAATTGTTTTTGTAGTGGTTTGAAACTCAGGTGTGTTTGGTTTCTATGTTTGCTCTCCAGGGGTGGGAGTCCGAATAGGACGGAGAGTTTTTTCTTCACTCAGAGTGATTCGAGATATAATTCCCAGTATTTTTTTCATTGCTTGAAACTCTTATAACAGCCAAATCTACGTGTCAGTGTTATGCCTTCACACGCAGAATTTTTTTGTCTGAGTTCCAATGATACAATGAAAAACTGATTTTGCCATGGGCAGGATTCGAACCTGGACCCTCCGAGTGAGAAGCGTTTGCTACTACCACTACACCACGGCCACCCCCTGTAATTGTACTTGATGGTTCCATAAACGAAAAATCTAAATTAAAATACCAGTTTCGATGCCTTACTGATATTCGGAAAAAGAGTTATCGATCGTGAAGTCGCCGGATAGGATGTGTCTTCATTTCTTCTGGGAATGGGATGCTGTCATCTGATGCGCTGGATAATATACATTATTCATCGCATTTTTGAACAGGGTGTTGTAAATATCCACCACTTCTATTGAGAGACGTCAAAGCACAATGTTCTATATTATGTTTCATTGGGTTCCCGTGATTTTCTATGATTCTAAGATCGTTTGGGACTCTTAGTTCAATTTTCTTTTACACTACTTCTCCCACTTCAAGGCAGTGCTTTGACAAAATCGGGTCTTCGACCCCAACATCCTTCACAGCAGACACAGTACAAAGTCATACAGGATGGGTACTGTCTAGAAACATATACGTGGATAAACGAATATCTTGCAGATGGACGTTTACGCGCACTAAAACATTAACGAAACGCTTTATAAGTTTGGTGAACAGAATTCAAATCTTAAAAATGAGTTTCCAAAGAAGCGTTTCTGATGCATGAGCCTTCCTACTATCAATTGGCAACATTTACTGAATAAAAATGTCATTATGTATGCCAAATATGACAACTGGTTTAAGAATTATGCTTAACGGAAGTTCTATCAATCTATCAATAAATTTTTAGAATAATGCGTAACACATTGAAACGGTAAATATCTACTACTTGTTATAAAAACTACAAGAAAAGAAATTTTATTTGTAAGAGATATATGTATATATATTGTATAAGACATGCTGCAGACAAACATGTACATATATTCTGAGCCTTGGCTAGCATAGAGATGAAAGACAAAACTTATTTACATAATTAACGCACTTTCTGGCACATTAGTAGTATCTGCCTGAGCTACAGCAACCTTTTATCCTCTTCGATGTGGGCATGCTTTTCCTAGTTTTCCAGATCAAGCACTGTTGCAACCTTTATCGTAAATAAATCTTCAAAATGAATTTTTAGTCTTTTTTGTCATCTCGAACTTGGGGATTGACATTCGAGGATCATCGCTTATGCGGCATAGCTAGAATAACTTTAGTAGGACTTCAAATTCAACCTTTATTCCGCCGAAACTGAACAATTTTGCATTCTTCGTATGTTTAACTGTAATTAACACATGTTTAATATACTTGCGACTGCGTTGTTTGCACTATTTTAAGAAGAATCAAAATTACTAGAATTATTTTTTTTTTAAAGTAGCGTGCGCTCAGGGGGTTGTGATATTCTTAAAATGTTTGCTCACATGGCGGGCGAAGGAAAATTAGGATGGAAAGAAAAATAGGTACCGATATACGTTGGTTTTAAATGTCTGTATGTTATAATGACTTGGAAATAGAGAGATCGGTAGGACATTCTATAAGCGAGTTGTTCGGCTTAGGAATGAATCGCTATATTTCAGAGTGCGTCCGAAAGTGGGCTTGAGATTATACTGTTGAGCAGATATGGAGCACTGATGGTGGAAATAGCGATAAATCAAAGTGAGAAACGAGACATTTCGCCGGTGTTCGAGGGTGTCCATTGACTGGGTGATATCAGCATCACCTATGAGTTTTATCGCACGGTTTTGAATCTTATCTAGCAGGTGCAGAGATGTTTTACGCACACCTGACCAGATGTGAGCATTTTGCTCCAATTTTGAGCTTACATTGTGTGAGGAAACCTAGACATTTCGTACCATTTTTGGCGACATCGACTATGTGGTCATTCCAACGTAAGTTATCATTGACACACATACAGAGAATGGAAAGTTTTTCGGTTTCGACAATGTAACTGCCATTCGTAGATAATGGCTGGGTGTTTAAAATTCGCTTTAACGACAGCAATTTACTATTCCTTGCACTTAATTTTTCTTTTATAAACTTTATACATACTTCATCTTATTCCATAACACATTTTTGATATTTTGGGCTTTTTAAAAGCGAAATAAAGCCAAATAGAGTGTTTACGTTTTTCAAACCGCAGTCATCATTATGTTTGTCTACAAGAACTAATACATTTAGTATAATAAAACTGTGTAACTCGTACATATATAAAATGTAACGATACAAGAGGTATGAATATTAAATAATTATACTTTAAACTTTCAGGATGTAAAAAAAGGTACAATTTGCGAACAGTTCAAAGTTTATTATTATTTTTCTCAAATTCTAAAAAATTTATATACAATTTAAAAAAACTTGAATGTTATATAGGTTTAAAGCTTACCTCTTAGAGTACCACAAGGTTTAATTGTTGAATAATAGTCACATCACCTTAAATTGTTAAATTACAGTGCGTTAAGATGTCAATTTTCCGTCACCCTCTATTTGCAGACATCATCATACCACGACCGTCTTTTCATGAGTCTTTCTACCACTACGTTTTCATGATTTTGCTCTATTAAACTCTTTAAGTTCTGACAATCGTGAAGAGTAGGTACACAGATGGGAGATCCGTTCTCGACTGCTATTTTTAATCTCAAGCTATTCCAAGAGTGCTTAAATAGCCAATGCTAAGTCTTTTCTTGAGCCATGCACGCGCAACATCGCGTGCGCAATTTAAGACTTCAAACTCTCTACCTTGGCACTCTCTACGCCGACGTGAGGTTACTGAAATATGGGAACAATTATGCGAAAAAACAGAAAATTGGGTCCAGGGCATTTACTCATGCAAGCAATTCTGTTGAACACATTATAATGACGTTATATTTCATAACTAATTGCATCAATTTCAATCCAAATTAAAAATTTCATTGATACCTTCAACACACGTCATTTAATTCTAAAAACATTTGCATTTAATACAAACTCTTATATTTGAAGGTAATGTAAGTAAAATTAATGTGTAGTCATAGTGACAACACTGGACTAAAAATTTAAGACACCTGACCCAAATATCACTTTCAAAACCAAAACCCATAATATATGTAATATTTCGCTACGGTATATGTACTCGTATTAGTCTTTTCCGACAAAGGGAGAAACATTCAGGTTTTTTATTTATTTTGTTTACAAGAGACACTTGTACAGGCAATACGGATCCAAATACAATAATACCTAAAATCTTAGAGTGAAACGTCGGTCGTCCCTTTATTTTGTATTTTGCTAACGAAAAATTAGCTATTATTCCCTCTTTTTTGTTAAGATGTGAAATTAATTAGAAATCTGAGAGACATACATTTACATGTCTTTATGTTGTATTGTAAAATGTATAAATAAATACAAAAAACTTAAGCTAATTTCAAGCTTTAAAAAAAATGGATAAAAAAAAATAAGCATTAGAGTGCCGCCAGGCAAAAATCCAAGTCCGTTAAAATCTTAGGAGATGTACTAACATACATATATCAACATTCCACATACACATATGTATATATATATATACAATATATATATAAGACAATCGATATCAAATGCATCTAAAAACCGAACTCCTTCTACAATTATACCTTTCATGAAAGAATCACCTTTGCTTATCCACTACTCGTATGTCAAAGATTGGAAAAAAATATGTCACGGATTGTAAAAAAATAGTGTGACTATTTGCCAAGGGGCTTTTCTTAGTTTAAAGATATTAAATAAAAGACCAAGGTGAGGTAAAAGGCACAATCAATAGAAATTTCTAAACAATCTAAAGAATAATATATTCATGCTACGAAATGCCCTCATGTTCACGTTGTAAAGAATTTTCGGTTTGGCAGTAATTATTGTTATTACTGTCGCCTATAAGACGACCGTGGATAGCCTGTCGAGCTATTTTCAAAGGGTGTATTGAAGTCAATCGTAAATTTCAAGCACTGGATGACTTCTCTTTAAGAATACCTGGCTGCGCGCAAATTCTTTCATTTTAAACATCGATCAATTCTTGAACCTAACGCAGAAATATGATACTCTCTGCCGGAAGTTCCACGACAGAATAAAGGCGAACGTATAAATTTTTGCGGAACACACCCTTCATAAAAAAGAAATTGGGTGGTGTACTCAATTTAAATGCATTTCACAACCAAATTCTTACAAACAAAAAGATTGACCGACTATATATCTAGACATGTACTCGTCCGTAAGTATAATTACAATCAAAAACCGTGAATTAATGACGAGATTTAAAGGACAGAAAAAAGGTATTTCTAAAAGTGTATTGGAATTCCTTTTGCACTACTAGGGTTAACCAAAAACGGAATTCTGCTTATAGCTACATATGCATTGTATGTAATGAGGGAGGGTTGTCTTGTTCCCACGGTTAAACTGCTATTTAGCGAGGAGACTTTTCATTGCGTTTATTTCATTTTATTTATTTGTATTGTTCAGATCAAAAAAATGTTTGTCCTTCAGTGAAATGTTGTAGTGGCAATATGCATGTGTAATCTTAAATCATTGTTAGCTACAGTGTTTGTACATCTTGAAGAATGATGGACAAATAATGTTATTATAATGTTATTTTTTCGTTATTTCTTATTTTTCAGCTTTATTTAAAAACAAAAGCATTCCATTAGCGAGTTGTACCACTTAGGAAAGAATCACAATATTTTACAGTGCGAAAGTGGGTTTGAGGATAAACAGACGAGCGTTTATAGCGAGACGCATGGTACAGTTGAAAATTTTGAAGAGTGGTATGCTAGTGACAATTTCGATGGAGCACAGGTGTTGAAAATAGAGATAGATAGAGAGTAAGGCCGTATTCATTTCGTTCGTGTTCGTTGGTATCAATTGACTGTGTAATATTAGCATCTGCATTATTGCACGGTTTTGAATATTATCTAGCAAGTGCATAGATGTGTTAAGACCAGTCGCCATAATGTGGGCAATGTTCTAAAATTGTAGGTGGGTATCCCTTTTATATTATGGCCAGATCGTTGACACACCTATTGAGCATGGAATGCTTTTCGGTGCAATGCAAGTATCACTAATGAGTAATTGCTTTATTTTCAAATTTGACAGCACACAGCATTTTATTTTGGAAACATTGAATACAATTGGTGTTGGTAGTTCCTCAATTATTTTAGTTATGTCGCTTATATTGGAATGTAATGAAATTAACGTTCCCTGCCGTTCCCGTTTTACAGCGGAAGACGGAACGAATATGAAAAATAAAGAGTACTATCGTCAGCAAAATAATATATTGGTTTAGAACTAGCAGAAAAGAAATGATTAATGAAAATTAAAAAGAGCGTCGGCGACAGATTGGAGCTATAGGGCACGTAAGGATATACGACTTGAAACCGTCCAAAGCTTTGGTTCCACATTTCGGTGGGACATGATAGGTTACCAGCATTTCCATGGCCTTGGATAGAAGCGACGTAAGTGCAATGTGCAAAGTCTGCAGAAAAATTCGCGATTTTTAGGGGTGGGCTTGACAAATGCTGTTTTTCATCTGCTCGGAAAGAGATAAAAAAGTTTAGCAGTGATTTTTCCAGTGTGGAAGAACAGTTTTTCAGAAGAAGAGGATACAAACTATTTGAAGAAGTGCATTTATGTATACTAGGATCTCTAAAAATTCAACGCGCTCAGGTCAAAGAATTAACAACTAGGATGTCATTATAAACGAAAACTGGGATTAGGGATAAGGCAGAATTTCTAATATTTCCGGCGATACAAAGGTTTATACCAGCTTTGGGACATTGTAGAATTTTTTGTCATAGCTTTTGGTTGTATTGGAATTTTACACACCTATGAAAGGCTATTCAGTCATTCCTGGCTCGGTTGAACTTTGGGTTTCGTTTGTCGGGTTGGTCTTGTAAGACCGGAAAAACAAGTCTTGTAAAACAACGCATTTTATGTGGTTTGATACTCCTTATCCGATGAGTTACAAACGATCTCATTGCAAAGAGAATAGTGTTCGCGAACATATCAGCAACGTCATCCTTACTTACTATCCCGGCCCTCAACTGGCAACCCATTCCAGTGAGCTCATCACCTGAAGTGAGGTCCGGGTTAGATTCCAATTTTGGGGGCCGGAGCATCGGTTTCCATTCGCTCTACATGTCCTAGCCATCTCAGGCGACTGATGTGAATTTTTTATATAGAATCTCCCTGAGAATAACGATGAGACGTACGTGCAGTAAAATGTGACATTTGGTTGGGTTTTAGAGTAAATAGAAGATTTTTAATAAAGCTAAACACCCGATCTTTAAATATACTTCATTACTTTTATTTTAAAACCGGGCATCTTTTACGATCTTAAAAGGTAGTCATGTTTTGTGTTTGCAAGAAAAAAGTAGAAAGAAGTGATGCAAAAATAGAATGTTGTGACTGTAGAAATCTTTTTCATCATGGCTGTATTAGAATTTTATCCGTCCATCTTGATTTTATGAGAAAAAATAAAAAAAAACCTGTAGATGCTCTCAATGCACATCTGTGGGGAGGAACTCTCTAGCTGCACATAGTGCTACTACCTCTACAAATCATAACAACACAAGTAATAAAAAAAATGTAAACAATTGCCAACAACAAATACCAGAAAATGAAACAATTGATTTGAAACGTATATATGTCAACGAAGATTTTTTGTCTTTGAAAGAGAACGTAAACAAAGCAGCGCTAATTGTATGTCAGACAAAAATGTTTCAGCTGAAGACAACACTAATATTTTTGTCATTAAATTGGCCCGTTGATAGATAAAATAAGTTATTCTATATTTATTTCTAAAATGAATTTTAACTCTTTTTGTAACGTAAAGAAATTTCAAAATCCTAAGTCCATTTTAGTTTTACATCAAAATATTAGAAGTTTGAGAAAAAACTTAAATTTTTTCGTTGCCCATGTTGATTCTTTGAATTTTTTTGGCCGATTTTATTGTTTTACCTAAAATCTGGTTGTATGACAGAGAACTATCCAATTACAATATTCCTGGTTATGAAGTGTATGATAATAATAATAATTCGTATAATGACGGTTTGAAAGGAACCCGAAAAGTGCGGAGAGGTTATTAAATATGATTTTAGCAGTGCGGATGTCATACAAATTACCTGCACTTAAATAATAAACTTTCTACGATTTTGTGTATTTATCGCTTACATGGTTTGAGTAAAAATATCTTTATTGAGCATATGAGTGAGCTTTTGCAAAATGTAAAATCGAAGAACTTAATATTTTTAAGCGACTAAATACTAAAATTTTAAGTGATGGAAACGATTCTGACAAATATTTGTTTTTAATGTCATCTTATGGTTTGAAGTCGCTTGTGAATGAACCCACACGCATAACAGACGAAACACAAACCTGCATTGACATTTTTGTTACGTTTAACAAAAATTGGTCTCATGAGGTATCGAGTAAAGTACTTGATTTACAGATTACGGACCACTGTATGCTAAGCCTTGAAGTAAATCAATTGACTGTTACTGAAATGATATTCCTTTCCCAGTTAAACATGAAATATACCATTTAAAACTGATTGATGCTCTATATGGGCAGTAACCCTTCATCAGCTTATGATACTTTCTTAAAAATATGAAAAGGTCATAATAATTCCACCACATTTCAGTCGCGTGATAATAGCAAGCCTAATAGATTAAAGCCTTGGATTGGAGAAGATTTCTTAAAAATTATAGACAAAAAAAATTTCGATTCGTAAAAAATATAGAAAGAACCCCTAAAGTATCAACCTAAAGCGTTCCTAGCATAAATGAACCAAAGAGTAAAACGGAAAGTAGCTATCAGTCGAGACAGATTTTATTCGGTTAAGTTTGAGAACTGCAAAGGAAATGTTAAAGTGGAATGGAAAGTTGTCTATAATATTCTAGGCAATGGAAAAAGTAGAGATAGCATTTTTGAAATTAAAATTGACAAAAACTTAGTGCGCAAACCCGTTAACAGTTTTAAGAGATATGTTGCCTCTCTTGCAACATGTTCCAAACCGAATCATGCTCAAACTGATTGCATTTGCGATTTATACCCAGATATTACTGAAGATACTTATCAGATCGATAGTTTTGTTTTTTAACCTTTCGCCACTTAATCTCTATAAATGTATAAAAAGTATAAATATAATATATAAATATATAACAATAAAAGCGCTTGTACTTCCAACGGTATAATTAATTGTCTCGTCAAACGTGTTGCATTTTTGATTGTTGATGTACGAGTATTGTGTCACACATTTAATATCAGTGTTTATGGTGGTATTTTCCCGTCCGAGATAAAGGCTGCTGATATTATTCCTCTATATAAAAAGGGTTGTCGAAAATCAGTGAATCAATATAGACTCATATTATTACTTCCAACGTTCTCCAAGTTGTTTGAAAAACTTATGAAAGTCCGTATTCTCCCGTTTTTAAATAAAAACTATTTTGTGTGTTATCAACAATTTGCGTTTCGTGAGGGAAATTTACAGAAGACGCCATTGTAAAATTATGTGGTGAAATATGCGATGGTTTTAATAATAATAAATATTCTATATCATTGTAACTAAAGCCTTTGATATGGTTAATCCCACAATTCACAATCCACAAACTATACAAAGCTGGATTCAGCGATTCAGTGTTTCATTGGTTTAAATCTTACTTAGCAGAAAAATCTAAATAGAGTTTTTAGTAATGAGTTGAAATTACGAGTTAGTGTTCCACAAGGCTCGGTTCTAGGTCCCACCCTATTTTTGATATACGTAAACTCCATCTTTAAACAAAAGTTAAATAATGATGTTACTGTTTTTGCCGATGATATGGCTTTTAACTACACAAACAACTCTTTATTTGAATCGGTGGTAAGATTAGGGGCCGATGTACAGTTATTAAGGCAATGGTTCGCAAAACATGAGCTTATTGTACGCGAGAAGATTCAGCTTATGATTTTCAACCCGAATAATTCTAGTTTCATTCATTGTAATGTTGTCTTTCACTCTGCTGCGTGCAACGCGTAAAAGGTTTTTATTACAACCTCATAGTTCTAAAAAAGCTTCTAACTGTAATTTATTATGGTCTCGTTAGCTCAAAGCTACAGTATGGCTTAAAAAGTTGAAGTGGAGCTTATAGCAATATATAGTAATTGAACCATTGCAAATAGCACAAAGGTATATTGTCGGAATTATTTCTAAAAAGAGAACATTAACAAGTAGTTGGCTTTTATTTTGTAGTTTTTCGAATTTTATCAATAAAACCCATGTACGTCTATAAAGTTCTTAAAGTCTTTTTCATGCGCAGTGGATACAGTGCAATACTTAGAAATTCAAACGTAAATATATGGATAAAGAGTAAACTTTCAGCTATTAGCTAACATACCGGTATCAAATAAAACTCATTTCTTCTAACTTCTACAGTACCTGCATTATTTAACCGATTGTTATACGAAATTAGGGTAATTAATATACGGAATTTATTTTTAAATAAAACCAAGACATGACTTTTTACATTGCATATTTCTCAAGTCAAACGCTGTTTTTTTTTTCTTGTTTTTACATTTTTCTGTTAATCGACATTTTTTTGTTCATCGTTTTTCTTTTTTCTTGCTGTATTAATATAAATATGGATTTAATTTGATTTTAAATGCTTATGTATTTCACTTATTATATTTTTTATTAAAAACCCCACAGCAATTGTAAACTTATTAATTAAGTGGGCCATTCACACCTAGTCGTATAAGGCTGAAGAATGATACCAATTATCTTATTTTCCAAATCGTTATCTTTGTTAATATGTATCCAAGCAATCATACCTGGAAATAAAATAAATGAATATAAAAAAAACTGTACTGTATCGTACTTAATTGTCTCCTTAACTCAAAGAAACAACGATTGGTATGAGTGATTCTTCGTTTTATTTCTGCTGAACATCTAATGTTTGCAGAATTTATAGCAGATCCAAGGTACAATAGACAAGGTCCCTTACTACTTTGAAATCATAACTGTCGACTGAGGAGTTCTGTCCTATTTATCGATGTTGAGCGTCAGTTCTTGTTGGCAGCATATACTTAGTTTTGCACTCATTTACCGCTAAACACATTTTGGCAGCTTCCGTCTCAGTCCTATCGAATGTCCTCCCAATTATATCGATATCCTTGGCGTACGCCATTAGTTGCTCAGACCTTTGAAAGATTGTGCCTCCAGTGTTCGCTTGTCAGTTTAGCACAATTCTTTCAAGTATGATTTTAAAAAAATAGCATAACAGCGCGTCACCTTCTCTAAAACCATTTATTACATCAAAGGTTTAGTTAAGTTGTTATCGACTTTGACGGAGCAGCGAGCGTTCTCAATCGTTTTTTGGCAAAGACGGATGAACTTGACAGAGATATCGAAACTAGACATGACTGTATTTAGTGGGTATCGATTCGAACTTCTTGAGTTTTTACCAGGATCTGCCGGGTGCGAAGATTTGGACGATTGTGGATTTTCTTGGTCTGCACTGACAGGAACAATTAGGTGGTTGACGATGGGTTTCAGATGTTCACGCAATATGGTAGATAAGATCCTGTATGCAATGTTGGGCGCAGTATTCTTTTTTATAGATCGGGCAGACGATACTGAGATTCCATTCATCAGGTATACACTTTTCTGACTAGATCTAAGAAATGAGTTGGTGCATGCTCTCCTCAAAGTCATTTCCAGCAGCTTTGAATACCTCAGCCGGTAAGTCAGAAGGTCTAGCTGATTACTTACTTCGTTATAGTCAGGCGGACGGAAGTTTTGGCTATCATCGTCTGAGTTGAATGGTCTGTTCTGCCTTACGGCATTATGTTGTGCTTCGTTGCCGTTGTACAGTCTGCGGAAGAAGTTTTACGATATCCTCAGCATCAACTGTGACCCCATCTCTACAGCACATCAGTCGCGGCGTCTTAGAAGGCACGTTTACCGCGTTGCCACTGGTCTTCGATATTTGGTGCTGTCGACATTAGAGTTGTTGAGAGATTTTGGGATACGCCTTCGGCGAAGATTCTGTCTATCTCTTGCGATTGCAACTTTTCTACGTTATATCATCTCACAGTAGTTATTCTTTATTGAGGTGCTTGAGAAATCCGCACTCGTAGCTTGGCTGTAACAAGGTAGCGATCCGAGTCAATGTTGGCTCTCCGGAAGGTTTGCAGGTATGTCTAACGTCTATCGCATAGCGATTAACTTGATTTAGCGTTTTTAGTGATATTTCGTCCGGCCGATAAGTCAATAAACCTCAGTTCATTACAAGACGTGATGTAATGTGGCCTACCAACTGTCGTACCAAAGATGTCCTTCTTTCCTATCCTGGCGTTAAAATCATACTAGGCGATACATACTTCGTACATTGCTTACATACTTGTCTTGTATAAGAGCTCGTAGAAACATTCTTTGGTGGCGTCGTTTTTGTCCTCCGTAGGGGCATGGCCGCATATTAGACTTATGTTACCGAATTTAGCTTTGATAGGGGTTATCATACAATGCTAATTGCTCGGCTGCACGTGGCCTGTTAAGATTCCGAACATTTAGTGTAATAATTTAGTCATGCAATGGACTGGCAGCACCCTGGGTTTACGCTATGAACTTGACTGTTGCGCTGTTCACCCAATCCATGTTATATGACAATCAGCAGTTGAATGATCGATCGATGCGCAGATGCAACGGCATTCACATCCGATTAAAATTCCTTAAGAAGGCGTAATGTCCGCTCCGATTGGATTTCTCAGTATTATGACGAACCTAAATGGGAGAGCACGTCAACGGTTGAGAATGTAAAAACAAGCCCACGGTGTTGGTGGCATTCGTATGGGCTCATTTACGAGTGGGAGCGCACTGTTTTCCGCAGCTTTTTCAGTCCAGTATGTCGAAGCCTCTTAGAATGGTGTATATGAAAATCGCCCGCAAGGCATACATGAATACAATTCTTTGTATGGAGTCAGACCGCGTATCAAACTCGTTGAACGTTCATATTGATGTCAAGTTTAGGGTTTCTGTAAATAAATAGTAGTGGGTAATTTGTTTGCGGAGATAAAATTTTAACCACATAAAGTTTAATTTCGGATTAGAACAGCGATCACATTTTTGAGGAGTTTGATAAGCTACATTACTTCGCACGTAAATGGAGAGACCTGGTGATAAAAGTGGAATGGCACTAGTTCGCATCCAGGCAGTTTCAAATCTAATTGATCTGAGAAGTGTAGTCGGGAATCTACCTGTGTTTCACTAAGTGCTTCGTATATTACTTGAACTTTAATAATTTTAATTTGAATAATGAATCAGGTACTACGGTGCAATATATATTTAGGCTCGGAGGAATTCCTAGAAGACTTTTATCCACGAACTTACTATCCCTATTTCTTGACTACTTGTTATTACAGATATGGAATATTCTGAAAAAAATAGACTCTAGGAATAATTTGAATGTAGCGTCTTCGAGGTTGCAACAATATGTAGTTTGTTTAATAGATGAAAATGAATTGTGTATTCAATATATTTGTTCATTAACGTTAAGCCCGAAAGGAAGAAAAATAGGAAATTAGCCCATTTATAACTTGACAGCTCAATACTTTTTTGTTTAAGTTTAATGCGTTTGTGAAGTAGGTTTAAAAGAATAAAAGTGAAGTTTAATAACGTGATTATATAACAATAAGTATTTTATCGACTCTTTCTATACTCTTCGTATTTTTGTTTTTAATTACTGTGCCGGTTGTGCAAATGCAAATTTGAGTACCATTCTACAGGCCACACTATTTTAAATCACCTCACTAGTGAGCCAAATAGTTTGCTGATGTTTTTGCGTTTTTCGAGCCTCTATTTCGTTTTCTGGCACCAACTGATTCACTTAGACTCTGAAATTGTTTCACTATCACTTTCTTAATGTGGAGATTTTCCGGGTATGCGGACTATTGTTTTGTAGAATTGTAGTGCTATATCCAGCACTCTGATGTATCTATCAAGGCCTGACATACAACTGTCATGTGGATTTTTCATGCCATTAAAGCTTTGTTTGGCTATGTAGTAGAATTTAATGCTTCCAAAACAATGCTGTCTGCTGTCTTTAAAGCAAAATTTAAACGCCCAGCCATTATCCATGAATGGTATCGAAACCGATAAACTTTTCATTCTCGGTATGTGTGTCTATGACCACTTACGATGGAATGACCACATATTCTGTGCCGTCACCGAATGCTGCGAAATGTCCAGGTTTCCTCAAGCGATGTAAGAAATACTTTAACACCTGCTAAATGGGATTCAAAACCGTGCGATAAAACTCATAGGTGATACTAATATCACTCAAACAATGGAGACCCTCGAACACCGACTTAATGTTTCGTGTATCAGTCTGTTTTATCACTTTTTCTACCACCAGTGCTCCATAGAAATCGCCAATATCATTCCGCCCCTTTAAACTTTTAACCGTAACACCCGTTTCGCTATGAATGCTCATCAGTATACCCTCAAGCCCACTTTCGGACGTACTCTAGAATATCGTGATTCGTTCTATAGCCGTTCAACTCGTTTATGGAATACCCTGCTTGGCTCTTATTTCGTAGTCATTGCAACCTTCAAACATTTAAAACCAACGATCACTGGTACCTCTCTTTCCATCCACTCTGATTTTCCTTCGTCCAAGCATTTTAAAGGTACTTACTCGTAAATCCCTAGGGCGCGCGCAAATTATAAAAAAAAATAAACTTTTGAAGGTTGGATTTGCCAAATATTTACAAAACACTTCAACCGGAGCGGTTCAGCTATTTTTGAGGCAATACAATGGGCATATGTATTGATACAGACAATCCAAGACTAGATAAGTAGAAAGCACGGGGACTGCAACTACTCGTATAATAACATATCTTTGCAGTTCCTATGTGGTCATGGTGGGTACCGATTTGAACGCGGTATCATTCTGCCTGCAGTTTTCAGAGGCAGGACGCACTTTTTATTTCATATAAGAGTACTATCCACGGCATGAAGAATTTCTATTCCCAGTCCGTCATTTCTTCGAGACCATATATTGCGGTCAGAAGAGAAGTGGCAGGCATTTAATAATAACAACTCTCTAAGATGATCTACAGAGACAGAAAAACTTTCCTAACTTAGCAACAGAAGCAGAAGAATCAAATGGTACAAGGCGCATAGCATGGTTTGCTAACCAACTCCGTAAAGTTAGACCTAGCGGACAGTCCTGCGAGGGAATGATTGAAGTCTGTATTGGAGAGCGTGGTTTAGCACATGAGAATAATCAGCATACAACTGAATACAAGGATCAAGTAAATAGCTCGTGCTGCTGGTGCTTTAGAAAATATTCGCATGGATGATAATGACTAAACCGCTGCATTTGATCAGCTTACAGCTCTACTGGTAAATTCCTTCTGCTCACCGTCCACACTGATGGAATCTTCTTCAGAGATTGCGAAGTGTAGAGGACATACCGCAAGCTTCCTGCTCGTCAGGATAACTGACGGATGAACGAAGAAAATAACTTTCCAGAACTGGTGAGATAATGTAGGGGGTTTGGTCATGTTAGGGTTGAACAATTATTTGCATAAAGATTGTCTCAAGGGATGAGCTGACTTTAAGACTTATCTCATAAATATGCGAATGGAAATTTGGATCCCTGTGGTATAAAATGCCAAGGTCGCAAAAGGATTCAAGAACTGAGTGACCGGGGACAATATATATTACGTGACAAGGCAATTAATTACCATTAGCATATCGAGATCATCAGCATCAACATAAAATGAGAGAATAAATCTTTTATAATCCAATGAAGATCGTTTATTGAAATGACGACAATGAAAATGAACCTCCTTTGTTGGCGAAAAAAAATAAATAATAATAAACCAAATTAAAAAATAATTAGTAAAACAAATAACGCATTTTCAGTAAGAGGATATCCATTTTCATAAAGGGTAGATAATTTAAGAAGTATCATTTGACGAGATACTCGTATCTTATCGAAAGCTTTAGTAAAATCAGTTGCAATAATTTCAAAATTTCAAAACCATTTTCTATGACTGAGAGGGCAAAGGAACTTTTGTAAATCCATCATCTCCTTATGCAAAAGTTTTCCGATTTAATATGAGAGTTGTAAAATAATCTTGGTTGTTTATTAATGTGCTTATTTGCTGACTTATTATTAGATTGGGTATGGGTTGCTTCGTAAATTTACAAATACACATTTTGTCAAAGTTGAAATGTATACTGTAGTATAAAATCGAGTTCCAAATCAAAGCAACGCCAAACAATCAACACCCACACATTGATAACGCCCAAACTCAAGCACAAAAGAAATAAACGGTGAAAAGAAATCGAAAAACAACCAAGGAGGAAAAACAACCAAGGAGGAAAAACAACAGAAGTACTAAGTGGGCCATTATGCTCTATTGAATATTGTCATGAATTTGTCGAATATCAATTCGGTTTTGACATCTGTGAAGCAAACAGAATTATTATAACTATGGAATAACCGTCACGATGATTTGATGAACAATTCGTCATCGATTTTGGTGCAATATGCATTTCGTTTCCGTTTTCCTGGCTGCCCGGCTCCCACTAGCCGTTCAATGCGGCGTTTAGCCTCACGACTCTTAGAGATTGGAACAACACGGGACCGAGATAGGACTGAAAGGCCTCATCCTACCTCTCGTACCGTTGACATCGACCAGACAACGTTTCACGCGATTTGTCACTCCACACACGTCCCTGAGGCGAATTTTGGTGAAAAACTTGAAGATGTTGACCATGAATCGCGCCTAAAATACGCTCACGCCACCCTGAATTTCAACAGCAAAGTCTACGATTTTGCGACTGAAATATCCATGAGTGACAAGGGCTCTTTCCACCTGTGTGGATACGTTAGCCATTACATCTACTGAAAATCACTGCATGATGTGCTGTTTACGCTGGAGAAGTCACTGTACCATTTTTTTTAGAGCGGCGCCAGATTCCTATATCTTTGTAAATATATACATACGTAACTCAGATAACAGATAATTGAATGCTCGACGTTCACAAAAACCAAAAACTAATAAATGTTGCCGAAAACATAACCAATGAAAATCTTTCTAATGCCTTACGAATAAAGTATAATAAGGATCATGAAAAGATGAAATCTGATATAACCCAGGCAGTCTCTATTCTGTTCCCTGAGAAAACACAACGTAGATGTTCTTCCACCCTACAGAATTATAAAAATTGCCAAAAAAAGAGGCAGTTCCAGGAAATTACGAAATCACGGAAATATTAGCTAGATTGGAACTTCAAGACATAAGACCATACCGCAAGGCGGCTTTTAGAAAGCAAAAGTGAGGGAGAATTAATTGCACTTCCAAGAATTCTTACAGTACAAAGCAAGTGTTCTGTGATGAATAATCCGGGTTAGGTGCCTATATGCAAAAAATAAATACACCATGTTTTTCTACTGAGGCTTATCAGTTCAAATTGTGAACATTGGAGGAGCCTTCGTCCATCATCAGTTCATTTTTGCCGACCCATAATGTTCCAATATGCATAGAAACTGGGGAACTCATAAGAAGTTCAGTCAGCGATATCAAAAGTAAAATTGCTTATCTTCACCAATCCAGTGTAATGACGAAATAGGACTTGTCAACCACCAGTTCTTTTTAACTATGATTGACAGAAAATTTTTGAGTGAAATAACAGATTCAACGTCAACGCGGTCATGGCCCGTATTCAAAGAACGAAACTTCAAAAATGAAGATGAATCAAATGATGATGAACATAACTACGAATATGGAATATCTCCATTGCATGCAAGAATCAGATGCATGGAATTTATTTTTAAACTTGCACATACACTTAGAAAAGAGGGAGAGTGTATTGATGGACCTATTGGAATAAAGGAGGCAGAAAACAGAAGGCAACTATTTGGCTTGAAATGAAATATTTTATTATGTACTCTGATGTGTCATAAAATAAAGAAATACCCTTATGATACACCTACAAAAAACATTTAAAAAATGGTTCGTTGACTTTAATTCAACACTGTTTTGTCCGTGTTAGCTTTTAGACACCCTGTTTTTACTTCAATCATGGACTTTTGAATATTATCCCCACAGAGGAGGTGAGAAAGTCTTATTTCAACAGAAGATTCTGAAACACCGTCTGAAGCATTTTTCTCAAAATTCACAGCTTTTATAGCCGTGGGAATTTCCTTTAAGTAGAAAAAAAATCTGTCACGATACCTTTATTCCATTACGAGTTATGATTTTTGCAAACAAAACGTCAAACTGAGCCATAGTGTGCCGTCTAATGTCAGGTAACGAATCCATTCTTTGAGTACTTTTTGTGTCTCTTGTGGACAGACTATCCTTTGGTTTAGTAAAAATACAATACAAAGTTGCAGATTTTCAAGCCATTGACACGTCAATTGTTATCACTTCTACCAGGGCCCGTTTGCAATGGTTTAATTTATTGTATAATCAACAGTAATAAATTGGATAAATATAAAACAATAACTTGATGTTTCTGAAATACAATTAACTGTCTTCTCAGTTTTTTTATAATTGCGTAATTTGGTCATACAAATATATATCAATTTTGCAGGTATTATTTTTCCATTACTTTATACTTATATGCGCTTTTTCCTTGTTTTATAAAAGTAATAAAATTAAAAAAAAACACAAAATTGTTTTCTATAAATCCACGGTCGCATGAGACTTCTGAAGTCGAATTCCCTTTTTTTCGATTGCTTAGTTCCTACTTATGGTGCATAGATTTCAATTTGAGATTTTCGGATATTAATCGGTTGCTAGACTTACGATATTATTTAGGTGTTCATGTGTCAAGATACGAGTAGTAACAGGGTTATTTTTTCCGTGTCGTAATAAAACATTGGGTATGCTTCCGCTTGCAAATTTAAGTAGCGGAACCTGTTTACCTATTTCGCCGCTTGGTTTCTTGCACGTATATTATACCGATTCTAACATGAGTGAATGTACAATTGAATATCCCACGAAACGCATATAGATTTTGGGAAAGCTTTATATTTTACTACGCCTGGTCATATAATATAATATCATATATCGACAAATTAGCCCTTGGCCTTGCACTATTTTTTAAAACTTGTTTACATGAGACTAATGAATTTACGCACAAAATACAAAATAGATCAAGTATGAAATACTTCCAACACTTCTAATAAAAACCATAACCGAATTATGAATAATTATGTTCCTCCGATGAAAATGAAAACAATAATGCGAGTCATTTTGTTTTCGTTGGCAATATTCCCTAAAATGGAAAACTTAGTTATAGTTATTTTAAAAGGATAATAACAAACCAATCTATGAATAGAATTACCAAAAAACAGCGATAAGCTATCAAACACAAGAATACGAAATCAATTCTAGCCATTATTTAGTAAAAGCAGGATAACAAATATCTACTTTACAATTCAATGTAAAATAGTCGTTCTATTGGATAGCTAATGATATTTTTGTTAAGCCGTTTTACAAAAAATTTGATACCAGAGTGTTCTACGAGAATAATGGAAAAAATAGCTCCATCCACCACTACGAGTGTGTTATATTTTAATAATAATAAAAACACAAATATTTATTTTGGGACCTATCAAAAATTTGTTTCATTAAACGAGCTACAGACATATGTAAGAGAACATATATTATATGTACGAGTATATGTATAAGTTTAATGCTGCTGATATGTAGCAACCAATATATTAACCTTCAGATACAGATGGAATTGAATAATCGCCAACACTCACGCAATCAATACGCTTCTTTTAACAATACCCCATTTCAAGTCTAAGATTCAAAAAAATACTTTTTTTTAGCTTTCTTAGTTCTGTATGTTCGTACCTTGCACGAATATTTAAACATACTCTGTACACCTTCAAAATCATAGTGATGAGAACAAAAATGTATTAAAAAAAAAAAAAAAATAAAATAAAAGCATGTATCTAACACTAACAATTTCCACCTCTGACTCTCTCAGAGTATTTGGATGAGTAAAGAGATATCGCTTATTCATGACTGACCTTAGCAGGAATCCCTGGTCTTTATAGTAATGGTCAATTCATGAGGATTTCAGGTTTTTAAGAGATTTTTATTTCTTTTTCATTTGTTTCGTCTTTGTAGGATAATATTGTTGGTTATTGATGAGATACGGCCGTAGGCGCCATTGGGGGCAGATCTCAAATCGCACCACAAAATTATTAAAATATGACAGCTGAACGATTATGAATAATCATTTAAAATCCCGATTCATTGATTTATGAAATACATATGTATGTATGTGCTCGTATGTTAGGCAAACATATTTCAGAAAGTTATTTTGCTGACTTATTCGTTCGAAATTAATTTTACATTGATAATTTATAAAAAAAAAAAGAAAATAGGATATTATAGCAATTAATTGCTGTTTAGAATATTTTATTAAATATTAATCAGAAGATAAAGGATAAACAAAATTCCAAGGATTTATTTCTTTTAACGTATAACATATGATTTCTTTTAATATGGAAATGGAAACTACTGTCAATATAGGAATATCATAAATGTTTCTTGTTTTAGCATTAAAACAATATTTGAATTTTTAAAATGGGACTTCTTGAACTCCTCTAGAAATTTTAATGCGGAGGATGGTACCTGTTTGATTTAACTCTACGCCGGAACGAATTCATGATTGTGTTACTTTAATAATAAGTCCATACAATTTAGGATCTTTTAGTAATTTGGGAAGAGGGAAGACACCATTATGGCTTTTAATTTCTTTCTTGGGATATAAAAAGCTATCAAATCAAAAAGATTAAGTAAACACATCTTAAACAACCTGTTTAGTTACTGTTTTTTCTCGAAGATAGTTTCACATATCGACTAGATCTGTTTTTTCATCAAACAATTTTTTATTTAGTATACACTGGCTATTTATAATATGACTATAAAGTCAGCATTTATTGAAAGCACATCACTGCTTCATGGAATTTATTGTAATTAAGTGAACGGAAAAATTTTCTACTGTCGTCTTTATTATACAGAGGCGTATTTTGGATTTTTTTTTCTGTATTCTTGGCACCATCTATTGTATGATTATACGAGTACTATAGGGTGACCAGATAGCAGTGATAGTCTTTCCAATTGTTAAAGTTACCAACGACATCCACCTGTCAAAATATTCAGTAAGGTTTGCCATTTCATCATGTATCGAACGTGCGAAAAATTATTAAGAAATACGAGTATTATCGAAATTTCGACTCAGTTGTAAATACGCAACATAAACGACGAAACGCTAGAAGCTGTGCAGGAGAAAAACGGCGAGCGTTCATCAATTGGCCGCCGCGATCATGCAATTTGACACGACTTGGTTATTTTCTTGGCTACGTCAAGACGCCGCGGATATTGGACCGAGTCATCGAAAATTGGACCGACCGCTTGAAGCACAGCCAGCTAAGCCAAGGCGGCTATTTGAATGATGTGCTATACCACACATAATGGCATGAAGGTAGCTTCAAAATATAGTCAGAATCAATTTTATATCTTACACCGTTGTTATTTTATTAATTTTTTTTCCTATCGATACCTTTTTTTCATCCGGATTTTAAAGCCTCGTTTTTATGTGCAAATTCATTTCGCATATTTCGTTTTTGAATTGAGCTTGAATGCTAATCAACAGAATAAGAAATATCTGTTCTTTTATTACATCAAATATTGCATATGTGTAGCTAAGTTATCTATTTGGAAAGTTATTGTAGAAAAATGTCTCACATCGATCTTAATTGGGAAAGATTCATTCATGCTTGCACAATAGTGGCAAGAATAATAAGGACATCGTGTTCAAATTTTTTAATAACGGATTCGTGACATACATATTGAATATGGTAGTCTCAAAATTTCTATAGTAAAATGTTAATTTAAAAACCAGAATGCACAGCGAATGCGATATTAAGCTTCATAGTTATTACAAGTATTAGTAATAGGTTGTACCTCAGTTCGCAATAAGAACCTCTTGAGTAAACATCTGTAGCAGAAAGTGGAATTTTTTTATAATGTAAATTACCACGTGTATTTGACATCTGAGACTTTTAGGGTTCGCACTACCGTAATTTTTTTCCAAAAATTGTTTATTATGATATCGAGGGCACAAACTCGGACTCTCTTCCTTTATGAATTTAAACTGGGACATAATACGTCTCTGGTAGTGAAAAACATTAATGATGCATTTAAGGATGTAGCGGTAAACCAACGCAACATTCGACGTTGGTTTGCTAAGTTCCGGTCGGGAGATCTTGGCCTCCCAACAACGTTTTAAATGCAATGATTGATGCAGACCCAACAAAAATGGTGCTGGACATTGAACAGAACATGGGAGTATCTCCCATGATAATAAGTCGACATCTATCTCTAATAGGAAAAGTAAAAAACTCGGAAAGTGGGTGGCCCATGAGCTGAACAAGGCACAACAACTACGTCGCTTAGAAATCTGTATATCGCTGAGCTTAAAGTACTAAAATGAACTGTTTTTGCACTCTATAATTATGTGTGAGATAAAGAGGATTTTATATGACAACCGCAGATTTGAGCAGTGGTTGGATGAACAAGAAAAACCAAAACATACTCCCAAACTAGGTCTTCACCCGGAAAAATTATTGTCACAATTAGGTGGACATCGCAAATAAAAATCCACTTTTCATTTCTTCAATCAGAGGAACAAAATAATAACATTCGAATATTGAGAGAAAATGAACATAGTGCATGCGAAATTGACTGAAAAGCAACGTGCGTTGGCAAATAGGCATGGTCCGATCCTATTGCATGAGATTGCTAGACCCCATACATCACGCGTAACAGTAAAAAAATTGCTACAGTTGGGATTTTAAATTTTTCCGCATCCACCGTATTCTCCTGATTTTCTCCAAAGGACTGTCATCTTTTCCGGAGTCTTGAGTCATTTTGACTGCAGAAGGGTTTCCAAACCCGAGCAGAGGTCAAAAAAAGCCTTTGAAAACTTTTTAGCATCCAAAAATCAGGCCTTTTATGAAAAAGGAATAATTAACCTTCAATCAAGTTATTAAGGCTAACGGTTCATATTTTGATTAAATAAAAAATTATAGAAAAAAAAAATTGGCATCTCAATTCTTAACTCAAAATCGGACATTTCATATGCTACAACCTAATAGTTTGTTTTAAATGATGGAAATACTGTTCGTTTTTTCTAAAAGGTCTATCACATAACTTAATCTTTTTTTTTAAACATTAGAAAACTTGTATAAAAATACATTTGCAGGTATGCATACGAGCATTTATAGAAGACACATGTATTACTTATGCCTATATATGTTAGCATTGCTTTTGAAGAGGGTTATAGAAGTTTATTTAATGAAAATATGGAGTAAAAAGCAGAGTGCTGCTTGCACCCCGGGTGGACCACTTTACCCATGAAGCGAACAATACATTCCTCTCAGCCAAGCTGTTGGAGGTTTTTGCGTCATATTAATGTACATAATAATTTCTAACCTCCCCTTGAAGTCACTAAATGACGCTGAGAGATTTTACATACTTTTGATTTGTGATTTTGGTTCCATTGTATTATACCTATACATTTAACTTAACAATGTTAGGTACAACAAGATTGTAGAGTTGCTATTTTGTAGAGAGAGTTGTAGATATTGTAGTTATACCCATCTACGACTTCCAAATTATCTTACCTATATGTGTAGTAAATTAAATGTAAAGTAGTAAAATCGTAAAACCAATTGTGATTCAAAGACGTATGTAGGTTTATAGTATTTTTTTGTCGCTGCTGCCACCGTTATTAAATCAAATTTTAACGCATTTGCACATTGATAGTATCATGCTAAACTAAGTTTTTTAAACTTTAACGATAACCGTTTCCAATTGACACGCTAACTAGTCAGTTATTTTCAGTTTAGTGAACTTTGCTTCATCGCCCTCCTGGTGGACGTTTGACGTTTGCTCTAGCAGTAACAGGAGCGTTGTTATCCACTTGGTCTACATATGTAATAGTACCTCATTATTAAACTTCATTAGACGAGAATTTTTGTTCAAATGGCTGCATATATTACATACCTCTTTTACATTCTCTTGCATACTTCTGACAGAAAATCTATCGAAGAATTCTTTTCTCTCGAACTAATCAGTGATGCTCTCATCTACTTTTGTTGCCGTGCAAGCCTATAGCCCGAATAATAGAACTGGAATAATTGCAGTTGTTGTATTAAAACTTAAATCAATTGTCGTTTCACAATAAAGAAGCAGCTGTTGCTAATAACACTTTTTTGCATGATATATGCGTTGAATAATTGTGACGTAGCCTCTAATTACCTCGACATTTAAAATGTTAATTTTGATTATTATAGTCAAGCCTTTGACAATATTTCATTTGCGAATATTCGCTAGCGAAATTTAGTTTTGCCGCTTCTACTCCAATTCCAGCAAACGCAATAATAATAGCTCGCTTTCGTTTGATGATAATATCAATGCCATCTGCATGTACGGAAGTTGGAAATCATTTGTAAAAATATCGTTTTGCGATTTACACAAACCTAAGTTGAGGAGCTCGAATAACAGCTTGTTTTAAATCATTTTCAAAATAAAAGTTTCAAATGTATTTCTTACCTAACTTGTGGAAGCTTACTTATTGCTTCCATTGTTTATCTATTGAAATTGATTACACAGTTGAGGTGAGTAGGTCATCATATAAATTATTTAAATTGTTTATTTAATTTTATAAAAAAAAAATTTATTCACTGAGTTCAAACTTAAGACTAACAATTCTAACAATGTTCAACCTTAAATAGACTAGAACTGCTTACATAGCAATCCCGCATTCATCCGGTGTTTGGTGATCAGGTGCATGGGAATCTCTCGTGTGCACTGCATTTCTTTGGCCAAGTGCAATATAAGCACTAGACGTTGTGTCTGCATTAAGTGCATGCGATAAGCTCGCTGTAGCTGTCGTACGTGATTATATGTGGGAACGAATGAATAGGTGTAGCGAATTGGAATAAAATGCATTCCCGTCTTAAATGCAAATGCCCTCGTTTGTGCCAAATTTATAAAAACGGTATTTGGCTAATGCGTGACGTAGGTGCTCTTTCTGACGGAGGTGTTGGTTCGATAGTAACTGCATATTTAATACTTTTAGCGATTTTCAGGAAAATGGGCAAGATGATCATAAGATGATTAAAGCCCCAAAACTAATTATGGTATTGGTTTTACTTCTAAGTTCCAGGAGTTGCAAGGAGAGAAGTTCCTCGATGTTGTTTCCCGCTGATGAAGGTTGCAGTTTTTGATGATTTAAGTTTGGATCGTTGTCATCGGGATATTTTATTATAAATGTTCCATTCAGCACGACTTCGTTTTCGTCTATCGTTATATCGTTTATATTAGTTTAAGAAAATTATTCCTATTGTGATCTCTTCAAATGATGGTATGTGTAGGTTGTTTACGATGGTACGTGTAGAGGAAGGCTACTTAGCAGATTTGAAACTTATATTTCATTACTTATATCTATTATACTTTCTCTAGAACAGATTGACAATTTATCATAAGTTTTGCATAGTGCATTAATATCATATAATTTTTGCTACATCGCAGAATATTTTCGTATAATATTTGATTTATAATTTTGCCTTTTTTACGGCTTTTATTAAAGTATTGTATTATCGCAGGACTTTATTTCAGTAGTTGGCATGATAATAATATAACAAACTACTTTACTGTTGTGCGCTATTTTTACTTCGGCGATTCTATCAGTTCTTCAATATTTGCATATGAAACATTTTCTTCTTTATATATATTGTATTTTCTATATACAAACTTAATCTCTAAATGTAAGTATTTACTATATTTACTTTGGCCCAATGCATAGCATAGCCTATAATTAAAAATCTCTTTTATTAACTCTATGTTGTGTATAAATTATCTTTCAAGGGTTTGCTTATTTCGTTAGTTAAGTTTGTTATTTCCTTAACCTTATCAATTACTACTTGCTTATTATTACTGCTTAATGCACTGTTAACTCTTTCATTTATAATTTCGTGCTTGTCTAGATTGCCTGTAAATCATTTAAAAACACTACGAATGAAACATACAGACCTTTTATTTTTAGTATTTGAATGTGGTAGGAGTCTGTTTAGATGGGTTGTAATTTGAGAAACTTCATTGTATACGAAAGGGAAAATTGTATGGTTGCTGTTAATGTTCCCTCTAATTGTTCTCTCTATTCGTTCAGTAGTGTCTTCGTATTTGCCTAAGTCGATGACACGTATAATTTCGAAGGTTCCTGTTTGCAATTTTGCTGTTGCAATATTTACTGTTACTAATCTCGAGTTCGTGTAGTCTATTATTTGGACGTCCGCCTTACATGTTCCAAGAAATAATTAAAAAAGATAAAAAAAGAAATTACTCGTATATTTTGATGTGAGACTTGTGGATGGTTTTTCCGGATTGTACTACTATTGCAGTTTTTCTCTTTCCGCTACAAATTCCTTCTTGCATCTTGGAGTAAGCTTGGATCCTATTACATTGTTTCCTTTTAAATAAATTATATCTCCAGGTGAATAGTTTTTGATAGGCTGCCTGTTTTTATTATTTGCTATGTCAATGGCCTGTTTTTCTGTAATTTGATTTGAATTGACATTCCTGCCGAACAAAATTTCTGTTGGTTGTTTGCCTATAACAGAATGCACTGAAAAATTGTTTAATTAATTTTAATCAATAGCTCTTTCTAAGAGTTCCGTGAAGAATCTATGGATGTTTTTGGTCTTAAGACATCTCACGATTTCAGTCAGAGTGGAATGGAAGCGTTCCACTTGACCATTCACAGTGATAGTATATGGAGGGATCTTGAATATTTTGATGACTAGCTCATCTTCTATAATGAATGTAATAGAGGCATAATTCAAAGACTTTTCGTTATCGACAACCACTGTATCTGGGATACCATAGGAAAAAAGTACCTCTCTTAGTAGTGGTCGTATGTTTTCTATTGCTTTTGAACTGAGGATTTTTGCCTGTGCATATTTGGAAAATTTGTCGAGGGCAATCAGGATAAGTTTTCCCTCAGTATATATCTATATGGACAATCTCTTCAGGTTTGTTCTATGAGCTCTTTTGTGGGTTTGAATATTAATATTCCCTTGATACGATTCATTTTTGATGTCTTCAGCATGTATTTGCATAAATGTAACGCGATAACTGCGGAAATGTGGTACTAGCAATCGCTTCTCACTCGGAGGGTCCAGGTTCGAATCCTGGCCATGGCAAGTCAGTGTTTCATTTGCGTTGAGTCGCCTGTCCGCAGCTGTTCGAGCAACGTGGAAGATTAGCGGCACCGCCAATCTGTCCTGGATCAGACCTTTCATATCTAGGTAGAGGAATGCTTCTGGAGGAACAAAGCCGTCAAAGCGAACTCTCTCATGATACATATAGTTAGGGTAGTAAGCCCAGGAGATAAGGTTGTTCGATGAGGTCATTGCTCTTGCAATGTGCCTTCGAGTCAACTTAATGACGAAATTGTCCACTCTTATTAGGTTCGCCCTATTGTACAAGACCTCATTAGGATAGAATTTTATGTACTCAGACTCTGGTGTTCTGTATAAGCGAAGACAAGTCCTGAGACAAGCCCTCTCAAACACCCGAATCTTTTCCAATAAACTTGCTCTTACGTTGAACCACACGGGATATCCAAACACAAGCATAAGCCTGATAAGGGCCATGTAGCAGATAACCTTTACCCTCGCATCGAGTTGACTGTTATAAAACAGTCTCTTTGCAAGGGCAAAAGCACCTTTGGTATCTGACTACATTTCGACAAGCAAGTGGCTGCCCATGCTGCCCCACGATCGAGATCTTTCGCCAATTCTTTCTATTATCCCTAGAGGCCCCAGACAAAGGCGTCCTAAACAAAATGGTTTCCGACTTCTGAAAATTGATTTTCAACTTCCAGTCATCGCAAAATCGTTTAATTTTATCGAAGTCACGTTGCAAGAGTATATTAATGACCTCAATCTTTGGACCTGTTCTGTACGCGATTAAGTCGTCTGCGTGCGCTATGGCATGGTGAAGTGAACCTATCAGATCACTTGTGTAAATGTTGAATAGGATCGGCGAATTTACCGCACCTTGTTGCAGACCGTTTTTAATATTAAATGTTCCAGCAGAAGTCACATCGCCATTCTTCACGATGAACTGTCTACTGGAGAGCATATCAAAAAAAAATATACAGCAATGGTTTACTAATGCCCAACCTGTCCAGCTTGAAAAAGAGTCCCTCTAACCATACGGTATCGAAGGCTTTTTCCAAGTCAATCAGGCAGGCACCAGTGCACTGATTCTTGCCTTTGTTCCATTGGATATCAGAAACCAGTTTAGACGCAGCGTGAATAACATCATGCCCCGCCTTGAAACCGAATTTATTATCCGGAACTATATGTCTGTCCTCAACCCACTTAGTCAGGACTCTATTGATCACCTTCTTGAAAACCTTACTGATGTTTGGAAGGAGACTGATCGACCGGAGATTCGCCGGATTGGAAGTGTCTTTATTCCTTTTGGGGATGGGGTGTACCACCGCTGTTTTCCAATGCGCTGGATAATGTGCATTATTCATTGCATTATTAAACAGGGTGGTATAAATGTCCACCGCTTCTAGTGGGAGATGTCGAAGCACAATGTTCGGTATTTCATCGGTTCCCACTGATTTCTTACTTCTAAGCGATTCGAAGATCGTTTGGAGCTCTGCCTTCGAAATGAACGGTGGTAGTACCATTTCATTGGTGATGACATTATTTGCCATATTCTCGTCACTGAACTGGGTGAAACCCGAGCTCTCGAATCGTCAATTCATTATTTCATTTCGAAGGTAGAAATTGTGCACAAGGACTCGATTTTCCAGGTCGTGGTTCGGGCCAATGATGTCATTCGCCTTGTATACTTCCTGGAAAGTCGCTCCTATAGCCTCTACCTGATCCTGCGGATCCTCGATCACAAAGAAGTTGTCATCATCAACAGCTTCATTTGGATCTATGCCTGCTGCTGTAAGTATGTTCTCGTTGTCCGTCGTTCGGGCGATTTTAAGACACGAAAGGTCGTTGTGATCTTTCCTCCGAAATATTTTATTTATTTGCGGGAACATATTCGGGTTGCTGGTATTTACAGCCCGAATTTTGTTGTTCCAATACAAACTTACAGATGCTCTGTAATTTTCTTTTATTAATGTTTGGAGGTTTTTGATCGACGACTTTAGCATCATAATCTCCGAGTTATGTCTATCAGTAAACTGTCTGTACAAGGTTTTCAGCCTTGACAGCAGTCTGCTTTTATGTCGATGCAGTGCGTCAATGGTTGCGTTGCGGAATAAGTCTTCGTTGTCAGTGTATTGATACCGAGGTATCGTTTTGTCCATTGTTCGTTTAATTGTCTCGTCCATTAGTTTTAGATATCTGTCAATCTCCTCGTTTGACAGATTTCTATTGGACGGTGGGTAGAGCGAATTCGAGGAGAGTGCTCTCGTCATTGTTTTGGAGAAGTGTGTCCAACGCACCCTACTATAATTGTAGGCATGCGTTTGAACAAACTCGTCCAATTCCGCAGCTTCGTTCGGAACGGTTATTTCGGTACTGAGTCCGCAATGGTCACTGTTATACACGAAAGTTCGTAGACAGTTCATGGTTTGTTGGTTTGTGCATGTCAGGTGTATTCGTGTGTCGAACAGCAGGAGATCCAAATAAGACCCGTGTCTAGGAAACGACGGACTATCCGTCGCCTTAAGGCCGAGTCGATACATTATACTGTGCTGACCCCACCAATTGAATAGTAGGTTCCCTCTAGTATTTGGCGTATTATTTCCCCAATCGCTATGTTTGGCGTTGAAATCTCCGCCGATAATAAAGTAGTTCTCCTCCAATTCCAGTCTTAGGAATCGAAAAAGTGTCTCGAGCTCTGAGATGAATAAAGTGGATTGAGTAGCCTTAGGTGCATAAACAGACACCATGTATAACCGCTTTCCACTACGGAGAGGGATATACACGATGCATGCTTCCAGCACCTGGAACCTACGTACTACACGACTGTATACTCTTTTAAAACGTATACCTTTTCGTACGAAAATCGCAACGCCTCCTCCCTGAATGGAGTTGGGTCGGTTTCTCCGTACTATTTTATATCTTTTGTGCCTCATTTTGTGTCTCTTGGTAAGCTTAGTTTCGCTAACCAAGAGCACATCAGGGGCTTGGTCTTTAAGCAACATAAATCGTTCGAACCTAATCAGTGAATTAACATTCACTGCAAGGACCTTCAGGGTTTGCTCCGCCATGTACGTCCCCATTACGACTGGAGGTGCGTTAGGCCCGGCAACAGCGCGTATATTTGATCTACCCGTTTAGCCTGTTCCTGTATTTGATGCTGAAGCTGAGCCATCTGCCCCTGGATAGAGAGCAAGATAGCCCGCATGTCAGGTACAGGTTCCGGTGTTCTAGGCGCTGGGGCCTGAGAAGCTACCTTTGGTTATTGTACCGTATATCCCCTACCTGCCGCCATTTGGGCGTAGGTAACATGGGGAGTAACGGCTGGTGTTTGTGTCTGCACGAGTGGACGTTTAATTTCCACTTTCTGCTGCCGAGCCAGATTTACTCTTTTGATGTATTGGAATTTGGGACAACCCCGATAATTTGCGGTGTGTCACCCTGGCTCGCAATCAGAATATGGCTGCTTCCCGCCCGCTTATTCAAGCTAGAGGCAAGAAAATACCACATTGGTGGACATCAGCACTGGGACTTCTTTGGTCGAAGTACTGTTGCTTACACTCAATCACTGCCGTTACTGCATTTACCATACGGAACGGGCAGTGATTGAGCGTATGTAACAACTGACGGATAGCGGGTTGTGATTGAAAATTTTGTTGGTGCACTGTTTCATATTTTTGTAAGGGCATAAGATCTACAGTAATTTGATTCGCTAAACCAACGTGTGTTTGTCTGTGACTATGACTAGGGAATTTAGGGTAGGCGGAGCTAATATACGCGGGCTAAAAAGTAATCACTTTTCTGCGTACGTCCACGTCTGTAAGTACAGACCAGCTTGGTTTGGCACTTAGTGAAACACTATTAGATTCCCGCCCACACCTCTCAGATCATTCTGATGTGAAGCTACCTAGCTACGACCTGGTGCCATTATTTTTCTCTCATACGTAGTGCGTAGTGGTGTACGAGTAGCTTACCAAACTCCACCACAATACGATCCATGTTCTAACCCGGAATTCAACTTCATGTGGTTAAAATTCCATCTTCGTAAGCAAATTATGCACTAGTGTTTTGTTTACAGAAGCCCCAAACTGGTCAGCAATTCGACTTTTAACGAGTTTGCTGCGCTGTCTGACTCCATTCAAAGAATTGTATCCCTGTATCTTCACACTGAAATCGTTATTACGTGCGATTTCAATATGCACAATTCTGGGTGGCTTCAACATTCTGGACATACAACACCCGAAGGATGGTGTGTTGACATCTTGTAAATGAGCCCAGCGAATACCAGACGTTGATAGTCATACCGCCAACATCCTGGACATATTTTTAACTTCTCACCCTGATAAGTACATCGTTGATGTGCTCTCCCCTCTAGGCTCGTCGGATCATTGTTCATATCAGCTAATTTGTCGTACATCGACCACACAGTTAGAGAAAAAATTCCAAATTACCTTTCCGAGCGTCCAATTCAAGTTGCCTTGGACGGTTTCAAGTCTGATATACACAAAATAAATGCTGGTGTGCCCCAGGACTCTGTTGTCTGCTACTTATAATCCAATATATTCCTTAGAGAGCTTAGAAGAGTTGCCGAGCCGTGTCCAGGAAGCCGCTTCAAAAATTACGCAACAGAGTTATGCGCGTCTTCTCAAAAGAGCTTTTGTTCGAAGTTGTCGAACTTACGAGTATATCAGAGTCAGTGGGAGACAGTTTGAACATTTACTGTAATTTAAGTTAAATGAAGTTTAAATAATGTTAAACATCGTTTTTTACTACATCCTTATGAGCATGTTAAGTTAAAGAGAAGAGATCAATTTTTAATTTTTTTGATATTTAGTGGAAAATTGCTCCTTTTGAACATTAATAGCAATAACTACGTATTTGCAGTAAATAGAAGACTGTACTATACAATTTTGAAATCTGTATTAAACACGTAATTTTTTTTTTCACAGTTGGCCGCTTAGGTTTCCATATATTTTTCTTACACCCGAAATACTTAAACTTTACAAAAAATAAACATTTTGCAAATTTCATGCTAAAAATTAAAGCTAAAATGTTTTTTTTTCAAAAATGGAGCAACAGCTACCTATAATATTTACTGCATATCAAATGAAATAGTCTATGAAGAATATTTTTACTTAAAAAACCGATAGATTTCATTTTTTTGATGCCGAAGTGTTAAGAAACGTAAAGTCATGTGAAAAAAATCCGCTTTTTTTTTAAAAAGATTACTAAATTTATGTACTAATTGGGATAGATCTTTTTTTGTATTTTATTTTGAGCACCCGATAGCCCACCTATGACGTGTTTCAGGCTTATTCATTCTTTCCTGGACAGCCTGTATAAGGCATTCATCCGCCAAAAATTGGAGTACAATGCCCACATCTAGTCAGGTGCTCCTAAAGCATCGCTGCACCTACTAGATAGGGTTCAAAACAGTGCGATAAGACTTATAGATTATACTAATATCAGTCAATCAATTGACACCCCCGAACGCCGACGCAATGTCTCCTGTGTCACTTTGTTTTATCGCTATTTCTGCCACCAGTGCTCCACTGATATCGCCAGTAGCATTTCGCCCACCCGTCTCGCTATGAATGCTCATGAGTATAACCTGAAGTCTATTTTAGGATGTAATCTAAAATATCGTGATTCGTTCCTAAGCCTATCTCTATATTTCCTGATCGTTATAACTTGCAAACATTTAAAAACAATATACACCGGTACCTCTCTTTTCTTCCTCCCAAAATTTCGTTTGCCCGAGCTGTGTACAAACATGTTAAGTGTACACAAAGCCATTGAGAGCGCGCTCGTTATAAAAAAAAAACCCAGCTACGAAAAATCCTCTCTACAAATCCTATGATGCCTAGTTGCTTTAAAAAAAACCGATGGCTCTTGCGCAACCCCAAGTGAGGAATCACTTAACCTGCTACTGGACACTCACTTTTCAGGTGTTTCAATTGCAGCCAGTAGTAACCCAAACAAGACTACTGCAACCGTAATCAAAATTCATGGTCTGATTACAAGAGATAAACTGCTTTGCGCGTTGCATAACTTCAAACCATACAAGTCTGCTGGTCCGGACGGTATAATACCTTAGATATTATCCTGCGTACGCTAGGGAATATCGTGAGGAACTGTGTAGAACTGATCCACATTTCAGTGTCATGGAGAGATGTCAATGTTGTTTTCATTCACAAAGCCGGAAAATGTTCTCATGTCGTCCCAAAGAACCTCAGATCTTCAAGTCTGTCTGAAAACTCCAGAACGACTGAATGATATCTATATACGAGCGAAAATTGGTCCAAGACTTTTGTTAACGGTTCAAAATGCCTACTGTGAAGCAAAATCGATGGAAACAGCTCTGCATTCAGTGACTAACCACATCGAATGATCCCTACAATACAGAGAGTACACAATGGTCGCTTTGCTGAACATAGGGGGCGCCTTTAACAATGTCAGCACATCTGAAATCACGACTGTGCTGTCAACTCTCTGCAGGTAGACGACTCACTTGGGGCGTTGATCAGTATCATGCTAAATAGCACGATAATCAACTCCAAACTGGGTGGGGCTTCTGCTAAAAGATGTGTCAGCAGAGGTACGCCCTTCTCTGGAGCTATACATCTCGGTCATAAGACCGACACTCACCTACAGGGTTGTTGTCTGGTGGACGGCCCTAAACAATGCAGTTAACTGCAGCAAACTAAGTCCAAAGAAAAGCATGTCTATGCATAAGCGGAGCCCAACGTTCTACTCCCTCCGGGGCATTAGATATTCTCTTTCACTTGACACCCCTTTATATTTTCAGCAGGCAAGTAGCTGCGACGGAAAAGACTTCCATGTAAGCATCCCCTCTAGATCCTTCTGGAAGATGATTTCGTGGAGGTCAAGTCAATCCACTTTTGCACAGATGGATCTAAAACCGATGGCGGGGTTGGTGGCGGTGTTTTCTCAGATGAGTTAAATCTAAGCCTGTCCTTCCGTCTTACAAATCACTGTAGCGTGTTCAAGGCGGAAATTATGGAAATTAAAGAAGCTCTGTACTGGCTGACGAAAAACGTGATATCTGCAAAGGATATCCGCATTTTTTCAGATAGTCAGGGCGCTATCAAGTCCCTGGGCTCAGTCTCATTAAATTCTAAAACCGCCCTTGAATGCCAATCATCGCTTACGGAAATGGCAGAGCAGTTCAACCTTTGTTGGGTGCCGGGCCACAGAGGCATTCCAGGCGGCAATTATAGGGCCAACGAATCCGTCAAAATTGGAACCACTCTACCTATTCTACCAAAAAAGGGTAGCATAGGTACGCTACGTGCAAATCAATATTAAAGCTAGATGCTAATAAAAAAACACACCTTAGGTAGACGAACATGTCTAGCGACCAAACAGATTTGGCTAAAGGTGGATCTGAATCGCTTTAAGAGTCTGATCCTTCTAAATAGGAAACATCTCAGGGCCATCACAGGTGTCATCACTGGACACTTCCTTATACACAAGAAGGCTTGGCTCTTTCACAAACGATTTCTGTAGAAGCTGCTTGGACGAGGAGGAAGAAGGGATAATCCTCCGCTTACTCTGTACATCTTCCAAAGGATCTCTTCCGGCTCTCTTCCAAAGAATAAAACTTCACTAAGGCGCTTTCTTCTACAATGATTTAAACGATCTAAATAATATCGACTTTAACAGTCTTCTACGCTTTATCAGAAGCTCAAATTGGTTCCATGAGTAAGAGCATCACAAACTCACTTGGCATCGCAATGGGCCAATAGGCCTAAGTGGTTTGGTTTTCCCAACAGCCACTTTCACATACTCGTACCTACATACCTACCTTCGTCAAGTTCAATATGAGCACCAGACGTTATGTCAGCATTAAGTGTATGCGATAGGCTCGTCGTAGCTGTATTACGTGACCCGTGGGAACGAATGAATAGGTGTAGCGAATTGGAATAAAATATTTTGTTAACTTATACTGTTAACTTATCTCTGAAGACATTCTTATATGCAGAGCATCTTGGAGAAAATGACAACAGTAAAAAACATTAAACGAGTCTTAAATATGGCTCCAGTGGTTCATATACCTCCATGGCGATTAGAAACCAGTGAAATAGTGAGAGAATGCACTTTTAGACGATAGGATCATCAAGACATCGATATCATCGATAGGTGTCTGATGGGGGATAAACCCATTCTAGGGGAGTTGACAGCAGCTTCGCAACTCTGGTGGCGTCTGAGTAAGATAACGAAATGGGAGAAGTTGGAGATCTGAACAGTAGCATCAGACATCAACAACAAAAAGTGCTTCAGTTTCATTAATTGACTCAGCGGCCCGGTGGTTAGCGGCGTCCGGCATCGAATCATTGAACACGGGTTCGAATCCCGGGCCAAATTCAGAACTGTTTTTTTTTTCTGTTTTCTCCTCAAATTACGTGAACTCAAAACAAAACCAACAAGTAAAAGAAAAGAAATCAAGTGATGGATGGTGGAGAGCGTTCCGCTCTTCCCATAACGGGAGTTACAAAAAGCAACAATACGGTTGCTGGTGCCGTGGCGAAAGGCATCAAAAGGTGGAGTAGGTTGAAAACTCCTCCTAATTTAACAAAAAAGAAAATAAGTGCCTTTTTAACAGCTGAAAAAGACAATACAAAACAACAAAGCAAAAAACAATCAGATGATATGTTGCTCTACATCTCTGGTGAGGTCCATTATGCGGGGGCAATAACACTTTTGCCTCTCTAGCGGCATCTGAATCGTAAGATGAGGATGAACAAATAAAGGAAATTAACAGCAGTATACAAAAGCTGACAGAAAAAGTGCTTGCTATTAAGCAAAGGCAAACTGCACGCAGGCAGAGGGAGCAACTAGAAGGAGAGAGCTCACAACAGCAAAAGCCATAAGAGCAGAAACAACAACTGCAGCACCAAAAAACCAGCAGCAGCAGAAACAACAGCAGCAGCAGAAACAACAGCAGCAGCAGAAACAACAGCAGCAGCAGAAACAGTAACAGCTGCAAAAACAACAACAGCTGAAATCACAGCAGTTGAAAAAACAGCAGCAGCAGCAACAACAATAACAACAACAGCAGCAGCAGCAGCAGCAAGAGCAGACGAAGAAGAAAGAGAAGGTGCCTCCTATCAACACCTATAAATTGGAATTGAATGCAACCAAAGACCTGTGTAAGTTGGTCATTGTAAATAATTTTAATATTAAGCGATTGGGGAACGACCGCCATGCCATCCACTGAAATACAGTGGAGGACTACGCGAAAGTGAAAGAGCTCCTAAAGAGAACGACGACGGAGCACTACTCATCCACACCAAATGTGAAAAGCGGCAGTTGATGCTGCTGAAAGGGTCGGAACCGTATTCTGATCCTGAGGAGATCCTGGCACTGCTCGAAGAGAAGGAGTGCGAAGGACTGAATTTTGTGGGGGTAAAGTCATTTACCACAGCTAGAGCCAGGCGGGAGAAACGGAATCTACCGTTCTTCCTGGTGCAGCTCAGTCCCGAAAGCCGTCTGGATAGGCTAAGGAGTATCAATGTCCTAGACTACCAGGTAGTTCACTGGGATAAATTAAAAAGGAACGTAGGTATTATACAATGCGTTCGCTGTCAGAGGTTCTGGCACGCCGCGTCGAACTGCCAAATGCTCCTCGATGCGTCAAGTGCGCAAAGAACCACAGTTCCGGGGAGTGTGGTCTGGGGGTTGGCGTTGCATCCGATAGGTTGCAGCTCTCGTGCGTATTATGCGGAAACTTGGGACACACCGCAAACTATCGGCGTTGTCCTATGTTCGCTGAAATTAAGAAAGCAAAACTGGCTCGGCAGCAGAGGGTGGAGGTCAAACGTTCACCTTCTAGGGTTCAAACAAAATTGGGTCACACAATTTGGGTCAAGTCCCAAATTTCCTCCGCCAAAATGGCCTCAGGTAGGGGGACTACGGTACAGCAACCGACTGTTGCCAACGCCGAGAACAACGGAAGCTGCACCTAACATGCTGGCCATCTTGCTCGCAATCCAAGGGCAGATGGCTCAGCTGCAAAAGCAAGTGCAAGAACAGGCCAAGCGAGTGGACCAGATCTACGCGCTGCTGCTGGGCCTAACGCAACACATGTCGTAATGGGTACGCACATGGTGGAGCAAACTTTGATGGCCCTTGCTGTGAATGTTAATTCACTGATTAGGATCGAACGAAGAGCCGCGATGATTAAATTGCTACAAGACCAAACTCCTGATGTGCTTTTCGCTCGCGAAACCAAGCTAACCGATAATCACAAACTGGAGTACAATAATTATATTATTAGAAGAAGAAACTGGCCCAGATCCAAACGTGGACACGGTGTCGCGATCTTCATTAAAGAAGGTATAAAATTTCCCGGTGTTGGAGGCAGTCGTCATTTACATCCCGCTCCGCAGTGGAAAGCGGCTGTACTTGGCCTCTGTTTTTTGCACCTGAGGTTTCACAATCTACTCTATTCAGTACAGAGCTCGACACGCTTTTTCGACTTCTGAGGCTGGAATCGGGGGAGAATTATTTTATAATCGGCGGGGATTTCAACGCTAAACACAGAGATTGGGGAAATAATTTGCCAAATACTAGAGGGAACCTACTACTCAATTGGCGGGGTCGCACGATGTAATTGTAGAGACTCGGTCTTAAAGCGACGGATAACCCGTCGTTTCCCAGAGGCAGGTCTTATTTCGATCTACTGCTATACGACGAACGTATACGACTGACAGGTACGAATTTACAAACACTAAACTGTCTGTGCATATTCGTGTGTGACAGCGACCATTGCGGTTTTAGCACCGAAATTACAGTTCCCAACGAAATTGCGGAATTGGAGGAGTTTGCCCAAAGATATTCTTAGAATTACAGTAAGGCTAGATGCACACGCAACCTTGACAAGAGCGCTCCCATCGAACACGCTCCACCCACCGTCCAGTAGGGATTTTTCAAACGAGGAGATCGACAATTCCCTAAAACAAATCGACGAGACAATTAAACAAACTATGGACACTATAATACCGCTGTATCGACGTACAACTAACGACGACCTGTTTCGCGATCCTACTATTGACGCACTGCACCGACAGAAAAGTAGATTTCTGACAAGACTCAAAAACTTGTATAGACAGTTAACTGACAGACAAAACCCGGAGATTAGGACACTGAAGTCGTCGATTAAAAATGTGCAAACGTTAATAAACGAGAATTACAGAATTTGTGTAAGTTTGTGTTGGAACAACAAGGTTCGGGCTATAAACACCAGCAGCCCGAATATGTTCCCGCAAATAAATAAACTATTTCGGAGAAAAAATCAAAACGACTTTCAGTGTCTTGAAATAGCCCGGACAATAGACAACGAACTGCTACTGACAATAGCAGGTATCGATCCCAATGAGGCCGCTGATGGTGACGACTCCTTTGTGATCGAGGATCTACAGGAGAAAGTTGAGGCCATAGGGGCGACTTTCCGGGAAGTATACAAGGATACTGACACTGTTGGCCCTAATTGCGTCTTGGTGCACGACTTTTACATTCGAAATGAAGTAGAGAACTGGCGATCCGAGGGCTCTGGTTTCACCCGGTTCAGCGACGAAAATATGGCAAATAATTTCGTTACCGGAGAGGGTAATCCATGCGATCTTCGACACAATCAGAGTTAAGAAATCAGTGGGGACCGATGGTATTCCCAACATCGTGCTTCGACATCTTCCTCTAGAAGCGGTGGACATTTACACCACCCTGTTTAATAATGCAATGAATAATGCACATTATCCAGCGCATTGGAAAACGGCGGTGGTTCAACCCATCCCCAAATCCAATCCGGCGAATATCCGGTCGATAAGTCTCCTTCCGAATATCAGTAAGGTTTTTGAAAAAGTAATTAATAGAGCTCTGGCTAGGTGGGTTGAGGAGAAACATATAGTTCCGGATAATCAATTCGGTTTTAAGGCGGGACATGATATCTCACATGCCGCGTCTAAACTGGTGTCCGATATCCAATGGAATAAAGGCAAAAACCAATGTACTGGTGCCTGCCTTGTTGACTTTGAGTAGGCCTTCGACACCGTATGGTTAGAGGGTCTTTTCTATAAGCTGACTAGGCTATTGATCAGTAAACCACTCTTGTACATTCTTTATAATAAACTAACCAGCAGACAGTTCATCGTGAAGAATGGTGATGTGATTTCTGTTGGAATATTTCAAAATAAAATGGTCTTCAGCAAGGTGCGGTCAATTCGCCGATCCTATTTAACGTTTATACAAGCGACTTGATAGGTTCACTTCCCCAAACTATTGCGTATGCAGACGATTTGATAGCGTACAGGACAGGTCCAAAAATCGACGTCATTAATACTCTCTTGCAGTGTGACTTCGATAAGATAAGACGTTTTTGCGGTGGCTGGAAGTTGAAAATCAACTTTCAGAAGTCGGAAACCATTCTCTGTAGGACGCCTTTGTCTGGAGCCTCAAGGGATACCAGAAAAAATTAGCGAAAGTTCTCGATACTTGGACAACGCGGGCAGTCTCTTGCCTGTCGAAATGTAGTCAGATACTTTGGAATCTGGCTAGATCAGTTTCTGTATTTTAACAAAAATGTAGATGCTGCTCTGGCCAGAGCTAAAGGCACTTTTGAGCTTACAAAGATACTGTTTTATAGCAGCCAACTTGATGCGAGGGTGAAGGTAATCTGCTACATGGCCCATGCTGGTATTTGGGTGTCCCGTGTTTTTCAATGTACGAGGAAGATTAATGGAAACGATTCGGGTGTTTGAGAGGGCTTGCCTTCGCTTGTACAGAACACCAGAGTACAACATTTTTTATCCTAATGAGGTCCTTTACAACAGGGTCAGCCTGATACGAGTGGACAACTTCGTAATTAAGCTGACTCGAAGGTACATTGCAAGAGCAATGACCTCGACGAATAACCTGATATCTGGTGCTTACTACCCAATTACCTTTACCACGTGAGTGTGCGCTCTGACGGCTTCGTTCCACCGGTAGTATTCCTCTACCTAGATCAGAAAGGGTTGATCCAGGATATATCAGCGGTCCCGTTAATCTTCCATATCGCTCGGACAGCTGGTGACAGGCGACTCAACTACAACAGAGACGTCGCACATGGCAATGTGGATCGTCTCAAGTTCAGTAGGGCGGTGGGGAATCGCGATAACAGGGATGTCGTTCGGCAGCACCAGCATTTCTGGTGGTTGAGTGATGGAGAAGATGTTTCGTCGTCGTTTCCGTCAATTACGGACCAACCTCACTAATGAGGCAGAGCTGACCAATCTATTTTCTCTGTAAATAGCGATTGCCAGCTTACATAGGTTTAGGTTAGCATTTAAGAAATATATACGTATATTGATATATACAATGGTATATACTAATATATGTATATTATTGTGTATAATGTCTATGTGTGTGTATATGTGTATTTTGTATGTAGGTTAAGTAGACTAAGGTTTATTTTAAGTTAGGTATTAAGTTTTTATAAAAATAAAAAATTATGTCCATTAGCTAAGTTTTTTGTTAACAATTTTTTTTCTTAGCCTTAAGCATACGAAATAAATATTTATAAATAAAATGCAAGTAAAGTCGAAAGACATAGATATAAGAATTTAGAGTAGCTTAGAGTGCCTGTGTGGGGCCAGTATGTTGGTATAAAATTGTTAAGTAATTTTAAGCTAGTATTTAAGCATTTTTTGTTAGTATGTAAGACTGAATTAGTAAGAAAATAAAATGCATTTAAAACCAACTAAACTAACAAAAAGTGCTTGCTATATAAGCAAAATTAGTTGCAAAAAGATAGGCGGAGCAATAACAAGAACTTCAGGAATCCTTTACGTCAACAAAATAGTACATAAACCGTCTCAACAAACAGCACAACCACAACAAAAGCATTTACTACAGGAAAAGCAACAACAGTTACAAAAATCGTAAAAGCGTAAGCAACAACAACAACAACAGTAGCAAAAACAACGACATCAATACAAGAAAGTTAACAAACAGAGGATAACACCAACCAACACGTATAAAATATCATATCATATCATATCATACGCAAGGGTAAATTGCTTAGCTTCAGCTTCAGGAACAGACTAAGAGGGCAGATCAAATATATATATACGCGCTACTGCCAGACTCAAGCACTCACAGCCGTAATGGGCATGCCAATTATAGTAATGTTCACTATATTTACCAAACGTTTTCTACACCTTAATATCCACACAGAGGCATGGGGTCCCCCGATCATCTCCGAACATAGACTCAGACCACTGCCTCGTTGCAGCCAAGGTACGTCTACGGTTACCTCAGACACCATAACAAGGAAGCAATTCTGTGAGGAGATTCGATGTTGAGCGGCTGCCAACGCAATAAGCGGGCAAAGTCTCCGCCGTGCGCCCAACCCTGAACCTTTTGATATGTCATATGCAACCAACATCAAATGTGCCGAAACTGATGTGCTGGGTTTCACCCGACTACCTACATGAAACTCATGGTTTGATGAAGAATACAAGCAAACATATGTACAGAAATAATGAGACACAACATAGAAGAAAGAGAGCAGTGCGTGAGCTCTACGAGCAAAATAAGTGTAAAGAACATTGGTTTGATGTTCATGTGAAGCTCGCAGACAGGAAATAACGAAGTGTAACTCCAGGAATAATGTTCGGAAGCTTAGCCGAAAAGTAAATCGAATGTCCCAAGGCAACAAGACCTGAAAAGAGGCCTTTCAGATATGAACAAGGGAACTTAGAAGGGAACACAATCGGTCCTGAGGATATGGAAAAACCTTTTTTGCAGACTATTAAAGGGCAAGGTAAACACAAATTCTATGGTCAAATACAATGAACTATTCAACCTACGTGAAAGTCAGGAAATCCGTCCACCCTAGCAATTTTAATTTAATATTGGTGGGGGCGAACGCCCCCATTTATTCGGCTTAATACAAGCTATAACTTACAAATTAAACTTAAACTAAAACTTAAAACTAAGGTTGGTTGGAGTGGTGCAGGAGAACGGATTTGGGGTAGGGAGTGGTGCGGTGGAAGTCAAAGACGGTAGGGTTTGAGTTGATTTGACGTAGCATACGGGAGATTGGTTCGTTCGCGCCATAGGAGGTGTGGTGGGTTGGTAGATAGAAGAGTCGAGGGGTACGTAGATTACGAGGGTTAGTGTTGAGGAAAATGGAGTTGTGAAGGGACGCGCATTCAACGTGACCTGAAAGGAGTCGATGAATGAAGAGAAAGTATGCAGCATCTCTGCGATTTTCAAGGGTGTTTAAGTTGATAAGGTTGAGACGGTTTTGATAGGGGGGCAGATTAAACGGATCGTCCCAGGGCATACCTCGGAGAGCAAATCGAAGAAAACGGCGCTGAATGCCTTCAATTTTCGAGATATGAACACGATGATATTGGGACCATACTTGACTGGCGTACTCTAGGAGGGGGCGGACAAAGGTAATATAGAGGGACCTGGTCACGTATGGGTTGGTGAATTCTTTGGACCACCGTTTTATAAAACCTAGTGCAGAGTTGGCTTTGAGGATTATCTCATCCATATGTAAACGGAAGTTGAGCTCGCTATCACACAAAATGCCGAGGTCACGAAGAGATTGTACGGAGGAGATAGGTTGGATATGGAGAAGATAGAGTCGGGGAGGAGATTGGTTCCGCTTATGTGAGAAGGTGATGGATTGGCAGTTGGCGATGTTAAGTTCCAAAGAATTTTTGAGGCAACAGATCGAAAAACTATCAAGATCTTGTTGAAGGAGGAAAAAGTCATGGGGAGAGGAAATGGTTTTGAAAAATTTGGTATCGTCGGCGTAAAGGGAGACAGACGAGTGTTTGATGATCATATCGAGATCATTTATGGTTAATATAAAAAGAAGGGGACCGAGATGGCTGCCTTGTGGAACTCCAGAGGTGGCCAAAAATGGAGCGGAGTGGGCTGACCTAAAACGAACACTGTAAAAACGGTTTTTGAGGTAAGAGGATATCCATTTCAACAGTATGGGTTCAAAACCGAGGGCGGACAATTTAAAGATGATTAACCGATGAGAGATTTTATCGAAGGGTTTGCTAAAATCGGTTGCAACTACATCGACTTCATTGCCATTTTCTAGGGCAGAGGATACGAATTCAACGAGATTTGTGGTGGTTGACCTTCCCTTTAGGAAGCCATGTTGTCTAGGAGAAATAAGTGATTTGCATTGGAAGCTTAGAGCTTCATACAAAATACTTTCGAGGAGTTTGGGTATATGGGAGGGTTTAGCTATGGGACGATAGTTGGTTATTTCATTTTTTGATCCTTTCTTGTGGATCGGGGTTATGAAGGAGGATTTCCAAGCCTGAGGAAATTCTCCTTGTGAAAGGGATACCCTGAAGAGATTAGAAAGGGCAAGGGAAAGAGAGGAAGAACATTTTTTAAGAAATATGGCAGGGAGGCCATCTGGGCCGGGTGTGAATTCGTCATTGAGTTGGTGTAATTTATATTCGATATAAGACGGGTTAAAAATATGAGAGAGAAGTTGGCCATTGGAGAAGTTCAGTAGGTAACTAAAATAGGATGGATCTGGTACAAAGGAGTCGTTGGTGAAGGATTGTTTAAAAAAGGTGGCAAATAGGTTGGCAATGGTGAGTGAATCGGTTGATGACCTGTTGTTGAAAGAGAGGGCAGGAGGGTAACCATCGGACTTTCTTTTGTAATTAACAAATTGGAAAAAGGACTTAGGGTGGTTTATAAGGTTGACTTGCGCATTGTTAAGGTAGCCCTGGTAAAGGGAATCGAAAAGTTCGGTGAAATGAAGATAAGCACCAAGATAGTTGGAATAGTCGGTAAAGATCTGGTACGCAGGAAAACAGCCCATAACTTATTTCTCTGATTTCGTAAGGAACGAAGCTTGCGATTATACTAGGGAGGACTAGTAGATGATGTTTTAAGGCGGGAAAACGGAACGTAAAGGGAAAAAGAATTAAATATTTCTTTATAAAAAATGGATAAGGCATCATTTATACTTAGGCTGTGAAAGTTAAAGAGGGATCTGCTAAGATATTCACTGATTTTGTGAAAGTTTGCTTTATGAAAGTCGTGGGATGAGAGAGTTGTGGGGGAGTGGACTGGAATGAAGAGTTATGAAAAAATGAAAGTAGAAGGGGGGGATGGTAGTTATCGATTGTTGAGAGAGATAGGGGACAAAGTGAGACTGAGGAGTTAATTGGATCTGTTGTGAAAATAAGGTATAATTGCCTGCCCATAAAATTGGATATACCACTGACTTGGCATAGACCTGAGTCTGTTAAGCGATCTAAGAAGAGACATTCCTTAGCTGAGTTGGTATTTGAAGCGATGAAAAACGATTGATCATCTGATGGAGTCCACTTTAGCTGAGGAAGATTAAAGTCGCCAAAAATAAGGATATCATCAATAGGGTCTGACAGGTCAATTAAATGATCGATCGCATCAATAACAAATTGGTAAGATTCGATAGGTTGAGCTGGTAGGATGTAGCAACATATAACGTAAAGGGACTTGAGAGGCAAAGTCGGCTTTAGAGGATGCGACAAATGCGACAAAGTCGGCCTTAGAGGATGAAGAAATTGTAATGGGGGAAGAGTTAAGGCTGTTGTCCATCGCCAGTAGGACGCCTCGACAGGGGGAATCTTTATTTGTGCAGGTAGGATCGTCGTCGCGGAAAACATTAAAAGTAGGAGGGAACAATTCCTGGTTCTTTATGTCGGGAATCAAATTGGTTTCGGTCAAGGCGTAGATATCAAAGGGAAGAGCATGCGATTGACGTAGGACAGCATTGGTTTTAGAAGATGAAGTAAGGATAGCAATAGCCAAATATAAGTTGAACACAGCAGCTGAACCAAAGGGCCTACCTACCGAGGTATTTACAGTAGCGGCAAATGATTTGGTAAAGATCTTACACCAAGTCATTTTCAAACTTTGGTGGGCCTCCCTGAAAAATAAAACTTTAGCACCGTTTTCTCGATCCATATGAAAGGAGATATTTTTACACTATTCCATTATCAGTCTCCTAAGCATCGCACATACGATCTTAGCTGCGGTATTGTGTAAAGAACTGAAACCATTTATCAACATTAATATCCATTATCCATTAATATTCACACTTCTGAAAATCCTGGAAAAATCCCAACAAGTTAAAATCGATACGCACCCCCTATTAATCGATTTTCAGGGCGCACATAGAACCATCTATAGAGACGAGCTGAACAGAGCAAAGTTTATTTTTATTCAATATTCTTAGGGTAATACATGTGCAGGTTAATTATAACTATTGAGTAAACAATTAAGGAATGTATTAAATTAAGAATACGTAGTGACATTCGTATTTAGAATTCAAATAGTGTTGAATGCCACATCAGCATAATTTCATGTAGATCATATAATTAAGATGGAAGTGATATTTTGACGTTTGAATAATATTTAAAGAAAGTTTAGAAATAGCATGAAATAAAAGTAAGTTACATAAGACAGCAAAACTTCAATTTGTTTGTGATCGAAACTCAGAAGCCAATTTTTGATTTTGTTTAAGAAAGATGAACGTGTTGTAAATACGCGAATCGAAACAGGAAGACGATTAAATAATTTAAAGCTTACGACGGAATAGATGTCTCTAAAATGAGTGCTTCGGAATGAAGGTATGTTTACCAGGAATCCAATGCTGCTACGTAGACTGCGGGCATCTGAGATCGGGCTCTACAAATAAAGAAAATTTATGCACCTTGTAGTGCTGGTGTCTAACCGGCAGGATTTTCAGGCTTTTGAAGAATGCCATGGAATGGCTGAGTCGAGGAACACCGCAAATAGCGAATTTCTGCAAAACAAGTAGAGACTGGATTTTATTGCGGTAAGCACCTCCCCAGCATCCTAAACCATTTTGTAGTTTTGAGCGAAATATGCCGAAGTAAACAGTTCTTAAACTATTGTTTATGCAGTATTTAGGAAGATGAAACAAACTACGGATACAAGAACGAAGATACTGTTTTAGGTTTGTAATATGATCAGACCAATTCATACTTTGGTCAGTAATAACACCTATGTATTTGTAGTTATTTACTATGTCAATTTTAAAACAGTTCGCATGGCACGCTATATCAGCATTAAACACAGCTTTAAAAGAAGCGTCATGACACGTTCAAACCGACACTTTGTGGCGAGTACAATTAGCGGCAGGAAAGTGAAAATCAAGGTCCGGCACAGCCTGCAACCTAAGGCTGAAAAACATTAGTTTCCTTTTATTGCTGACAATAAGTTTACGTTTGACGAACCACATTCTCAGTAGATGTACATCACAGTTTATATCAGTTACTAGCTGGAATTGACTAACAGAGGCGTACGCGATGCCAAGATCGTCGGGAAAAACCGTAACTTTTCCTGCAAAAGGTTGAAGAAACAGGGAGGTTATGTAGACTAGGAATAGAGTAGGGCCCTTTACAGAACCTTGGGGTACCCCTAGTTTAATAATCCTATTATCACTAAAACCAATTTCCAATTTTAACTTTTTGCTTTCTATCTTTGAGATGCGATTCTAGCCAACTGTAAATAACTCCTCGAAATCCAGCCCGATGTAATTTCCTCAACAGAATTGTATGGTTTACCAAAAGCCTTGGTTATGTAAACAAACAGACCGGCAGAAGTTTTTTTCGAGTCCAGGCCTTTATTTAAAATCGAACAGAAAACCATAAGTGCATCTTCAGTAAAACTGAAAAAACTTATTCTCTTCCGAAACCGCAGAATTCTATTTTTGACAGCTTTTTCAAAAATTTCGATACAGAAGAGAGTAGTGATATATGCCTGTAGTTTTTTTATCCCTTTTTAAAAACTGGTACAACGTTTGGATATTTTAGCCAGTACGTGAATGTACTAGTGGGAATAATTAGGTCAAAAAGGAAAGCGAGTTTATTTACTACATTCAGAGCGATGTGTTTTAATATGTAATTAGAGAGTCCATCATCTCCACAGGAAGGCGAGCGATTAAGAGAGTTTATAAGTGATACAACTTCAAGACCATTGATTAGTTCAAAGAAAAAACTGTCTCTACAAACCAGATCTTCCACCAGATTCCCTGGCGTACAGTTCGAACAGTACTCAGATCTTAAATTGGAGGTAGACGCTTCACCAACTTTAGCAAAAAATAATTTAAAATACAATAGAATTATCAGACCCGAGTTCGATAGTGTTAGGTATTTTAGAGGCATCGCGGTTCAATATACTATTTAATACTTCCCATTCCATTTTAGGGTTCCCTAAAATTCCCCAAAGTTACCTAGCACTGATATCCCTGCCAAACCCAGATTGTGCACAATGACAATAGAGAGCGCTTTGTCTGAAACAACTTCTGCCAGACTCTCAACATCACACTTGAAAAATTGTACACAAACCAACACCAGAAGTGCAATTTTATAAAAGTCTGTTCAACAACTTGCACACGCTGATGATAATGACATCGTTTGCAGAATTTAGCGAGGACGTATTGGAACAGAAGAATATCAACTCGCCCACTTTTTCGCACTCGCGCGCGTATGGATTTGCGTTAGTTGAGATGTGCTGGTTTTTTTAAATAAATTTTACGAGTGCATTGGTGTCACACTGTCGTCGGAAGTCAGCTCAACAATTCCGGATTGTGCTTTGTCATCGCCTTCACTTAACTGCGTCGAATATTCAATGGAATGAATTCACTTTTGCGCTCATGTAGTAGCTGGAGTACTTAAAGATAAATTCGCTTATCGAGATGGTAAATCTCCCCTTCTTCTAAAAAATATATTTTTTCACGCTGCAAACGTAACACCGTTCTATGAATACTCATCAGTATGCCCTCAAGCACAGTTTCGGACGTATTGTGAAATATTGTAATTATTTCATAAGCGGTACAAATCGCTTATGGGATGCCGTGCCGAGCTCTTTCTTTCACAGTCATTATAACTTACAAACATTTAAAACCAATGTGCATCTTTCTTTCCGCGCTGCGTGCAAAACATTTTAAAGGTACGCAATCCCTTGAGCGCGAATAGTCCTTGCTATGAGTTAGTTAATAACTGGCACGTGATTGATCGTTATACGCATAGCGATCATAATGCTTTACTGTTGACCGCCGGCACAGGTTAAGCAGTCCGCATTAATCGGACAACACTCAAATGGTCTAAATGGATTTATATGAAGATTGTGTAAGTCTCGATGTTATTGAGGCGATAATTGAAATCAGAAGCGCAGGAGATTTTGTAGCCACGGCATCGCAGTTAGTAATCAATGCATGTAAAGCGTCAAAGTCCAGCCTGGTGGACCCCCGACATCGAGGAACTAAGATGGATAAGCCGTAGAACAAGAAGAACTTATAAGTTTCTTGGCTCCGGATTACAATGCTCAGCAAGTCCAATGAACACGCAATGCGTATCGAGAAGCGAGAACCTGACTGAAAAAAAAGTCATTATGTCTAGCAAACAACTTAGCTTTAGAGATTTTTGCGTAAAACTCCACTTACTCGTATGTATGAGGTAAAACTTATACAATTGTAGAAATGAGGCCAAAAGCCCCGCGCGTGCAATCGCCAACATGCTCGGTACTGTTGGGACAAAAACTCACCCTGGATAGTATTTCAAATAAAGCCTTATAATTAAATAGCTATTCAAAGAAGACTGGGCTTATTTGCCTTGATGTTTAACGCGTGCCTGAAATGGGCCCTAAACCCTGGAAGACATAACGACTATTGACATTACAAAAGTGGTCCTAAGCGATATTTCATCTCATCTCCTATTTGATTGCCTGATATAGTCGGAAGAATCCTTGAATGGATCAATTATAATAAACTCTTGGCAGAAAGAACAACACTGCGCCATTCCAACTCTGGATATGAAGAACGTATTTAATTCGGCTAATTGTGAAAGGATTATGAACCGTATTTATCGCATTGACATACCACACTATGAGCCATTTATCGAATAGAATCCTCCTCTATAATTCTGGCAATGGAGTTACAACTTACAAAGTTACAGGCGATAAGTCGCAATGGCCGCTCTTATGCCCGCTACTGTAAAACATTACGTATGATGAAAATTTACGCCTACGGATTCCTTGCGAGGCATTGTTTGGCGGGTTACAACTCGCTGATCAAAAAGCTGAAGTGGTGCTTATTACGAGTAGGAAAATTCTCAAAACTATAACGGTTAGAGTTAAAGGGCATGAAATTGTTTCTCAAGGGTTTCTCTAATATCTCGACGTTAGTTTGACAGTCGTCTAAGTTTGAAATATCACCTAGAGCAGATATGAGAGAAATCATAGGAAATTATAAGAATAAAAGATAAAAGAATCCTTCTTTCTGAAGCTGCGAGAGGAAATATGGTCAAATTCTGCAAGGCTTAAGTCTTACGTATGGGGAGTCGAATCCCTTCACTGCCTTGGTGCACCAGTGTGTTGGAAACCGTTTCGCCTGTTGCTTCCTTTATCTTTAGCGATACTTATCGACATACTTGAATGGCATTGTGATGGCAGCCACCACAAAGAGTTTGTTAAATTTAAGACACTTATAATGCAACCAATAATCGCTACGATATGCACAAATTGAAAGAATTAAGTGTATCCAATTTTTGGAATACCAAAATACAAGTAAAAATTCAATATAGAAAGCCTAGACGTCTGATCGCATAATGTACGCAGTTGCTCGCAAAAGAGTGGTCCAGAGAATCTCGAAAATATCTAAGAACAGAATCTCCATGCATGCAAAAGCAATAAATCGCCATACGCACTCCTCTTCTTATCAATCCTCTTTGAAGCAGCACATATTGGACAAAGTCATTATGCATACAATCAGAGTCATTAGCTTTTTTCATATATCGCGGTGACCCTGTTGTCATCTATTCATCGTTCATCGTCACGATAATTAATTGATCAAATCTGTTAGTTCTATTAGAGAATGCTTAATTAATGCGAGTATTGTTTGCATGTGAATAGGTCATAAGTATGTATCATAGGTCATTTGTACCTTGGTTTCTTATATCAACCGATGTTATAATGATTTTTTGAATTTTTCCTTTTTTTATGAAAGTGGTAGCTTGTCTAAAATTGTTAATTCATATTTATATTACGCTTAATTTTTTTATTATACATAACTGTTCTCTAGAGATATATCTTTATATACATCATTACATATATTTAACGAATTCCCTTTTTAATTGAATTGAATGAATATACATATTTGTTTTAGAATTACATTTGAACTAAATTTTGTTGTGTGATATTTTTTGAAAATACATTTCGTGACGAGCTTGGGTGATTAAAGTTCGCAGTCTGATGTTAAGTTTAAGGGTCAGCCACAGGGCAAACGAGAAGAGAAATGACATAGGTAGGAATTTGGTCACAAGGATGAGCTCATGCCCAAGGTAGCTTTAGCGTCATAAGCTACCAGTGCTGTGTATCGAAGGGAACGATAACTTAATTCTTTGCATAAAGTTAAGAGGCAAAAATTCCCGCCACAACCCGACGAACTAAGCAGTGCAATCAAACGTGTCAAAACGCGCCCCAGTTTAGCGACAAATCTTACCTAGTTATTGGCTTATTGAAGGGGGCGGTTACAAACTCCAGTTGATTTTCATATTGCAACATATATGCCAAAATGGTAATACTAAGATAAGTATCAAAATACAATCACAAAAGATTTCGTATTTGTCTAAGCGTTTTTATTTGTTTAATAGTATAACCATCGTATTTATAAAATCAATCTATTGGGTATAATTTTGGATTCAAAAGTCTGCCTCGGTCTTATTTCGCCTGGTATGACTATTCGATATCATGCAGCATTTTTACCAGCTACATAACAAAATCAATGAAACAGTTATTAGCGGCAATGTTTCCGAGGCACGTTATCTGTCGTCTTAAAAATTTTAATTAATAATTGATAACTTAGAAAACTTGAGACTTCTGGTGTGAAAATATTTTTAAGTCAAAGCTATACCATATATCCTTATGAAATTAAATAATGAAGTTGTGAAATTAATTCCGAGAACATAATACAAATATTTGTAATGTCTCATTGAGAAGATTGATAATAATTTTGAGTAATTGTCAATTTTTCAATAGTATTACAAGCACGAAATAAACGGTTCTGGCAGTATTTATAAGCCGCCAGTCGAATAATTAGCATGAAACTCATATACCAGTATTTATAATTTATTTTCATTTGAGAAAACATAACATAAGCTCACACACATTTTTAACATTTATATCTATATATATCTTAAACACATTTTTCTGTTGGAATTTAATCCGAGTACATATATGTATATATAAGTACGAAAACCTAAGGCGCAGCTTAGGGTGAAAAAGGCAATTCACATAAAACAGGAAAGTCACCACATAATTCAATTAACTGCGCAGTGTGATAGAAGTTTTAATTACTTTGCTTACTTTTCTAGTTTAAAAAATGTTCGACAATTTAAATTCTTTGGTTTTTAATTTATGGCCGGATACCTTTGTATTTGTTTTGTTTACACTTATTGCTCTAGTTTTCCATAATTAAAATGTACAACGCAATGAAAGTAGAATTAAAGAAAGCACCAAAGCTGTTTTGTGTGGATGTATAAAAAAATAAATCTTCATTCGCATAAGTATCTATATTCGTACACGTATTTATGGAAATACATAATAACGAATATTCTAACAGTGAACAAATTTTATTTTGAGATTTCTTGATTATTTAAAATAATTCTAGGTAAAAAATAAAGAAAGCACAATTGCATCTACGAAAATAGACCGAAGCTAATCGAAGTGCTCGATGGAAGCATAAGGATATGTTAGTGCAGAAATGACGGCTGAAAGTTATGTATATATGTAATATGACCAGATAGCAATGATAGTTTTTCCAATTGTTATGTTTCAGCATCTGTCGAAGTTACCAATGATATACAGAAAATTTAGAGAGTTTTGCCATTTCATCATGCATCGTCTTACGCTTGCCGAAAGTGCGGAAATTATTAAAAAGTATTATCGAAATTCCGACTCAGTTATAAATATGCAACGTGAATTTCGTCGTGAGGTATGTCGTCATCATGGCTTCAGTGTGCAGGCAATTCCTCGCACCGTGGTAAAGTTTGAGCGTTAGTACATTCTTTTGGATCTTAAGCCACCAACCGGCAGAGATTAGTGCGAAATGAAGAACACAAAGCCACCGTAGTGGCCAGTATCGAAGATTCGGCGCCGATCAACTGGATTGGGCATCGCCAGAGAGCCAATCCGGCTTATTTTGCGGTGGGATTTGAGCCTACATCCATATAAGATTGAGCTAACGTAGGAATCGATTTAGGATTTTGTCCAAAAAATCATCTTTTCGGACGAGGGCCCATTTTTGGCTCAGGGGCTATGTCAACAAGCAAAATTGCCATTATTGGAGCGAACATAATATAAGAAGCTAATTGTCCCGAGAGAAGTACTTCCCTATTTATATGAACTAATTTAGGAGGAGGAGGTATATGATACTTACCGGACATCCAATGACATTGACCTTGTCAAAATGACCCGAATTCATCGGCTTGGATGGGTAGGAATATTTGAGTGAGCGAGCAACAACCATCTGCCTAAATAGGATGGTACTCGTATATTGGTTAAAGCCAACGCTTATCCCAAGTTAGGCATCATCTGAACTTCGATTTTACTTAGATAGAGAGGATTTTTCCGTAAGTTCCTCGCTAAATTACTTTTAGAAGAACATGGAAAGTGATTCTGAATGCATATTAAAATATCGATATATACGAGGGGCGTTCAACATATTCTCGGTATCGGGGTGAAGCTGTGGTTGTATATATAAATTGACTTATTTATCAAGTAATACTATTATTTTAGTGCATTCATGTAAAATTTCATATAAATGTGATTATTAATTAGCGTTTTATCTCTAGTTAAACAGAATCATAATGGCAACTGAGACGATGATGGTGAAAATTTAGCATCGCGCTGTAATTAAATTTCTCACTAAGCAAGGAAAAAGTCAAAAAACTATTCATGAAGAGATGGTGGCTGTTTACCAGGGTTCCGCACCTTCATTATCAACTGTGCAAAAGTGGTCAAGTGAGTTAAAGAGAGCATTGAAGACGACCCCCGCTCCGGCGCCCCGGCTACTGCTTGTACGGGAGAAAGCATCAAAGAAGTCGAAAAACTTGTTCTTGAGGATGCCCGAATAAAGGTGAAAATGATGGCAGAGATCACCAAGCTTTCAATTGGTACTATTCACACCATTCTTCATGACCATCTTAACCTTTCAAAGATCAGTGCAAGGTGGGTGCCACGAATGCTCACAGCGCCTCAGAAAAAAGTGAGAATCGCATGCTGTAGAGAGCTTTTGGAGATGTGTGGTGAGAACGCGGACGGTGTTATGGATCGAATTGTTACTGGGGACGAAACATGGGTCCACCACTATGACCCTGAAAGCAAACAAGAGTCCATGCAGTGGCATAAAAAAGGAACAGACCCCCCGAAGAAGTTCAAAGTCACTCCGTCTGCCGGGAAGCTCATGGCCACAGTTTTTTGGGACTCAAAGGGAATCTTGCTCATTGAGTACAAAAAAAAAGGTGAAACCATCAACACCACATTCTACGCTTCCACTTTGCATAATTTGCGGGAGGAAATTAAAAAGAAAAGACGGGGTAAACTCGCAGCGGGTGTGTTGCTTCTTCATGACAACGCTCCTGTTCACACGGCGCGAGTTTCCAAGGCTGCCGCGTGAGATTGTGGTTTCGAAGAGATCCAAAACCCACCCTATAGTCCAGACCTTGCCCCTAGTGATTATTTCCTGTTTCCGGATTTGAAAAAATGTCTTCGTGGAAAAAGATTTTCGGATGATGAAGAACTCAAGTCGGCAATAAATGGGTATTTTGCAGAGAAAGAGGAAATTTATTTTTTTGAGGGTTTAAAAAAGCTTATCTCAAGATGTAACAAATGCATTGATGTTAGGGGAGATTATATTGAAAAATAAAAACAATTTAAATTGAATTCGCATTTTCCTTCATATCGATACCGAGAATATATTGAACGCCCCTCGTACATAGAAAGGGCAGTTCGTGGTTTAATAACTTTCTTCAGTTGGCGTCACTACGATGCACCTACCTTATTTGCTACTGTACGGATATTCTTATCCCGGAATGCATAACAGGCAATTCATTTTGTCAAACTAACACTTTAGTGAGTAAGAAATTAAAATTTTTTAACTGAGAGTTTCTGTTTCTATCCGTTAACTGCAGTGAATTACTTAGAATTATTAAATTGTTAAAGAATTGTAACTCCGTAACTGCTAATGGCATCTCTATCATAATTCTCAAAAAGATTGCTTTGAACATTGTTAATGTACTACCGCATATTTTTAATAGAAGTTTTTACTGCGGTATTTTTCCTAGTGCTCTTAAAATTGCTAAAGTAATTCCCCTCCATAAAAAGTCTCACACTAACAATCTCAACAAGTATAGACCGATTTCTCTATTATCTTTCTGCCCTAAAATTCTTGAAAGCGCTGAAAAGGATAATTTAGATTTTGTTAACAAAAACAGTAACTTCAGTGACTGTCAACACGGATTTCGTACTGGTAAATCAAGAGAATATGCGTTTTTATTTTTCTGCAGTGTAATTTATGGCTATATTAACAATAATATGTTTTCGGCTGGTCTTTTTATTGACTTACCCAAAGATTTTAATTTAATTAAACACCAAATTCTTTTAATGAATGAATTCTTCGTCAGCTTTCTTTTTTTTATTTATACATTTACTTCTCTAACTACTCATGTGTACCAATTTCTTCAAGTGCCAGAATAAGTACGAATGACATGTATGTAATCTATGCTAGTAAATATTATGATAATTTATTTATATAAATATGAATTGTACATATAGCCATACGATTTTTACATCTGTTATTTGTATATGTGTACTCGTATAAGTGAACCCATTACTGTTTGGTTTATATTGAGTTATTACCAACTTAAATTTGTAACTGAGCTACATTAGACAGACAAATTCTTCATGAATGGAAGATATAATACACTTTATTAGAGGACAAACAAATCACCCATTATGGTTTTTGGTTAATGCCTGTAAATCTTAACACATTACGGCATTTTATTGTGAGGACAAGATAAGCTATACAATTGCACCTCAGTCGGTGGTATTCATCATCCCACAGAATATCGGAAATTGAACAGTGGGTATAACCTTTTAACCATTAAACTCCCGCAAAGAGGCGCGTGCATTTCACCAGTCCTTTGTGCTAAGTGTTAGCTAACATCTGAACATTGACTGATAATTTCAACGTTGTTTTATTGTACCCCTACCCTTAGACCTACTGAGAAATAAAACAGATGTACCAGTTACACAAGATGTTAAATTTCATTTGTGAAAACCGGAAGCGTACCGTGGATTTCATAAACCAATTCAATTTGGAACAAACTATTAGACTTTTGATTTGATGTGAAGATACTGACTTCTTGAACATTATGATGGAGGCAATGGAATGATTTAAATTTACAACAATTTTCTCGAAGATCAAAAAGCAGTCCAAAATATATTTTTCTACTAATTTTATAGGCGATACAAAGGAAGTCCGCAGTCATTTTTATACATATAAATCTTTTTTATGTAAAAATGTATAAAGCAGCATGATAGTATCTGCAGTGTACATGCTCAATTTACTTCCCTTCTTCGTAAATACATACAAAACATACATATGCTTATATTTGTACTCGCAATGATTTTTATACGTATGATGTAAGTGTATAAAATTCTTTTACTGCACATTTATATAACTTAGAAGGTTTTGAAGCATTTTCACATTATATAAATTTAAGAAGCATTCACGAAAATTTTACAAAGCGTTTTTTTGGTTTTTAATCTTGCTTTTTGGTTTACGGATAATATTTTGCTGTTGCTTCGAATCAGATGACTAGAAAAACGGTATAAAGTTCTAAAAAGTAAAATATGGTAAAATAAAAAGATACCTACCTGTACAGGCTTTGATTTACAAACAGTATTGTTTACATTTAACCCAAGTCTTCAGTAAAATAATAAGACAATTTTTAAGCATCCTCCACATTCTATCAATACAAATCAATTAAGCAAAGTCGTAAAAACAACATCAAAAGCCGAGTCCTTGAATTGTACGGTACAGCTAACAGCTAGAATCTGAGGGGTATAAGGTACCTTGCCTTGCTGGGATCCATTGCAACTTAAAATAACAATATGGCCTTTAAAATCAAGCGAAGGATCACTCTAGCCAATCCCTGTTATTTTTACGGAGAAGACAACGGAAAAATAATTACTAATACAGTTGCGGTCCCTTAAACACTTATCATCCCAGACGTACATATGTATGCTGGAACTGATTAGACTTTATTGAATTCATATGAAAATTATTTTAATTGAATGAAAAAAATTCCCAAGTTGCATCCTTAAAACAAAAACCTTATGTATCTTTAGATAATTTACAATGAAAATGAGCAAATAATCTAATGTTTCCCACCTACTCGTATCTTATCAGAAATACCATAATAGTTGTATTCATTTTTACAAATCTAGCAGAATTGTATGAATACCACTAGCATATACGAGCATATTGTTATGCATGTGTAGGTACAACAACAGCAACAAGACACCACAAAAATCCAATATGGGAAAATATACCGTGTGACTTGCTGACTTAGTGTCTAGCTCATTTATTGAAATATCTTGTTAAATCAGCTATGAAAAAATTTATAAATAGAGGGGCAACAAACAAAATGTTCGAAGTTGGAATCAAGAACATAGAAATATCAATAGTGATTTGTGAATTGTTTTATATTAAATTTAACTAACTCTGCTAATAAAGTAAATAATAGTTTATAAATTAAAGTTTGTTTGATTGACCATAAGGCGATTAATTTTGGTTTACAAGTGGGTTGAACGTACATCGGAACGTAAGAGATCTTGTTGAACAAGGTTCTTACAGCAAAACAGAATTCCATCTTGGTCGACGCCCAAACTCTTAAGGAAATGCCAGAGCCTAAATCCCAGGCGGTAAACTGGCCCGACGTGAGTTTCGACTTCATAAAAAAATTTAAGTGTATGTATCTCAGGCATAACAATATATCTCAGCAAAATCCAAGCGGATCAATTTTCTCTTTCATAAAATCTTAAATTTTTTTGTTTTCATTTACTGCACGTCCATAGGTAAAGTTGTTGACACAGCAAAAAACGCTTATCACCAGTATCTTCACCAACTATACGTGCTGATCGTCAAATACAGTGCTTGCAGTGGCTAAGTGTATGTAACAACCGATGGATAGCGGGCTGTGAGTATGAATTTGGTTGGTGAACTGTTTCCTATTGTTGTATGGGCATAACACCTACAACAATTTGATTCGGTAAACCAACTCTGGATTTTTACTTCACAACTGTGCTTAATAACGTCGGCGTTTGTTGTTTTTGTGTTTGTCTTTCTTTATAAAGAGTGGACATTGCAAATATACGCGGGCTAAAAAGTAATAACTTTTCTGCGTACCTCCACGTCTGCAAACAGAGACCAGTTGTTTTGGTACTCAGGGAAACACCGGTCGATCCCCGCCCATACCTCTCAGATCATTCTGATCTGAAGCTACCTGGCTACGAACTAGTGCCATTATTCTTCCCCCACAGCGGTTTCGTCATTTACGTGCGTAGTGATGTAGCTTACCAAACTCCACCACAATGTGATCCATGTTCCAACCCGGAATTCAACTTCATGTGGTTAAAATTCCATCTTCGTAAGCAAATTATCCACTACTGCTTTATTTACAGAAGCCCCAAACTGGACAGCATTTCGACTTTTAACGAGTTTGATGCGCTGTCTGACTCCATTCAAAGAATTGTATCCCTGTATCCTCATACTGAAATCGTTATAACGGGCGATTTGAATATACACAATTCTGAGTGGCTTCGACATTCTGGACAGACAACACCCGAAGGACGGTATTTTGAGATCTTCGATGCGGAAAACAATTTAACGCAGCTTGCGAATACCAGACGTTGATAATTATACCGCCAACATGCTGGACTTGTTTTTAACTTCTCACCTTGGTAAGTACACCGTAGATGTGTTCTGCCCTCTAGGCTCGTCGGACCATTGTGTCATATTAGCTAATTTCTCGTACACCGACCACACAGTTAGAGAAAAAATTCGTAAAAAAACCGTATGGCAATACGAGAAAGCCAACTGAGCGGTCTTAACAGCTTCTTTATGAATTTAACTGGTCGTTACGTTTCTTCGATAACGACGTGGATGCCGCTGCTGATGTGATCACAGACACCATTCTCTTTGGCATGAGATCCTCATCGGATGAAGAGTATAAGACCAAAAGAAAAGGCATGGTACGACTGGAGCTGTAAAGAGGCCGTCAGGGTTAAAGAAATGTTTTTTCGGTCCTTCAAGACCAATCCGACAGAGGAAAACTGAAAAAACCCTAAACGAGCCAGGAATGACTGCAACATCTTTCTTAAGCGTGTAAGAATCCAATACGACCAAAAACTGAGGCAAAAATACTACAATGTCCCAAAGGTAGTAAAAATGTTTGGTCAGTTCGGTCTGAGCTTTCATGCCACACGCATCGATCTTCCATTATACTTCTACATAGTTTTGTTTCTGCTTTTTTCTTTTAATAATATTAATAAGCGCGCGAGATCCCCAAATAACGGGGACAATCTTTTGTCCTCGGTTAAAAAGCCTAAGCGACCGGTTAAAATGGCTAAAAAGGCTTTAAACTCCAATTTCTGGAGTCCCTTGCAATGTCATCCAGACAGTGACAATGAAAGTGAAGAAATTGATGACGATGTGCTGATTAACAATGCCAAGAAAGTGATTGTACCCCCTATTAAACTATTGCAAAAATCATGTGAATTAGTGCACAATCTAATGAAAATTATCAATATTTCTGATTAATTCATTAAGAAAATCTTTATTGGTGTAAAAATTCAGTGTGAAAGTATGAACTCGTATAATTCTGTGCATGAGAAACTAAAATCTGAAAATTGTCAATTCTTCACCCATGATTTAAGAAGCGAAAAGGCTTTTAAAATAGTCTTGTTTGGCTTAGGTGTGTATGACACAAATGAACTAAAAAATGAACTTATTAGACTAGGACTTAAGTGCAAAGAAACCAAAATGATTACTAAAAAGTACGAAAAATACACGGATATTTTAATTTAGTTTTCCTCGTAGGGGATCAATTAAATTAAGTGAACTTAAGGAAAAGGTTCGTTGTATTTTTCACACTCAAATTAAATGGAGCTTTTATCGCAAAAAAAAGAATAGGGTAACGCAATGTCGAAACTGTCAAATGTTTGGGCACGGCGAAAAAAATTGCAGAATGAAATCATATTGCTCCATCTGTGCTGGTCATCATAAGACCATTGACTGCAACAACACAAACATGCATAAGTGCGCGAACTGTCGTGGTAATCATTTTTCAACTGATAGCGCATGCGCGAGCAGAAACAATTACCTGCAGTTGAGACAAAGATCTACAGTGAAAGCTTTTCGCCTATCACAAAAGCGCAACAAAAGCAATCGCGATTTCGATACTCCACTGCTGTCAATGAGCGATTTTCCATCTCTCCCTACAGATTGACAATTCCAACAACAATTATTGGGCTTCAGCATGGAAGTGCACCACATCATCCTCAGCAGCAACACCTTCTACATTAAACAACAACAACTCGCTCGTCACCAACACCAACGGAGAATTGTTCACAATAGAAGAGTTGAATTCACTCGTAATGGAGATGATTTATAAACTAGGTACATGTAAATCTAAATTAGATCAATTTAATGTTATCGCACAATTAGCGACTAAGTTTCTATATAATAAAGTTAAATAATTTCGATAATAGTAATATGAATGTTATTACGTTTCGTAGGAAACGTGTAGAATTTCTTAATTTTTTAAATAATAAGAAAATTGACATTGCTCTAGTCACTGAAACATGGTTGAAATCTGAAAATCGGATTTCATCATTGGACTATAAATGTTATAGAGTAGATAGAGAAATTAGGAAAGGCGGGGGTGTTGCAATTTTGATTAGGAGATCAATTCAACACGGGCTATTGCCCTGTGTGCAGATTCGATACGTCGAAAAAGTCACTTTACGTAATCAAAGAAAACTGCAAATTTATTGTGTATATTTTCTCGGAAAAATTACGGGTGCCTTAACGGCTGAAGAAAAAAGACTTGGTCTAAAAAATAATCTTAGAAAACTATTTAGTATGAACTGTGAATTTTTAATAGGAGGTGACCTAAACTACAGGCACAGAGATTGGAGTTGCTTAAGAGCAAATTCATATGGCAATGTACTGTCTAGTCTCTCTATTGTGATGCCAATGTCTACTATGTTCCCACCTAGTCCTACTTATGTTCCATCTAGTTCTCGTGGAGGTCGCTCAGTTATCAATTTATTTGTAACAAATGTCCTTGGTCTGTTTCTGACCATAATCCGGTCCTTTCTCATATTCGTTGGTCGGTTTTAGAAAAAGTGCAACATTTTTTAGATTTGAAAAACGCAAACTGGACTAATTTTAGAACAGAAGTAAAAAGAAAGTTGCAAACTATTCCAATGAATCTTGAGAATATTGAAAGCAAACAGGATGTTGAATCAAATGTTCAGAAATTTTGCAAGGACATTATTAGTTCGGCTGAAAACAACATCCCAAAAGTTGGGATAAAAACTTACAGGGCTAAGATCCCATATCACATCTTAGAATTATTTAGAATAAGAAATATGCACAGACGAAATTGGCAAAGATATCGTCAACCTGTCACGCAAATTCTAGTAAAATATTTCAATAAAATAATCAATACGAGTATTCAAGCCCACCGAAATAACAAGTGGAATAAAAAGCTCCAAATGCTAGACAAAGCTTCCAAACCCTTGTGGAACATTACTAAAATTATAAAAAATAAAGCCAAGCAAATGCATTGTCTCAAAAGTGGCCCCAATATTTATTATACAGACACCGAATAGGCGAAACTATTAGCTTCTAAGTTTTCACAAAATCACACTGTATCTCAGCATTTAGGTAATGCAATTACAAACAGTATTGTAGAAGATGCTTTTCAGTCGTTTAGCATGGTAAGCTGTGAAATTCCACCAAACGAGCTTATAACCGATGCTGATATAAAATTTCTCATAAGTAATAAATAAAAAATATTTACCTTAAAAATTTGTCTAATTATGGAATAAATTCTTGTTTTAAAATACAGTACTTTCCAGATGAATGGAAACATGCGAAAGTAATTCCAATACCAAAAGCAGGCAAACCTTTAGATATAACAGAAAGCTATAGGCCAATAAGTTTACTAAGCTCTGTAAGTAAAATCTATGAAAAAATCTTAAAGGAGAAAATTATTAAAATAACTAATGACCAACGCATATATCCTGATGAATAGTTTGGCTTTAGACGAAACCACGGAACTTCATATCAAATTCTCAGGATATGCAATGTCATTAAAAGAAACCATGAAATAGGTAGATCCACAGGTATGATTATACTGGTTATTGAAAAAGCATTTGATTCTGTGTGGCACAAAGGTCTCATATATAAAATGTTAAACTTAAACTTTCCTCCTTTCGACTCTAAAATCATTCAAAGTTTCATGTCGAAAAGGTGTTTTAAGGTGCATGTTAATTGTGGTGGGTCCGACCAGGTTAACTTTTCCTCTGGTGTACCCCAGGGCTCTGTTCTTGGACCAGTGCTATACAATTTATACACTGCAGATTTCCCATTTCTTCCAGATTGCAATGCAGCAATGTACGCTGATGATACTGCAATATTTTCGTCACATGAAGTTGGTCTCAGTATTGAGACAAATCTTAAAAATGCGGTTAAAATATTGCAAGATTACTACACTAAGTGGAAAATTAAAATTAACGCAGAAAAAATCCAAGCAATCTTTTTTACCAGAAAAAGAAAACCTTGTTTCTTTCCGACTAACCAGTTAACTATTGGCGGGCACCCCTTAACCTGGGAACCATCTGTAAAATATCTGGGCATTTATCTTGACAAGAAACTGACTTTTCAAGAACATAACATTAAAAAAATTAAAAAAATAAATATTGCCATTAAATTGTTGTACCCATTTATAAACAGAAGAAAATAAATTAATTATATACAGAACTGTTTTCCAAGCATTTCCCCAAGTCTGGGGAAAATGTGCAACGTGTCATTAAAAAAAATTGCAAATAACTCAGAACAAAATTTTAAAAATGATGTTAAACCTACCCTGGCATCATTCCACATCAGGCCTTCATCGAGTAGCTAATGTTGAATTGATCTCCAATAGAATAAATAAACTTAATAAATCATTTAGGATCAGATGCGACATTCCTGAGAATCCACTCATTAATCAATTATGTATAGATTAAGGTGCGAGTTATCACAACCCAATATGCACCGCCTTACACTTGGTTCGACATGCACAGACATGTTCCCAGCTGAGTCAGCATATTACTTGTTGCAAATATTCGTATGGAAGTTTATGCACGCGCGAGCTACTCGACACCGGATGAGACGCACGCGAAATATCAAAAGTGACGAGTAAGGAGATATCCATGGGAACATTTGGATAGAGGGAAAGCTTTGGAGTTAGATGGGAATGGATGGGACAGGCAGTTGGAATCGTGACGGCAACAGCGACTGTTGGTTGTATTAAGTAATTCAAATCATAACGGAATTAAGAGTATTTTTTCATATAGAATGTAAGTCGAACAGTTGGGTCGGCCCTCTGGGCTGACATTCGCGTTTTTTTTGGAATCCTCCTAAAGGATATCCCTAACTGGCGCCCGAGCAGGGACAGGATTGGAAAACGTATATCCTTTTCGTCCTAGCAATAGTGGCAAAGATGCTTTAAAGAATATTGTCCTTAAATGGGCATAGACCAGACCACCCCCTTTGGAGTGTGTGGCGTTGTAACCATGGGAACACAACTAACTTTTTGGTCTAAATATATATATAAAAAGCCAATAACCACATTCTGCTGTAACCATGGGAACACAGCGGAGTTTGCCTAAAGGGCTAAGGGATATACGAGTGAAGTGAAATCGTGCCATTAGTAGGTTGCTTTCAAATATTAACGATAGCAACTAAACGGGAACCCCACGATCCTTCCACTAAGCCTGTCTCAAACCAAAATTCCGCGAAGAGAAGAAAAGCGAAAAACGGTATTTAAGTATCCTTTCGTTTTAGATCACCGATGGCGAAGTGGAAATGTTATTTACTCTCTTGTAAGTGAAGGCATTCCAGTGTAAATATATATAGCTTTTCTTTTCATCAGAAAAAAAATATATATAAGGAATTCCGAGAAAGACTACGGAACCAAAGCAAGTGCATTTGTTAAAAATTCAAGTTAAAAATTCAACACACGCCGAGAAAAAAAAGAAAAAATAAAACTACTCGTTGAAGATTAAAGGTGTAAGATCGAGAAATCTATGAAAAAAGGAAATTAATAAGAAAGAATAAAAAAGAACGGTGGAAAAAATCTATTTGTTAAAAGTTGCTAAAAGTTAAAAGTAAAAAAGCAAAAGAATAAAAAAAAGGAAAAAGGAATAAACAATTTTCTGTGAAAAAATAAATCTATTTGTTGAAATTTGTGAAAAGTTAAAGGTAAAAAAAGAAAAGAATAAAAAAGAGAAAAGAATAAATTTTTTTTTGTGAGGAAGGAAACGTATTTGTTAAAAGTTAAAAGTAAAGAAAGAAAAGAATAAAAAAAAAGAGAAAGGAATAAAAAATTTTGTGAAAAAAGAAATCTATTTGTTGAAAGTTATCAATAGCTAAAAGTGTAAAACAGATTAATTAATAAAGAAGAGGAGAATAAGAAGAGCGAAGAATTGTCAAAAGGAAAAGGTAAGGTGCATTGTTTTATATTGAAAAAGATCGTGCGAAAAGTGAAGGAAATTTATACGTGTACACCCCGCATATTATATTATATTACATTACATTATTTTATTATTACATTATTACATCATAGATTTAATAACTGAAAAATAGATTGAGTCTGTGCCGAGATCGTAGGCAGTTAAATTCAATAAATTGATCCAAATTTTAAATTGGTACTAAGGTTTATATTGTAAATAGAAAGAAAAAATAATAAAAAAAATGGACGCGGTCGCTAAATGTGTAACGGAGTTGACCGTAGCGGTCAATGTTATTTTAACCCAGCTTAGGGAAATGGATGAGCGCTTAAAGTCACTTGAGCGAGGTACCCATTCGGAGCCTGAGACCAGTCGCGGGAACTTACCGCTCTGCGGACCAAGGACAGAAGCTGACTTGAAAGAAATAAGTCGGCTCCCCGATTGTGTTAAGGAACTGCAGACCTTTGACGGAAACCCCACGCAATATGTGTCCTGGATACATAATGTTGAGGGTATACTGAAGGACTCAGTATAATCCGGAGCAAGCCACTGTATCGCGCAATATTACAACACATTCGGCAAAAAATCAGGGGGAAAGCTGATTCAGCGCTTATTTCCTACAACATCTTTGATGATGATTGGGAGGAAATTAAAAGAATACTTTCGTTACATTACGCCGAAAAACGCGGCATCAGAACCTTAGAGCATCAACTCAACCAACTCTCACAGAAGGGGTCGAGATTGGACGAGTTTTACGCCACGGTGAATCACCAGTTCTCCTTAATAATTAACAAGATCAAAACGGAATCTTATTCACAAGAACGACGGTGCACTGGTAGAGACTTACCGGAACCGTGCGCTGGATGTTTTCATAAGAGGCCTTAACGGCGACTTGTCTAGGATGCTCATCGTACAGAAACCCAAAACCCTTCCCGAAGCATACGCTTCGTGTCTGGAGATTCAGAATCTCAATTTCCGAAACCATTCGATTCATGTCAGCAATGCAACCAATACAATAACAGCCCCCCTTAATCAGTCTTTCAGACGGGAAAATAGGCCTCCTCCTCCACAATTTAGAAACCACTCAAAACCACATAATTCGAACTTCCCAAACCGCTCTACTTCTGTTCCAAATTCTGACGCACCCATTAGGTCGACTGGTCCAAAGCCTCATCCCAAGATGGAAGTTGATCACTCGATTCAGACTAAACAGGTTAACTACTCGAATAGACCTCAAAACAACCCTTTCAAAAGGAAAGCACACACCAGAAGTTGTACAACCTGCAGACGTATGAGGAAGAGTCATTAGAGAACCGTGACGAAGCGCTTGAAGGGGACGATGAGGGGCGCCAAGAGCCATCACCCGAAGCCTATCACGAAGTAGCTGAGGCAAACTATGAAGATGAGGTAAATTTTATGAAGGACGCTTATCCAGCGTTCCATACATAGGTTACATCCTTAAGAACGGTACAGTGTTAAGCTTCCTTGTGGACACGGGGGCTAACATGAACTTTATCCGTCCACACATATCCCAGGGTTCCACTCTCCTAGCCCGACCTTTTACTTTAAATTCGGCAGCCGGCAGCCTCAAGATCATTGACAAAATAACAGGCAAATTCTTTGAGGGAGTCAGAATCGACTTGCAATTAACCTTTTAACCAGGCCTAAAATCGTTCGATGGCATTATCGGCGATGATACTTTGAAAGAGATAGGAGCCATCATTGATCGTAAGGAGAATATTCTTACCCTGATGAATGGGAAGCAAATTCCTCTTAAAAACAGGTTATCTTCAGAAGTTAATGCGGTACTCGACGAAAGAATTCCGAACAACATTCGACATAGACTCTCTAAATTAATAGAAAGATACGGCGGCGTTTTTGGGCCACTTAGTTCTAATGAAATGATAAGAACATCCGTGAGGGCGGAGATAAGAACTACCACCGACGAACCCATCTACACCAAGAGTTACCCTTACCCACCGTGCATGAGGAAGGAAGTGGATAAGGAGATTAGGAAACTTTTAACGGAGGGAATCATCCGTCCTCCCAAGAGTCCTTACATTTCTCCGATTTGGGTTGTCCCAAAAAAACCCAAACCCACGGGAGAACTTCAGTACCGGATGGTAGTAGACTTGAAACGCTTAAACTTCATCACCGTATCCGACGCATACCCAATTCCGGACATTACTTCAACGCTTGCCAGTCTAGGTAAGGCGAAATACTTCACCAATACTATACATTCCGTGACTGGGAGGAAACCGTCTGATATTTTCTTCAACAGAAGCTCCAGAGTTAACTACCAAGGTTGAGTGAACTTTCGCGCCAAGGTAAACCACGAGTTGCGCGCGGAAATTGAAAGGAAGCAAAAATCCGAAAACAGGCGTCACAACGTAAAGAGACATTCACCAAAGAAATATAAAAAAGATGAAATAATCTATACAGCCTGTAAGAAAATTAAAGGTAAGAATAAACCATTGTACCAAAAAGAATTTGTGTCAAAAGATAATAAAGTGACAGTCCTCACGGCAAGTGGCCGCAGGATTCACAAGGCTCACATTAAGAACATTTAGAATGTACACAAAACAGAAAAAGATGAAGAAAGAGATATACGCACAATGCACCTGTAACCATTCCTTATATAGTGACGTAGTAATAGTCACAAGTCCATTTTGTTTTAAGAAGATTAGCCTTAGATATTTTTAATATAAATTTGTTTTTAGAAATATTAATCCAATTAATTCAATTACAGAAACCAGATTAAGATTAGGCTTAGATATTTTTAATATACTCGTAAATTCGATTTAAGAAATATTAATCCAATTAATCCAATTACAAGAACCAGATTAACATTAGTCTTAGATATTTTTAATGTAAATTTTAGCTAAAATACGAGTAAAAAATGTTACTGAAACAAAGAAAATTTTTGCTGTTGTCCTTATTTAAATATTTTAACTCACACTTTTGTAGTAATGTCGCGACAAACATGCTTAGATAACCACATGTATCGAACGAAAAATATGTGTATATCCCACAGATTAACCTCTTTAGCGGCGACCTGGGGATTCCAGATCTTCAATTACAAGACACCTATAGTCTCTCTTAAGGAGAGTAAATGTTGGATCGTTGATGGCAGTTTCAAGCTGGTGCATGCCATTGACCTAGAGCAATTCGAGCATCTGCTGGATGGGGTGTCCAATGCCACAAGCGGCAAAATTAAAGACGAAGACAGAAGTCACATGATAGAATCCCATTTGTCACAGGTAAAGCGCCGTCTTCATTCACTCAAAGGTAAGACAACGAGAAGGACAAGATCCATCAATTGGTTGGGATGTGCTTGGAAATGGGTGGCTGGTAGCCCCGACGCTTCGGACTGGAGCGAAATTCTTCGAAGTGAGGAATCTATAGTCGAAAATAATAACCACCAATATAAGATTAATGAGAAGCTCTTTGGTATCACGCGCGAAATTACACAGAAAATCAATTTGGCAATTGGAAGATACGAACACGGTATTAAGGATGTGATTTCTGGAAGATTTGAGCAGAGCATTTTGGACGAAGTTCTGTTCATCAAAGAAGAAGTAAATGAAATTGTTCGGGCTTGCCAAATGGAGAATAGTGGCCTGATTAACACCAATCTCCTTTATACAGAAGAGGTCAACACGGCAACAATTGAGTACGGCACACCCTCAATTTTCACCAATGGCTCAATGCTGTTGTATGTCATTTCAATGCCAAAGGTAGGAATAGAAGAGTATAACTTGCTAATAACACGACCATCAGTTATAGAGGGAAAGCGGATCGATCTGAAATTCAGAAAAGTTCTGATCAACCACCGGGCCACATACTCGTATGGCATTAAGGCCAGATGCCTCTCAATAAATAACTCAACAATATGTGAAGATAAGGCCTTAGAAGTAATCCCTGAGGAAAGCTGCGTTGCTAGACTGTTGAAAGGTGGACCCACGACCTGCACTTTCCAAACAAGTACCGAGGAGGTCCTGGAAGACGACACCATTTTTGTCACCAATTTCAAAGACGTCTTAATTTCTAACAATATGTCAAGGCCTCTTACAGGTACATATATAATCCTGATACATAACGAGACAATTGAATTGAAGGGGAGGACCTTTTCGAGTTTTATCCCAAGGACCTTTTCAAATTATCCCAACAATTTAAAATCTCTATTCTTACAGAAATTTTAATTCTCATTGGGGCGGCATCCGTCGTACTTACCCTCTGGCGAAAGATACATGCAAAGCCCAGTTTCCCAACAATCTCATCCCCTAACCTACCACAACCAACGGCTTGACCTCAAGGTCATCAAAGAATCTACGAGGCGTAGATTTTCGAAGGGGGAGGAGTTATCACAACCCAATATGCACCGCCTTACACTTGGTTCGACATGCACAGACAGGTTCCCAGCTGAGTCAGCGTATTATTTGTTGCAAATATTCCCATGGAAGTTTATGCACGCGCGAGCTACTCGACACCGGACTCATCCGGTGAATTATCAAAAGTCACGAGTCAGGAGATATCCATGGGAACATTTGGATAGAGGGAAAGCTTTGGAGTTAGATGGGAATGGATGGGACAGGCAGTTGGAATCGTGACGGCAACACTGACTGTTGGTTGTATTAATTAATTCAAATCATAACGGAATTAAGAGTATTTTTTCATACAGAATGTAAGTCGAACAGTTGGGTCGGCCCTCTGGGCTGACGTTTGCGTATTTTTTGGAATCCTCCTAAAGGATATCCTTAACTTGCGTGATGCTTATAGTTATTTATCTGTCTGTTTATTTATTTATTTATTTAATATACATATATTTATATATATATATATTTATTTATTCATTTCTTTATTTAATATAAATATATACATATATATTTATATTTATTTATTTATTTATTTATATATACATTTATTTATTTATTAATTAATTTATTTGTTTATTTATTCACTTTTGTATAATGTATACACATAAATGTATACATATGTATATATATTTTTTTTTTTTTGGGAAAAAATTTAATAACTGTTAATATTACTTAAATTCTTTATCTAGTTATGTTTGGGTTAATATGGGTTTTTGTTAATTAATTACTCGTACTTATATCGTTAAGATTTTTATTAACTTTTATGTAAATATATATATATATTTTTTTTTTACTAATTATTAAAATTTGGGCTTTTCATCGTTTTTCCCCAAGAATATCATATTTGTACCTTTTTTGTTTTTCTTAAATTTGTACACAATTCTTCAGTAGAGAGATATACTATTGCATATCACACGTCTGTACTGAAGTCTCTGTAAATTTTGCGATGACAAGCTGTAATTTTTTTTTTTTTTAAACGAAATAAAAATAAAAAAAATCTAAAAAAAATGTTTGGTCGTTCGTCAAAAATATTAGAAACTCTGCCCCATCCTCCGAACGCTGATTTACAATGACATTCCAGTTGTCAGCTTTTTGGACAAGGCCAATCTGCTTTTTGCACACTTTGCGGCCAGTTTAACACTCCCAGATTGTGCTTTGTCTCCGCCTACACTTGAGTGCATCGAATCTTCAATGGAACGAATCTACTTTCGCACTCGTGTAGTAGCAAGAGTACTTAAAGATCTCAACATACACAAATCCGCATGTCCAGATTGTATATCTCCCCTTCTTCTGAAGAGGTGTCCTTCCACGCTGGCAAAACCACTGCGTAAGCTTTTTCATCAATCCTACACTTTAGGATTCCCGAGCAGATGGAAAACAGCATTTTTCCAGCCCGTCCCTAAAAAAGGCGAATCATCTTCTCTCTCCTCCTACAGACCCATTGCACTTACGTCCCTTCTTTCCAGAGTCAAGGACACACTGATAAATCGTCAGCTCATGAAATATCTCGAAACACGAAAACTTCTCAATGACCGGAAATACGGTTTTCGTAGCAACAGGTCCACTGGTGATTTGATGGCATGTCTCACCGAAAGGTGGAACCAAGGCGTACATAAATCTGGCGAAAGCAAGATAGTTGCACTTGATATTTCTAAGGCATTTGACAGAGTTTGGCATCAGGCTTTTTGTAGAAAATGTGTGCATTTGGGATCGATGACTCTCTTCTTCAATGGATTAGAAACTACTCGTACCTTTCGGAACGTTCAATTCAAGTTGTCTTGGATGGTTTCAAGTCTGATATTCACAAAATAAATGCTGGTGTGCCCCAGGGCTCCGTTCTGTCTCCAACACTCTTTTTAATTTTCATCAACGATCTCTTTATCTGTTACTTCTAATCTTATATATTCCTTTGCTGACGACAGTACTCTCTGTTTTTCATATTCGTTCCCGGGCTTCACGGCCTTGCTCTTCGGCTGTATAACGAGAACGACAGAGTATGTCAAGCTCATGAAACTCCGATACTAACAGCATAACCAATTGGGGAAATATCAACAGAGTGAAATTTAATGGTTCCAAAACACAATGCTGTCCGCTGTCGTTAAAGCGAAATTTGAACATCCAGCCACTATCCACTGGTGTTACAAATATTACTCAAGCAATGGACAACCTCAAACACCGACGTAATGTCTTGTGTCTCACTCTGTTTTATCGCTACTTCCACCACCAGTGCTCCGCAGAAATTCATTGTATCATTCCGCCCCTCCAGAGTTATAACCGTAACACTCGTCTAGCTATGAAAGCTCATCAGTATACCCTCAAACCCACTTTCGGACGTACTCTGAAATATCGTGATTAATTCCTAAGCCGTACAGCTCGTTTATGGAATGCCCTGCCTACCTCTTTATTCCCTAGTCATTATAACCCTCAAACATTTAAAACCAGCGTTCACCGGTACCTCTCTTCCCAACCTCCCTGATTTTCCTTCGCAAAAAAAAATAAAATTGCTGAGTTTGCAACATAAAAAGTAGATATAGTTCAGTTTCAGTTTCAATGCATTTTATTTTCTTAATCACTAACTCTTACATACTAACAAAAAATGCTTAAATGCTAGATTACAATTACTTAACAATCTTATACTAACTAACTGGCCCCACAAAGGCACTCTAAGCTGCTCTAAATTCTTATATATATGTCTTTCGACTTCATTTATATTTTATTTGGAATGTTTCTTTTATATACTTAGGTCTAAGAAAAAATTGTTAACAAAAACCATAGCCTATGGATGTAATTTTTTATTTTTTATATAACTTAACGTATATAACTTAACTTTAACTTAATATCTAACTTAAAATAAACCTTAGTCTACTTAACCTATATACACAAAACACACATACATACACAAGGGCATTATGCACAATAATATACATACACTAGTATATACCTTAATATATACCAGTATATGTATATATTTCTTAAATGCTAACCTAAACCTATGTAAGCTGGCCATCGCTATTTACTGAGCAAATAGATTGGTCAGCTCTGCCTCATTAGTGAGGCTGGTACGTAATTGACGGAAACGACGACGAAACATCTTCTCCATCATTCAACCAGCAGAAATGCTGGTGCTGCCGAACGACATCCCTCTTATCGCGATTCCCCACCGCCCTACTGAACCTGATACGATCCACGCTGCCGTGTGCGACGTCTCTGTTGTAGTTGAGTCGTCTGTCCCCAGCTATCCGAGCGACATGGAAGATTAACGGGACCGCTGATCTATCCTGGATCAACCCTATCTGATCAAGGTAGAGGAATGCTTCCGGTGGAACGAAGCCGTCAGAGCGCACACTCTCGTGGTAAAGGTAATTGGGGTAGAAAGCCCCCGATATCAGGTTATACGTCGAGGTCATTGCTCTTGCAATGTACCTTCGAGTCAGCTTAATTACGAAGTTGTCCACTCGTATTAGGTTCGCTCTATTGTAAAGGACCTCATTAGGATAAAATTTCTTGTACTCCGAATCTGGTGTTCTGTACAAGCGAAGGCAAGTGCTAAGACAAGCCCTCGCAAACACCCGAATCTTTTCCATTAAGCTTGCTCGTACATTGAACCACACGGGACAACCAAGTACCAGCATGGGCCTGATAAGGGCCATGTAGCAGATTAGCTTCACCCTCGAATCGAGTTAGCTGCTATAAAACAGTCTCTTTGTAAGGGCGAAAGCACATTTAGCTCTGGCCAGAGCAGCATCTACATTTTTGCCAAAATATAGAAACTGATCTAGCCAGATTCCAAGGTATCTGACTACATTTCGACAGGCAAGAGGCTGCCCGTGTTGTCCAATGATCGAGAAACTTCGCCAGTTTTTTCTGGTATCCCTTGAGGCTCCAGACAACGGGCGTCCTAAAGAGAATAGTTTCCGACTTCTGAAAGTTGATTTCCAGTCATCGCAAAATCGTCTTATCTTATCGAAGTCATGCTGCAAGAGAGTATTAATAACCTCGATTTTTGGACCTGTTCCGTACGCTATCAAATCGTCTGCGTACGCAATAGTATGAGGAAGTGAACCTATCAAGTCGCTTGTATAAATGTTGAATAGGATCGGCGAATTGACCGCACCTTGCTGAAGACCATTTTTAATTTGAAATATTCCAACAGAAGTCACATCACCATTCTTCACGATGAACTGTCTGTTATGTAGCATAATATAAAGAATGCACAGGAGTGGTTTACTGATCACCAGCCCAGTCAGCTTATAGAAAAGACACTCTAACCATACGGTGTCGAAAGCCTTTTCCAGGTCAACAAGGCAGGCACCAGTACATTGTTTTTTGCCCTTATTCCATTGGATATCGGACACCAGTTTAGACGCGGCATGTGAGATATCATGTCCCGCCTTAAAACCGAATTGATTATCAGGAACTATATGTTTGTCCTCAACCCACCTAGACAGAGCTCTATTGATTACTTTTTCAAAAACCTTACTGATATTCGGAAGGAGACTTATCGATTGAGATTCGCCGGATTGGATATATCCTTCCCCTTTTTGGGGATAGGTTGAACCACCACCGTTTTCCAATGCGATGGATAATGTGCATTATTCATTGCATTATTAAACAGGATGGTGTAAATGTCCACCGCTTCTAGAGGAAGATGTCGAAGCACGATGTTCGGAATACTATCGGTCCCCACTGATTTCTTAGCCCTGATTGTGTCAAAGATCTCACGGAGTTCTTCCCTAGAAATGAATGGGGGTAGGTCACCCTCTCTGGTAATGACATTATTTGCCATATTTTCGTCGCTAAACCGGGTGAAACCAGAGCCTTCGGATCGCCAATTCTCCATTTCATTTCGAATGTAGCAGTTGTGCACCAAGACGCGATTGTCCAGGTCATAATTAGGGTCAATGGCCTTGTATACTTCCTGGAAAGTCGCCCCTATGGCCTCAACCTTCTCCTGTGGATCCTCGATCACAAAAAAGTCGTCATCATCAGCGGCCTCATTTGGATCAATACCTGCTGTTGTCAGTAACCGTTCGTTGTCTGTTGTCCGGGCTATCTTAAGACACTGAAGGTCGTTTTGATTTTTTTCTCCGAAATAGTTTATTTATTTGCGGAAACATATTCGGGTTGCTGGTGTTTACAGCCCGAACCTTCTTGTTCCAATACAAACTTACAAAAATCCTGTAATTCTCTGTTATTAGCGTTTGAATATTTTTAATCGACGACTTCAGTGTCCTAATGTCCGGGTCGTGTCGGTCAGTTAACTGTCTGTACAAGTTTTTAAGTCTTGTCAGAAGTCTGCTTTTCTGTCGGTGCAGTGTGTCAATAGTAGGATTGCGGAACAGGTCTTCGTTAGTCGTACGTCGATACCGCGGTATTGTAGTGTCCATAGTTTGTTTAATTGTCTCGTCCATTTGTTTTATGTAGTTGTCGATCTCCTCGTTTAACAAATTCCTATTGGACGGTGGGTGGAGCGTGTTCGAGGAGAGCGCTCTGTTCAAGGTTGCGGAGAAGCGTGTCCAGCGAGTCTCACTGTAGTTGTAAGAATATCTTTGGACAAACTCCTCCAATTCCGCAATTTCGTTGGGAACTGTAATTTCGGTGCTAAAACCGCAATGGTCATTGTCATACACGAATGTGGGCAGACAGTTTAGCGTTTGTAAATTCGTAACTGTCAGTCGTATGCGTTCATAGTACAGCAGTAGATCCAAATAAGACCCGCCTCTGGGAAACGACGGGTTATCCGTCGCCTTAGGTCCGAGTCTGTACATGACATCATGCTTACCCCACCAATCGAGTAGTAGGTTCCCTCTAGTATTTGGCAAATTATTTCCCCAATCTCTGTGTCTAGCGTTGAAATCCCCGCCGATTATAAAATAATTCTCCCCCGATTCTAGCCTCAGAAGTCGCAAAAGCGTGTCAAGCTCCGTAAAGAGTAGGGTGGGTTGTGAAGCCACAGGTGCATAAACAGAGGCCAAGTACAGCCGCTTTCCACTGCGTTGCGGGATGTAAACCACAACTGCCTCCAACACCCGGAACCTGCGCAACACGCCCTTGTACACTCTGTGAAATTTTATACCTTCTTTTATGAAGATCGCGACACAGCCTCTACGTTTGGATCTGGGCCGGTTTCTTCTTCTAACGATATAATTTTTGTACTCCAGTTTGTGCTTATCGGTTAGCTTGGTTTCGCTAGCGAAAGGCACATCAGGAGTTTGGTCTTGTAGCAATTTAAACATCGCGGCTCTTCGTTCGATCCTAATCAATGAATTAACATTCACCGCAAGGACCTTCAAAGTTTGCTCCACCATGTGCGTACCCATTACGACATGTGTTGCGCTAGTTCCATCAACCGCGCATAGATCTGGTCCACCCGCTTGGCTTGCTCTTGTACCTGCTGTTGCCGCTGAGCCATCTGCCCTTAGATTGCGAGCAAGATGGCCAGCATGTAAGGTGCAGCTTCCGTTGTTCTCGGCATTGCCGTCGGAGAAGCAACAGTCGCTTGCTGTACCGTAGCCCCCTACCTGACGCCATTTTGGCGTAGGAAATTTGGGACGTGACGGCTGGTGTTTGGAACCTAACATGTGAACGTTTGTCCTCCAACTTCTGCTGCCGAGCCAGTTTTGCTTTCTTAATGCCAGCGAACTTAGGACAACCCCGATAGTTTGCGGTGTGTTCCACGTTTCCACATAACACGCACGAGAGCTGCGATCTATCGGATGCTCCGTCAACACCCAGAGCACACTCCTCGGAACTGTGGTTCTTAGCGCACTTCACGCATCGAGGCTGCATTTGACAGTTCGACACGGCGTGCCCGAACCTCTGGCAGCGAACGCATTGTAGAACACCTTCGCTCCTTTTTAATTTTTCCCAGTGAATCACCTGGTAGTCTAGGACATTGATACTCCGTAGACTATCCAGACGACTTTCGGGACTGAGCTGCACCAGGAAGAACGGCAGACTCCGTTTCTCCCGCCTGGCTGTAGCTGTGGTAAACGGCTTTATCCCCACAAATTTGAGTCCTTCGCACTCCTTTTCTTTGAGCAGTGCCAGGATCTCCTCAGGATCAGAAGATAGTTCCAACCCCTTCAGCAGCATCGATTGCCGCATTTCACACTTCGGTGTGAATGAGTAGTGCTCCGTTGTCGTTTCCTCTAAGAGCTCTTTCACTTTCGCGTAGCCCTCCACTGTATTACAGTGGATGGCATGACGATCGTTCCCCAATCTCTTAATATTAAAATTGTTACCAATGACCAACTTAAACAGGTCCTTGGTTGCATTTACCTCTAGTTTATAGGTGTTGATCGGAGGCACTTTCTCCTTCTTCTTCTTCTGCTGCTGCTGTTGTTGTTTTTGCTGCTGCTGCTGCTGCTGTTGTTTTTGTTGTTATTTTTGTTGTTATTTTTGTTGGTGTTATTGCTGCAGCTGTTTTTTCAGCTGCTGTGATTTCAGCTGTTGTTATTCTTGCAGCTGCTGCTGTTGCTTTTGCTGCAGTTGTTGGTTCGGCTGATGCTGGTTTTGTTGTTGCTGCAGTTGTTGTTTCTGCTCTTTTTGTTTTTGTTGTAGGGAGCTCTCTACTTCTGGTTGCTCCCTCTGTCTGCGCGCAGTTTGCCTTTGCTTAATAGCAAGCACTTTTTGTTCCAGCTTTTCTATGCTGGTTTTTATATTGTTAATTTCTTCATCTTCGTCTTCCGAAGCTAGAGCGGCAAAGGTGTTGGTGCCCCCATCTTCTTTATCTTCTTCAGCTGTTAAAGGAGCACTTTTTTTTTTTCTTAGATTAGGAAGGGTTTGCAACCACTTCCTCCTTTTGATGGCTTTCGCCACGGTTATGGGAAGAGCGGGGCGCTCTCCACCATCCATCACGTGATTTTTATTTTTATTTTTTTTGTTTTCCTATTGCTTGTTGGTTTTGATAATATTATATGCACACAATTTGAGGGGACAAAAAAAAAAAAAAAAAAAGGAAAGAAAAACAAAATTCCAAGTCTCAACCGGGATTCGAACCGGTGTCCCACAATTTTGAATGGCGCCTCTAATCGGTGGGCTACCGAGTCAGTAAACAAGACTGTAATTATTATTAAATTAAAGTAGATATAAGGGAGTTACAAATGGTCACTCGGTATCAGGAAAACGAATCCAGCGATAATCAGTCAGTGAACAACATGTCAGATAATGCCAAAACACACTTATAGAAAGAACATCAACTTAACAATATTCAAATACGAGAAAGAATAATAAACAAGTTCAAAACACAGCTGATACTAACTAATGACGCGGATAAAGAAGTAAATATACTACACAACAGACGTATATTATATAAATATGGCCAGAGAAAAGGACTAAAGGTCGCATCGAATTTGTACGGAGCTCTCATATCTCGAGCTTAATAGGATACAGCAGTTATTAATAAAACTATTAAACTATTAATTATTCAAGCAGCATTAAGAGCAAGGGAACTTAAGACTATAGAGTAGGTACATAAGCAAATCTCTCTATACCATATCCGTTAAAGTGCTCATAGCGGTATAATAGATATTTGGTTTGAAGGATGAAATACATTTCCCTCATTTAATTAAAGAAATTACAAGAATAATTAATAACTGCAAAACTGTTTAGACCCCAAATATAAGCGTAAACCAATAAAATCCAAATACAAAATTAGTTAAAGACCAAGCAGAAGCAATAAAGCATTCACACGGACATATTACGAGTATACTTTAGGAAATATCCATTTTTAATTTATTGTGCAAAACAAAACTTCCAAACTTTTTGGCAAACTGGTACATTGGAGGAGCATTTTTTCAGGTTCAGTAAATCATCAACAGGCAATGAGTTTAGGTCCGAACACTAAACCAAATACTCACACAGGCAATAGTGCCATAGAAAGACTCCACTCTGCGTTACATGAAATACTGGCAGTTATGAGGAAATTAGATTTAACACTTATCTAAAAGGTATGTAGGGTAATAAAATAATATAAAAACAGATACCATTCCACTATTAAAAGGACGCCTGAATAAGCAATATTTTCTGATTTTGCAAGTTTAGTTACAGACATAGAGACACAAGCTAAAATAAATATAAGTTAGACTAGAGAAAGAGACAAGCTCTACTTATTAAAAAATGTTAACGAAACTACTATAAAAATGAACCTGCAATACATATACGCTAAAGCAAATGGATAGGAAACACAGAATTAATATAAAAGATACCCCTTATGTTTGCAGGTGATCACATCAGTGTTTTTCATACTAGTAATGACGGGGAAAACAATAGCAATGTTGCAAATAACTCCACGGACATCTAATAATGGATAAACTTTAATCAACGTGGGACAGACCGAAACAATTAAAGATACAAAAAACAATACTTCACATTACTAATACCATTTACCTTAGATAGACTCTGAACTTCTTTATTTAAAGTATTCAGAATTTACAAATTACAGCCGACCTTACAATCAGGAAAATATTAGCCACTATTCAAAGCAAAGATAACCACAATAGAACTAGGAACGATTAGACAAAGAAGAGGACTAATAAACATGATAGGGACGGCACATAAATTGCTATTTGGAAACATGGACGACAATGACAGACAAGAAATAAGAAAGCATATCAAAATTATAGAACAAAACGACAGCAGCGCAATCTTTAACCCTAACAGACAAATATAAAAACTCCCATTTTAACGGCACAATCTCTCATCTTAAGAACGAACATTATAGAAACTGACAGGAAACCATCCGCTCAGACATACTCGTATAAAGAACTTACTGCAAACAAAAAACTTATTATTCCACAGCAGTTAAAAAGTGAAAAACCGATCAAATTTTAAAACTAATAATTCTAGGGGATAAATTTTATCAAATAATAGATAGTATAGCACTTTTTAACGCATGTAGAACGACTTTTACCATACCATAGTATTAGTGCAACTGAGTATGCGTCGACCCGTCTGTTCAGATACAATTTGAAACTTATTCGCACGTAATTAGACATAGTAGAAGGTCGTATAATTTTTTATTTTTCAGAAGTATTAAGGTCAAATGGAGCGTCCCTTTAGGTAGGAATGTCTATACGTGCCAGAATAACGGTTTTGTTTGCGGTTCGTGACTTTGGTCACTTGCATAGAACATCAAAATATAAGAAAACATATTTTATAACTTTTTTTGATGAGTCGGATATATTGTTTTTTTTTTATAATTCACGCGAGCCTAAGGGGTTAGATACCCTTTTACTGTTGCCAAGGCATGGGCGGAAAGATAGAAGGAGGAGAAAGGAAAATTGTTTTGTAGTGGTTTGAAACTCAGGTTTATTTGGTTTCGATATTAGCTCTCCAGGGGTGGGAGTCCGAATGGACGGAGAGTTTTTTCTTCACTCAGAGTGATTCGAAGGTTATAATATTCACACTTGTTCTTTGTGCTTGAAACTCTACAACAGCCAAATCTATGTGTCAGTGTTATGCCTTCACACGCAGAATTTTTCTGTCTTCCAATTACACAAATGAAAAACTTGAAAAACTTGTCATGTGTAGGATTCGAACCTTGACCCTCCGAGTGAGAAGCGATTGCTAGTACCACTACACCACGACCACCCCTTGGTACCTTGGTTTGAAGGTAGCTGTTACCATATGGTCACAGTCGTACATACCGCATTCAAATAAGATTTTGTTCAGTATTTTTTTTTTAAATATATTTTCTTTGTTTTGGTGTGTGAATTATAATACAATTAATAGATAAATCTTAATAGATATAACAAATTTAAAACTACTGAGATGCTGAATTCGGTTATTGATGACGATGTATTTCCGAGCACTCTCTTTATAGAGATGCCGAATTCGGGCACATTGTCTGGAGAAGATGATGCTGAAGAAGGTGAAGTAGGTACCGTTGATAATCTTCATCGTACACTGTTATTACAGCTATGCGAACTTCGGATGGAAAATGAAAAATGTGAAGATGATGATAACCTCCCGAACCTAAGTGCTTATGGCAGTTTATTGAATGTATGCCATTGACTTCTTACTTCTTGAAAATATGATACTAAAGTGACCTTATTCTATAGGTTGAGATGTTAGAGTACCCGAAAGCGTTGGAATCTCCTCAACCTAAGCGTATGAAGAGGTTGGAATGTGTTGCGTCGGTCTCAGCGGAGCCTGGCACATCTGCCGAATTCATTGCTGAGATAACCGAAAAGATGTCAACTGTTTCTTCTTCAAGCAGCCTTCCAAAAAAAAATACCACATTGGACGATGCATTTCAATGGAAAACTGATACCAAAGGAGCTACTAGACCAATATTTCCAGCCCCAAAGTATAGAGATTATAGAGAGATTATACTTGTGGTATCCATTCCTTTTGTGACTTAAGCATTTCTTTTAACGTTGCTAGATCCATTTTGAAACACTCGTCGCCACTTTATATGATTAGAAATAACGTTTGTAAAATCATTAATGTGATGATGTAATACAGGCTGCATCACTACATATTCTAAAAATTTTAAATATATATGTAAACTTTCCTATCCTGTTTAATTTTTTTAGTTAAATATGCAGTACTTTTGCCAGCCCAAGCTCATACTGGAGTAAACATTGGCAGCAAATATTTTCCAAAATACATAGTTCTTGTAAGCCGGGCTCAACTGTTTAATTACTTCCATGATTCTAAATTCTATCATTTGATTAAATGCATTTTCTTGAGTCCGTTACACAATAGGATAATATTAAACGGAATTTCGAATTAACTTACAAGATAATAATTGCGTGCAATTTATCTGAACATGTGTGATACTTTCTATAACAGATATAGCTACATATAGCAGCATTATACATTTTTTTAAAGCAATTACTCTTGTTTGTGGAAAAGTAAGCCAAATATCATTAAAAAGATGCATAACATAAGTACTAAATTGAACTATTTTTTAAATTGGTACTGAGTTTAGAAATAGTGCAATAAAAATAATTATTGTGAATTTGCGTAAGGTTTTTCTAATAACTTCGTGACCCGGTTGTGAAATTAAGTACCACTAACGAAGAAAAATATCTTAACTTGAAATTTGTAGAATTTTTCCCCCCCTTAGGTTTAACAACTTTTCGGTAATGTCTTTAGTGAAATAGAATAAGTTACGCTAAGTATAATTGACTACCGACTCAAAGCCAACACACTTACATACATATATGATACTATATGTATAAAGCGGTTTTTTCTCAAATCATCTAGACGAGAGGGCACTTCCAGATGGATAAACTACTTCTAGTTTTCCTTAGTACGCTTGATCTAAGCCTAACTTTATCAAACACATATAATGGGTATTGATGACATAAAGTTTTTGAATCAAGTCTGCTTTGAGTGCTGAAGATTTATCTGAAATAACAACAGCAATATTACCACAAATAAGCAGCGCAAACTCCATCATAGTATTATTCAGGACTTCCAAATTCGAAAATGATCTAGGAGGTTCTTTTTCCCTCAAAAAAACGTTGGCAAGATTGTCTTAAAATCTGTCATACTTTCCTATAAATGGGAAGAAAACTTCCAGTCCAGGCTCTGTAACTAAGTCGTCTGAGTTTAGAGAATAAGGGACTGTTTACTTTCATCAAATTTATGCTTTTCAAGACTTTGAAAGGCCAAGAAAACCATCTTTGATGACAGTAGGTAAGCATTTATAAAGACCGCTCCTGCAGATTTACTTGTCGCCTTTTCATCTGTAAGTGCCAACCTTCCTCAAAGTTCCTCAGACAACCTCTGGCAATTTAATTTAATTATAACTAGGAATTGTGTTGCCTGTCTTAAGATCGCTGTTGCTGATAAACATCGGATATACCATGAGTAGCCACGATTTTTCCATTAAAGTTGTAGTTACAGTCCCTATTGGCAATATTGTTGCTGTTCATATTCATGTGTGCCCGCAGTCAAGAACGGCTTCAAATCTTATGTATTGTGTGTTTCATATTATTACTTCATAAATGTTGCAAATTCTTATACTTTTGAGAAGCTTCTAAAATAATACTGTATACAACATGGTTGAATTTTTTTCAAGAATATAACAGCATTGAGCTCGAAATGTACAGTTTTTAGTTAAACGTTTTTAATACCATACAAAAAACAGATTTAGTTTTGCTACTAGTAAAGCCATTGTTTTGTAAATACATAGTTGAAACAAATAAACATAAATAGCATCAATAAATTCTCTTCAAATATTCAATGGTAAATCAAGCAACAACTTTTTTAAATATATGCTAACGCATTTTCAACTGTGAGCATAAGCATACATGATAAAATAATATTTATAACTTTCAGCATAGTATCCAAGTACGCCAATGTGACTAGTAAAGTTAATAAACACCCTGTTTAAAGTTTTTTTAAGTACACAAATATTAAATGAATTATAGTACAATATAAAATCAAATATTCATCGCAATACAAAATACGTATAAAAACTTTCTTTGTTTATTTTCATTGTCCCACAAAAAAACATCGACCTTGTTCTTTTGGTGATTTACAAAAGGGAACCCACTTCCATTTATGCTGAATTGTTCCTAACAATTTCAATGAATAAATATCTACATAACACACTTTCGTCTATACGTAGATTGCGATATCTTCACAGTTGAAGCAATTCTAGTATTTTATTAAACATAATCGATTAAATCGCCTCAAAAGACTTATGGTGTTTAGTTCTACTAAGAATCTGCCAAATTTGACTGCAAATCAAGCGTTAAAACTGACAAATGTCAAAGTGCCCGTTAAAGTATTTGCACCCTTAACATATATTCAGTGAACAAGAACTAAGGACTACCAACTGCGACTAGGGTAAGAGCAACCCGTAGAAACAACAAACAACTAACCGTGTTATTTGAATTCAAACGTACAAAAGTAGTAAAATTCTATGCTTTAAACATATTTTTCAGCGGCAGGCCACATGGGCAGTTCAAAATCGCTGCTCATGGGAGACATGCCAAACAAGCAAACGTCACCTGAACTCCCCGTGGCATAATTATATAATAAATACATCGACAACTACGGTGGTAATCCATTATCGTTCTTAAAGTATACATACATACGAGAACATATTCGAAAAAGTTTCAAGTTTCTTTTAAGAATAAAAGGCAATAACCACACTCCATATGCGGACAATGACATAGACGACAAATTCGTGAGAGCTAATGTCACTAGGTCGTACATTGATAACTTTAAGCGTACGCTGAAAAGAACCATGAGGCTCCGCTGGAGATCTTGTTAGCTCTCCTATTGTGACACCTCAGCACGCGCTCATATTTACCAGTTGCAGTCCTTAAAATTGCACAGGATACGCATTCAATAATTGTATTGAGGACGATATGTAAACCTTGTTTGATTCTAATTACGAATACATATGTATGCTTATTTACATTAATGTATATATTGTATATACTCGTAGTTAATTCACATTCATATTTTCAGGAAATTGTTCCGTCGAGTTGTGCACTTTCGTCATATGATATCATAACACAGCTTCAAATAATAATTTGAAATATTTTAACTCGTGCTGTGCATGCGACAGATTCTTACTCTTCCATTTATTATTCACGCTCATTCTTCATTATTATTCATTTCATTGTTTTAATGAAGGTTTTTAGTGGCGTTTCCTTCAAATTGTATGTTAATCTGCGATATTATATTTAGTAAAAAATTGTACAAATATTTTAGAAGTAAGGTACCAAGCCAAATCTCTGTATCCCTAAAATTGTATCCTAACAATTATAATTTCTTGCCACAATAAAATAAAATAAAATAGAAAATTATTCATTTCATATGTTTTTGTTGTTAAGTATAACTTCAGTTACGTAAGAAGAAGACAAAATAGAAACCAAATAGTTTTAAGAACGAAAACTCTTAGTACTTTGTTGTATGGCAGAGCTTTAGTATTAAGAAAATCATCTTTTTAAAGCCTTTTCCAATTTAACAAAACCACGGTTTAACACCATTTATGGATAAAAGTACGAGCAGTATTATCTAAGTTAAATTTAACCTCAGAAAATTGTAGAATAAAATAATTTCAAAAAAAATTATCGATGGTCGCTTAAAATAAATATAAATATTAATTATATAGATATATACGAATATATAACTTTTCTGAGCCCTATACTCGTAGGAAGCTTATAATAAGGAAGCAAAGTTCAGTGCAAACTCTTCTTATAATTGCTTTTGCTAGTTTCTTTGGTTTACCAGTACGTATCTTCAAGATATCGCTCATTAAAAAGAGCAACGTCATAACTCGGAATTCGACCTAGTGATGAAGTTGAAATACATTTTTATTAAACTTTATTCTGGAAGAATCTCATATCTATAACTTACAAATTGACGGATAAATCAAAGTTAATGTCAATAACGTCACAAGTAAAAATGTTAACTGGTTTGTTATTTTTGGTAAGCCTTACCTTCAGAAAAATAAAACTCAAATAACCTTAAAAATAACAGATAGTCCTACCAAGGAAAAAAAGTAAAAAAATTTTCATATTTAATAACGTTTTCTCTGGAATGATGTCTTTTGAGTTATGACGGTATGCTTTTTAATGAGCGATATTATTGTTTAAATTCATTTAAGGGGTGACTGTGGTGTAGTGGTACTAGCAATCGCTTCTCACTCGCTTCATTTGTGTAATTGGAACTCAGTCAGAAAAATCTGCTTGTGAAGACATAACACTGACATGTAGATTTGGCTGTTGCAGAGTTTCAAGCACAAAACAAGCATTAAAATTGATAACCTTCGGATTATTCCGAGTGAAGAAAAAACTCTCCGTCTTATTCGGACTCCCACCCCCGGAGAGCTAATATCGAAACCAAATATACCTGAGTTTCAAACCACTACATCACAACAATGTTTTCCTTTCTCCTCCTTTTACTCGTATCTTTCCGCCCGCGCCAAGGCAACAGTAAAAGGGTATTATAACCCCTTAGGCGCGCGTAAATTATAAAAAAAAGTTGTGGTGATATGTACATGGTAAATATTATATTACAGACAAGTTATGTTAGCTTGCCATTTTGGAGCAGAATTATCTATAACAATTTATTACCTAACGCTGCAATAAAATATTTAATAATGTTGTCAGTTTTTGGTTTAATATTTTCGAACATTCGTATGTGCTGGGACAGACAGGTATGTCGACTGTAAACCTGTAAGTTTTAAAACTTTAATAAGTGATTAAATAAGAAAAATGTGCTCCTAAAATAAACCACATCTTTCTAAGTATCTAAGGTTTGAATACAACATCTAAAATTCTTACGCACATGCTGGAACTAATGAATTGCACAAAGAAGGCAATCAGGAGTGCTTTTCAAATGCTAAACTTAAATAATCCAGCAAGTTCTATAATTTAGTACGAAAGCCAGATTATAACACATTTATTTACGAGTATTTATTTATTTATTTATTTATTTATTTGTGTAGACCTATACAATAAGATACAATATCTTCTTAGACAGCATAAGCTTAATTGATATGTTTAAATAATGTGTTACAAGGTTACAACAATAGAAAAAAGAAGCTTACAATATTGTAGATATTATTATTTGAATACAAAAAGAGAGAAAAAAAACAAGAATAAACACTGAGAGAGTGATAAAGGAAATAATTAAAAAGAAAAGAAATGGGATAGATTAATAGAAAGAAAACAAACCATCATCATATTAATGTCTCCAAGTACTCCTTGACCCTCCTACCGAAAAGCGCTGCACAGCTAATCATCTTTAGATGTCGAGGAAGAGAGTTCCATAGACGTATCGCATTTATAAAAAATTGGCGCTCGGATATTAAAGACGTGTAATGTATTGGCAAAAGGTTAAGAGATCTAAGAGAACCCGACTGGCAGATCTTATTAAAAAGGTAAGGTGGTTGACGCGATTGTTTAACAATGTTCTTAGCTTAAAAAGATTTCCTAGAGTAACGCCATATATTGATTTGGAGAATTGAGAAATGTGGTCATACCTTCTTACGGCGTATATGTACCTCGCTATGCTGTTGTAAGCAACATTGAGTTTACGCTTGTGCTCAGCATCACAATTGCAAAAAAGTTCACAACTGTAAAGCAAAAGGTTGATGAGTAATGTTTTCGCTAGTACGATTCTTGTTTTTAAGGTTGTAATTCTATGGTTGGTCCACAGCATACGAAGCCCTCCATAAACTCTCCCAATTGTCAATCTGACATGAGTACTCCAAGATAATATTTTTGTGACGGTAATACCGAGGTTTTTAGCTGAATCGACGAATTCAATTGGATTACTTTCATAGTATATTTTAGAAAAATCTGACGGATCGATGGATTTTTTTGAGATAACCAAGCATTTGGACTTAAATGGGTTAACGCATAGACCAATTTCCGCGACCAATTTCAAATATTGTTTAAATCTTAGTTAATTTCGACATGATTTGTGAATTTCAAGAACTGCTTAAAATGTTTTCCAAGACATTTTCTTGGCATCCTATTAGATATACAGTATTAAGTTGTGCAAGAATTTAATAAAACTTCTCCAAAAGAGTCTTATTTTTTTATTTAGTTAATATTAATAATGTACAATATTAAGTTATAATCGACTTTTGATTTGCACAGGTTTCAAAGCCATAAAAACAATTAATAGAACAATTATAATTATAAATAACAATGCATATAAATTATAGTTTAAAATATTATAAAAATACAGAGAAAAAAAATAGAAAGATATGAAAGAAATATGAAAAATAGAAAGAAAGAAAGTAGAAGGGTGAGTAAGTCAATGTCAGGTTAAATGAGTTCAATTAATTCCTTTCTAAAACGATTCTCTGTGTTCAGTTTAAAAAAACTTGGAGGAAGTTGATTCCATAGATGAATTGCATGAATAAAAAACTGGCGACTACTAATTAAATATCTGTGTCTTGGTGGTCTTAAGTTTAATGTTCTTTCGGATTGCACAAAGCTTAGTTTTGAAAATAGGTAATTATAAGAAGCAAAACACCTTCTTATAATCTTATATAACATAAGTAGAGATGTGATCACAGCGACCTGGTACAGTAGTTAAATGCAACATTTAGCTTTCTGGTAGATATAGAGTCCAGGTTCGCGAAGATTTCGCATCCATAAAGGATAATAGGTAAAACATATGCCTTAATAAGCTTCAATTTAACTTTGATAGGTAGATATTGTTTGGTGGGACTTAATCCACGGAGAATACCATAAATTTTAGAAACAATATGGTTTACATGAGTATTCCAATTTAGACACTCATTAAAGTAAATACCCAGATTTTTGAATTTTTTCACAAAGTCGATGGTAGTATTGTTAATTTGAAGAAGTGACGAAGTAATATCTACAGGCGTTTTATTGAAGGACATAGATATGCTTTTTAACGGATTTAGGTTTAGATCATTTTGTTTGGACCAGGTATAGACGGCATTGATATCTCCGTTCAACTCATTTATTGCGGTTAATTCTTCAGATTTCTTGAAACTTTTTAAAATCTGTACATCATCCGCATAAATATGATGCTCACACCTTTTGATACACTTCGATATGTCATTTATAAATAGTATGAATAAGAGCGGACCGAGAACGGAGCCCTGAGGCACACCTGATACGACATTTAGACTCGTTGAGACCTTACCTTCACAGAAGACTGTTTGAGTTCGGTTATGAAGGTAAGATATAATGAGCTGACAGATGGAGTTCTCGAAACCAAATTGATTCCTGAGTTTAAATATTAAAATTTCATGGTTTACTGAGTCAAATGCTTTTGAGAAATCAAGAAAAACAGCTACCGACATCAAGCCCCTATCAAAACCAGAACGTATATCATCACTAACCTTAAGTAAGGCTGTGATGCAGTTATGCTTTTTTCTGAACCCTGATTGAAAATCCGTTATGAGTTTCACTTCTTCAACATACTCTTTCATTTGGTTGCTTACAATTTTTTCGAAGGCCTTGCTCAGAAATGAAAGAATTGCAATCGGCCTAAGTTCAGTATTATTTGGTTTAGGAATTGGTACTACTTTTCCATTTTTCCAATCGTTGGGAAATACACTGGTAGTAATGATGGTGTTATAAATATGTGTGATGTGCTTGCTTAAGGCCGGTAAGAGCATTTTAATTATCGCCGGGTGCACACCATCCAGCCCCTTCTCCTTCTATGGTATTTGGTTTACCAGAGGACCTTAAAAGAAAGTGGTGAGTCCTTGTTATCCTTGGATTTTAGATAGGTAATAAAACTAAGGAAATAGATTTAACCCGTTTGTTTTTATTGGGATAAGTATGATATTAAAATACTTCATGTACTATTAAATACTTACAAAATAAAACATTCAAAGATATTAAGTAAAACTTCTTAAAAGTTTTTCAAATACATATAATATATCAATATATTATAATATATCTATATGCTATTATGTAAAGCGTGATTTATGAAACATGTACTTATTTCAATTTAAAAACAAAAAACACATATTTTGTGTTTTGAACATTTGCTGTGTAATCAGATAGATACCAACTCGAATATTGTTTTTTAAGGCTTCTGTAGTTCGGGAAGCATTAGCGTAAATTGCGTCGGTCAAAAAACCCCAAATAAGGATGTTACAAGACATTAGATCTTGTAGCCAACTCACGGGTTTCTTTGAAAAAAATGTATTGTTTGGTGCGTTGTATGGCATGAAGGGCCATCTTGTTGCAAATAAATGTTCGGCGGTTACAATCCAACCAATTCGGTCCATAAAAAGTTTTCCATCATGCTACTGTAAAGATCAAAATTCTAGGTAACTGCTTTTTCTTCATCGTCATCGAAAAAATAAGGCCCTGAATGAGTGATTCTCCACCCCACTTAGATGGCATGATGTCGTCTGAAGATCAAGCCGTTAAGCCAATCCACTTAAAAGCAACAACAACAGCAATAAGAAAAATAACAGACATGGCCATAAAGAGGAGGAGAAAGCTGAAGCCGACTCCGAATCTCATTAAGCGCACATTGCTGTCAGCTTCGTTAGAAATGCTGCATGGTAAGCGAAAGAGAGGGCTGATATCGACAAGCTCAGCAGCAAAGCAAAGGAGTCAAAAGTCGGACAATAACGACTGTCCTTATGTATCCGACGGAGACGGAGGACAATACATGGGAGCCGGCAACAGCTTCGCATCCCTGGCTGCATCGGAGTCAGATGACGAAGAGGACGAGGTCGAAGTCCTGAACAGTACCATCAAGCACCTAGAACAACAAGTGCTTGCTATAAGAGCAAAACAAGTTGCAAGGAGGGAAGTGGAGAAGCAGCAAACTCGCCAGCGACCTCAGCAACAACAAAACATAAACGTGGAGCTCCCATAAAAACAACAGCAACAACAACAACCGAAACAATCACTGCAAAAACAAAAAGATGTACATACATAGCAAAGACATCAAGAACGTCAACTAAAATCACAGAAGAAACCGCAACAACAGCAGCAGTAACAACAACAACAGCACCAACAACAACATTAGCAAAAGCCTACACTGGGAGAAATTAAAGAGGAGCGAAAGCATTTTACAATGTGTTCGCTGCCAAACGTTCGGGCACGCCGCGTCGAACTGCGAAATGCAGCCTCGATGCGTGAAGTGCGGAAAGAACCACAAGTCCGACGAATGCACTCTGGTTAAGGACGGAGCGTCTGAAAAAAACCAACTCTCTTGTGCTTTATGTAGGAACACGGGACACACCGCAAATTATCGGGGTTGTCCCAAATTCCAGTACATTAAAAGAATAAATCTGGCCCGGCAGCAGAAAGTGGAAGTTAAACGTCGACCCGTGCATTTACAAACTCCAACCGTTACTCCCCATGTTATCTACGCCCAAATGGCGGCAGGTAGGAGAAATACGGTACAGCAAGCGAAGGTTGCTTCCCAGGCCCCAGCGCCCAGAGCACCGGAACCAGTACCTGACATGCTAGCTATCTTGTTCTCTATCCAGGGGCAGATGGCTCAGCTACAACGTCATTTAACTGAACAGACCGCGCGGGTAGACCAAGTATACGCGCTGCTGCCTGGCCTAACGCAACTTTTGCCGTAATGGGTACGTGCGTGGCGGTGCAAACTCTAAAGGTCCTTGCTGTGAATATAAATTCACTCATAAGGTTCGAACGACGAGCCGCACTATTTAAGTTGCTTAAAGACCAAGCCCCTGATGTGCTTTTGGTTAGCGAAACTAAGCTTACCAAGAGACACAAAATAAGGCACAGAAGATACAAAATAGTACGGAGAAACCGACCCAACTCCATTCAGGGAGGTGGCGTTGCAATTTTAGTACGAAAGGTATACGTTTTAAGAGAGAATACAGCCTTGTAGTACGTACGTTCCAGGTGCTGGAAGCATGCATCGTCTATATCCCTCTCCGTAGTGGAAAGCGGTTGTACATGGTGCCTGTTTATGCACCTAAGGCTACTCAATCCACTTTATTTATCTCAGAGCTCGAGACACTTTTCGATTTCTGAGGCTGGAATTGGAAGACAACTATTTTATCATCGGTGGAGATTTCAACGCCAAACATAGTAATTGGGGAAATAATACACCAAATACTAGAGGGAACCTACTATTCAATTGGTGGGGTCAGCACAGTGTGATGTATCGACTCGGGCTTAAGGCGACCGATAATCCGTCGTTTCCCAGACACAGGTCCTATTTGGATCTTCGGCTGTTCGACTCGAATACAACTGACATGCACTAACAAACAAACCACAAACTGTCTACGCACTTTCGTGTATGACAGTGACCATTGTGGTCTCAGCACCGAAATAACTGTTCCCAAGGAAATTGCGGAATTGGATGAGTTTGTTCAAAGGCATTCCTGCAATTATTGTAGGGTGCGTTGGACACACTTCACCAGAACACTGACTAGAGCAGTCTCCTCGAATTCGCTCTACCCACCGTCCAACAGAAATCTGTCAAACGAGGAGATTGACAGGTATCTAAGACTAATGGACAAGACAATCAAATGAACAATGGACAAAACGATACCTCGGTACCACCTCACTGATGAAGATGACTTATTCCGCAACGCAACTATTGACGTACTGCACCGACATAAAAGTAGACTGCTATCAAGACTAAAAACCTTGTACAGACAGTTTACTGACAGACATAACCCGGAGACCATGACACTGAAGTCGTCGTTTAAAAACCTCCAAACATTAATAAAGGAAAAATATAGAACATCTGTAAGTTTGTATTGGAACGATAAAATTCGGGTTATAAACACCAGCAACCCGAATATGTTCCCGCAAATAAACAAAATATTTCGGAGAAGTAATCAGAACGACCTTCCATGTCTTAAAATCACCCGAACGACGAACAACGAACAAATACTTGTAGCAGCAGGCATAGATCCAAATGAGGATGTTGATGATGACAACTTCTTTGTGATCGAGAATCCGCAGGCGAAGGCAGAGTCTATAGGAGTGACTATCCAGGAAGTGTATAAGGAGAATGACAGCATTGGCCCGAACCGCGATCTGGAGAATCGAGTCCTTGTGCACAATTTCTACCTTCGAAACGAAATTGTGAATTGGCGATTCGAGAGATCGGGTTTCACCCAGTCCAGTGACGAGAATATGGCAAATAATGTCATCACCAACGATAGGGTACTACCCCCGTTCATTTCGAAGGAAGAGCTCCAAACGATCTTCGAATCACTTAGAAGTAAGAAATCAGTGGGAACAGATGAAATACCGAACATTGTGCTTCGACATCTCCCTCTAGAAGCGGTGAACATTTATACCACCCTATTTAATAATGCAATGAATAATGCACATTATCCAGCGCATTGAAAACTGAGGTGGTGAATCCCATCCCCAAAAGGGATAAAGACGCTTCCAATACGGCGAATCTCCGCTCGATAAGTCTTCTTCCAAACATCAGTAAGGTGTTCGAAAGGGTGATCAATAGAGTCCTGACTAAGTGGGTTGAAGACAAAAATATAGTTCCGGATAATCAAGACGGTTTCAAGGAGGGGCACGATATCATTCAAGCTGCATCTAAGCTGGTTTTTGATATCCAATGGAACAAAGGCAAGAACCAGTGCACTGGTGCCTGCCTGATTGACTTTTAGAATGTCTTCGATACCGTATGGTTAGAAGGACTCTTTTTCAAGCTGCACAGGTTGGGCATTAGTGTTGCTGTATATTCTTTTTGGTATGCTCTCCAGTAGACAGTTCATCGTGAAGAATGGCGATGTGACTTCTGCTGGAAAATTTAACATTAAAAACAGTCTGCAACAAGGTGCGGTAAATTCGCCGATCCTGTTCAACATTTACACGAGTGATCTGATAGGTTCACTTCACCATGCCATAGCGTACGCAGACGACATAATCGCGTACAGATCGGGTCCAAAGATTGATTAATTAAATTAAGCGATATTGCGATGACTGGAAGTTGAAAATCAACTTTCAGAAGTCGGAAACCATTCTCTTTAAGACGCCGTTGTCTAGAGCCTCTAGGGATACCAGAAAAAATTGGCGAAAGTTCTCGATCCTTGGACAACACGGACAGCCTCTTGCCTGTCGAAATGTAGTCAGATACCTTGGAATCTGGCTAGATCAGTTTTAGTATTTTAACAAATATGTAGATGCTGCTCTTCCCAGAGCTAAAGGCGCTTTTGCCCTTACAAAGAGACTGTTTTATAGCAGCCAACTCGATGCGAGGAGGTAATCTGCTACATGGCCCTTATCAGGCCCGTGCTGGTATTTGGTTATCCCGTGTGGTTCAATGTACGAGCAAGCTTAATGGAAATGATTCGGGTGTTTGAGAGGGCTTGCCTTAGGGCTTGCTTTCGCTTGTACAGAACACCAGAGTCGGAGTACAAAAAATTGTATCCTAATGAGGTCCTTTACAACAGGGTCAGCCTGATACGAGTGGACAACTTCGTAATTAAGCTGACTCGAAGGTACAATGCAAGAGCAATGACCTCGACGAATAACCTGATATCTGGGGCTTACTACCCCAATTACCTTTACCACGAGAATGTGCGCTCTGACGGCTTCATTCCACCGGAGACATTCCTCTACCTTGATCAGATAGGGGTGATCCAGGATAGATCAGCGGCCCCGTTAATCTTCCATGTCGCTTGTACAGCTGGGGACAGGCGACTCAACTACAACAGAGACGTCGCACACGGCAGTGTGGATCGTCTCAGGTTCAGTAGGGCGGTGGGGAATCGCGATAAGAGGGATGTCGTTCGGCAGCACCAGCATTTCTGGTGGTTGTATGATGGAGAAGATGTTTCGTCGTCGTTTCCGTCGATTATAACCAGCTTCACTAATGAGGCAGAGCTGAACAATATATTTGCTCAGTAAATAGCGATGACCAGCTTACATAGATTTAGGTTAGCATTTAAGAAATATATACATATACTAGTATATATAAAGGTATATGCTAATATGTGTATATTAGTGTGCATAATGTCTTTGTGTCTGTATATGTGTATGTGTGTATTGTGTAATAAGGTTAGGTAGACCAAGGTTTATTGTAAGTTAGATATTAAGTTTTTATAAAAAATAAAATGTTATGTCCTTATGCTAAGTTTTTTGTTAACAAATTGTTTTTTCTTAGCCTTAAGTAGAGAAAATAAGTATTCCTAAATAAAATGGAAATAAAGTCGAAAGACATAGGCGTAAGAATTTAGAGTAGCTTAGAGGCCTGAGTGGGGCCAGTAAGTTAGTATAAAATTTTTAAGTAATTTTAAGCTAGCATTTAAGCATTTTTTGTTGGTATGTAAGAGTTATGATTAAGTAAATAAAATGTATTTAAAACTGAAACAGAACTGATGTGCGCCGCCATGGTTAAAATTGTATTGAATAAAACTGTCAAAATATGACAATAGATAGACCTTAAGTTGGGCAAAGAACAAATTTGAGGCTCATTGACATGTATACACGTTTCATTTTGCAACACCGAAAAAAGCTGTATTCTACTTGTGGCTTTGTTTCATAGCACACTACATAGTCTCTGTCATCAAATGACAAAATTCACATTCATGGCCTTCTCAAAGCCTGTGTCCAATTTGTACACTTGACTTACTTACTTAAATTACTTTTAAATTGATATCTATTAATTTTATTTTATTTTACATACGTAATGTTTAATTTAAAATGGAAAACCCCTCTAGATGACTTAAGTGTAAACTAAAACAAATATTAATATGCTACAGAAGTAACGCAACGCTCTAGGAGAACGTACTGCCACCCGGCCTAAATTAACAAAATGCTGTGTGCAGTTTTTCAGCGTTCTTATCGTGTCCACAGTAATGGGGCTAAAATGGAAAAGTTCCTCAGCATTGACGACAAACGCGTCGTGTACGAGTATAAACCGTTTCGAGGTGGTGGTTGTGTTACATAATATCGTTCTGGATGCCTTCTGAATGCTTTTTTGTGTAATAAAGCCGGATCGGAGTGTACATTTATGGTGCAATTATGTCCTTAAGACCAAATTGTTATAAATCTTTTCGCTTGTGACGTGTTATCTAATGACCTTAATCAGGATATTGTTCATCCATTAAGAAGTCATGACTGATTTGGACCACGTAACATATGAACTTCAACCTGAATGGATTAGAGGTCGTAAAAGTAGCCTTTTTTGTGATTTTTTTTCAGGAAAAATATAAAATAAATCGAGTTTACAAAGGTTGAAGATTATTGTACAAATGATTGACATGAAACATAATTTTTATAGAACAATGTATTTAAAAATGGCGGCTGTGTATCGTTTCTCAGATGACCTCTCTTTTTTGGAAGAGTCTACAGCCGTACAAACAGCTCCTGTAAAAGTTGATTTATGATGAGTCACTAATTTTTTTGTATTGTACATAACAACAGCAAGAGAAGTACGTAAGATTTTTTTGATATATTGATTTTTGGCCGAATGGCGCACTTCCAATGTCAAACTTGCAAAATTCGCAGAAAAATCGCCAGAAAATTGTTAAAAACAAATGAACTATGATACGAGTATATAAAAAAAAATCCTACGAAATTATTTAAATAAATCTAAAGACAATATATTTTTAAAGATCTAGTTAAAATTTGATGTGAATTGGTTGAAAAGTTCAAGTTATGGGTGTGGCCAACTGGAAAAATTCAGTCTTGAGATAAACGCGTTTAAAACATTAAAGAGGCTCGCTGCCTACCTGACAGCCTTCTACTATACTTTGAAAAGTACTTAGAAATATTTTCCGGCCATAATCTTTTGAGATATCATTTTTGAAGACCATTGAAAGCAATAAAAAAAGAAATATTTTAAACTCCTAGAATGACCTAACCCCTGAAGTGAAGTTATTTGATGTGTAACAATCTTCGTAGATGTATGCTATAAACATTAATCCAGCCAGATATCAAGGTTTGTAACTGCAACTGCGATGCATCGCGCATACTCTCCCATGATGGCAAATTTTTGCCAGTTATTTCCGGTATCACACTCGGAATCAGTGAAGTTCTAAAAAAATAATGTTTCTGACTTTTTAAAATTCTTATTACGGTACGCCTATATGGTCAACTTCTGGGAAAACTTCTTTACCATACAATGCCTTCTTCAAGTGTTGCTTTAAAATCTTTGGGCAAAAGGTAACTTTATTCCAATTAAAGTTAGAGGCAACGAAAAGTTGAATGAAGTGCTGCTGACTTCGCTGACGAAGCTCAAGCTTCCTCTTGACGACGATGACGTCACCAAATCGTGTCAACTATCCAAGGCACCCAACCTTTACATTGGTGATTAGATGAGACAACGAAGTGCGGAAGTTCGGAACGTACCCACCATTTAGGGAAGTTTATTTTGGGTGTCCCAATATGTCCCAATAGAATTGTACGAGTATATTGTATAATGAATGTCAATAAAACGGAAATAAAGTGATTTCTACTTATAACGTATAAGCGAGCGGTTTAGTTTTTTTCACGTTAATACGGTTCTAATTTTTGTCACATTTACCTATCGCTAACGGAAACTATGCAAAGGCTTGGGCTATTTTGGAGGGCAGGTATGATCACCGAAAATATCTGGTCAACACGCAGTTCAATTGTCTCTTCAACTAACCGTCCATAATTCAAGAACGTGCTGAATCACTCAAAGAGTTGTTGGATACGACAAATGAAGTAGTCCACTGCCTGAACCGTTTGATGACACCAGAGCAGCACTAGGATGCGGTATCTACTGCTTCAAAAATTTCCGATTAAAACGCAAGAGATATGGAGTAATTGCTCGAATCAAGGTTTCGAACTATGGAAGCAGTAGGTCAAAAGCAGGCAAAACCGTCGGTAGAACCAACGAAGAGGTTAGTATAACGAAGGCCTTTCACTCGCATGCAAGTATTTCCAAATATACGTGCAAACTGTGTGATAAGGGTGCGCATTCAATTCGCAAATGCAATCGTTTCCTAAAAATGAGCATCAACGACCGATGTCAGAGTGTAAGCCGGTTAGGGGTTTGTAGGAATTGTCTTGCATTTAGCCATATTGCGGACAATTGTCCAGTTCCAATAGATGTCATTACTGCCAACAGCCACATCATTCACTTCTGTATCATTCGACCCAAAATCGTCCCCTACAGGGTTATCATAACTCAGAACAGCCGAGTCTATCCACTTTCAAGCCGTCGAATCCATTTAGCTTCAAGCATTCGAATCCAAATGCTCAATGACCCTGCGAAGAAGTTCCATGTTGCAGTAAGTCTGTCAACAAGCGTCAACCCAAGCTATGTTGGCCACAGTCAACGTGAAGGTCAGAGGATCAACGGGAAAGATCACATTGTTACGAGCATTACTGGATTCAGATTCTGAAGCTTCATTTATAACCGAATCAGCAGTACAACTTACGAATGCTAGATCTAAACCAACTCATGTCGAGTTTTCCGGGTTAGGTTTGGTCAGCAGTGGCACATGCAAGAAGGTCGTGGACATCACCATCGGCTCTCAGCATACTGGCTTCGAAGTTTCTATGTAGGCTTTTGTCTACAAGTCACTGTCTGGGCATATCCCGGCCAGGAGCATTCCAATTGACGATTGGAGGCACCTCGATGGCTTGAGCTTAGCCGACCGAACCTTTTTAAGCCAACTAAGGTAGATCTATTGCTAGGTGCAGACGTGCTGTCTGACATAATGCTCCCAGAATTGGTCAGACTCAAAAATACCAAGTTACCCTTAGCACAAAAGACCAAATTCGGGTGGATATTGTTTGGACGTGTACCATTAGTAAACCAACTTGTCAATAACTTCCATCAAGCTTGCGAACTTGACGTAAATTTACGGAAATTCTGGGAGTTAAAAGAAGCTCCATTTATCACTGCGGAGTCTCCAGAAAATACCTTGTGTGAAGAACATTTCTTACGCAATATCAAGCTTCGGTGAGATGGACGATGTGAAGTCGCGCTCCCATTCACAGGAAATGTTCTTCCAATACTTGGTCGCTCCAAAGAAGGTGAGTTGCGGAGACTTAAGCAGCTAGAAGGACGTTGTTCCGGACTCACATCACTAATTTTCATGATTTATTTGATTACATTCATTTTCATTTATTCACATAATGTACATTTACTTGGTTAACTTCATTTGTAAAATCCAATAACTTATTTGTTCTTGCATTGCAATTTTATTCTTTTACATACTCGTAAATCATATACTCATTGTATCAATTATCTCATTACACACTGTACACCAATTTCTTATAATTTGATTCTGATATCGAACTATATTTTTTATTCGCTCAATTGATCTATGTAACGGTGCGATCACATGTACGGATTCTGCTTGTACGATGGTACAAGCAATTCTCGTTCACTTGGATTGTAGCCACCGCGGTAAGTAGACCTAGTATTATTACTTGTATATAGGAAGATACCATTACAATCGAATAAATAAATTGTACCATTCGTGTGTCGTTCGTTCTTCTTTTTTCTTCTTAATTTTTATTTTCCTCGTTTATTCTTCAGCATAAATTGTTGGTCCTTCGCAGTGCCGGATAATTTCGTTTTATTCAGTATTCGAATTAGACTCAATATTTGATATACAAACTAAAAATATTCAAACCACGTGAATTTTTCTTTCTGCTAAATACTCGTACTTAAGATTTAAAGAATAATCGCAGTGTAATTATTATTTCTAGCAGAATGAATGCATTAAAGAAAAAGATTGGTAATTTGAAAGCAATAGTGACTCGGTCGGTAAATTTCGTGGAAAATATTGATGAAGGTTTAGATATCGAGTTATTAGAATTTCGATTAAAGACACTTGAGGACGCATGGACAGATCTAAAAAGGCTTCAAGATAAATTATTTGATATCGTAGACGATCCTAATTACGGTGATTCAGATGAGGATTTATGTGAGTATGAAATAAAGTATTTTGTGGCACAATCAAAGTTAACCAAGGTCATTCGTGCGCGGTCGGTTTCCTTGGAGACTGAAAAGAAAAAAAAGGATTCAATCGTAGAACAGCTTGTAAGTCAACAAGCATCTTTTTTAGAGACTTTATCTAATACTACACAATCGCCTTCGGTGTTGTTACCGCAAATTCAAATTCCTGTGTTCTCGAGGGACTACAAAGAGTGGCCATCTTTTAGGGATTTGTTTCTGGGATCCATCGATCGAAAACCAAATTTAACGACAACACAGGAATTTCGGTATCTCAAATTCTTTCTTCGCGATGAAGCAGCAAATTCGGTTCGTCATTTAACGGTTTCCGATGCCAATTATGTTGAGGCATGGGATCGGCTTGAACAACGGTATGATCGGTCTAATTTAATCGTCAATTCACACATTGAATGTTTTCTATCGCTCCCAAATATAACTTCAAACAGCGTGAAACTACGTACTTCGGAAAATTTCTGACACAGCAGATGAAACTATATGAGCTCTTAGTGCATTAAAGGCAAATGGTCGTGATCCCTGGCTAATTTATCTATTGCTTCTAAAACTCGACCAGGATAGCAAGGAAGCTTGGGCCCAGGAAGTTAAATCTCGAGATAATTGCACTATCCAAGAGTTAGTTAGTTTTTTGCAAGATCGTTGTGATGCATTAGAAGCATGTCAGTCGCTTAACCGTTCAGTTTCTTCTCGCGGTAAAAGATCCATACGATTTGCCATTCGAGCCCATGTGGCTGAGGCTTCTCATGGTACACCACGTTGCCCAATGTATAATGATGAACATATCTTAAGTCAGTGTCCAAAATTCGTTTCGCTTCCCGTTGACTCGAGAAAAAGGCTTGTGAAAGACAAGGCTCTTTGCTTTAATTGTCTTAGAGCTGGACATGATTCGAAGAACTGTAAATCCACATTCCGATGTCGAATTTGCAAGTCTCAACACCATTCGTTGGTACACTCGGAGACATCGATGAATATTTCAAGTCCGCGTGAAGTAACAAATCTCATGGAATCTGCATCTACTTCTACTGCTGCTAGCATCGTAAATCATCATTCTCAGCCGCGACAGTTTCATAGCCGTCAGACAATTCTACCAACCTTGGTGGCTAAAGTGAAGGACAATCAGGGAAATCTCGTTGATTGCCGGGTGCTTCTGGACTCCGGCTCTCAAAATTCATTTGTCACGGAATCATTCGCGCAAGTGCTCAGTCTACCCAGAACTCATGCTCGTATTCCGGTCATTAGGTTATCAGCTACAAATGCAGGATACACGAGAGGTTGTGTATCTCTTAAATTATCAGTCGTTCATAGACCTCCACGGAGATTAGAAGTGATTTTTGTTTCGGCTTAAAAAGTGCGGAAAAATAAGAAGCATACTTTTAGCCAGTAAATTTTTAAGTGCTCGGTGGCCGTGGTCTTAAAGACCTGGGTGACAACATACCTGGTGTGGCGATCCCGAGGGCTGGGTTCGATTCCTATCGGGAGACAAACTATTTTTAGTTCTAATTTTTATTAAATAATAAGTGAAGTGAAAAAAAAAACAAAAACAAAAAAAAAGCAATTGATGGATTGTGGAGAGCGGTCCGCTATGCCAATAGCGGGATCTGCGGAGATACCAGGCGAAGCTTCGAGTGGTTCGAGCCAAACGCCAAAGGCAAAGAGAAAGAGGAAGCTAAAGCCAACCTCTAACTCGTTACAGCGTCCCACCCTGCCAACGTCCACTGAAAAGCTTGGTGGATTGAGGGTATTAAACAATTTCGCTTCATTGGTAACAAGCGAATCGGACAATGAAGAGGAGGAAATCTTGTAAATAAGTAGCAGCATCAAAATGTTGCAGCAGAGGGTACAGGCCATAAAAGAACAGCAAATGGTCAGAAGGAAGAGGGAAGAGCATGAGCTATCCCAACAACAACAGCAGTCGCAGCTTGCTCAAAAGCAGTCGCAACAAAAAGAACAGTCAGCAAAAGTGCTACAACAACAAAGAGCAAAACAAAAGAAACAACAACAACAAGAGCAGCCACAATAACGGCAACAACTAACACATCAGCAGCAGCAACAACAACAAAAACAACAACAACAGCAGCAGCAGCAGCAGCAGACGAAGAAGAAGGAGAAGGCGCCTCCTATCAACACCTATAAATTGGAGGTAAATGCAACCAAGGACCTGTGTAAGTTGGTCATTGGAAGTAATTTTAATATTAAGCGATTGGGGAACGATCGCCATGCCATCCACTGTAACACAGTGGAGGGCTACGCGAAAGTGAAAGCGAAAGTGTGAAAAGCGGCAATCGATGCTACTGAAGGGGTTGGAACCGTCTTCTGATCCTGAGGAGATCCTAGCACTGCTCAAAGAGAAGGAGTGCGAAGGACTCAAGTTTGTGGGGGTAAAGCCATTTACCACAGCCAGAGCTAGGCGGGAGACACGGAGTCTGCCGTTCTTCTTGGTGCAGTTCAGCCCCAAAAGCCGTCTGGATAGTCTAATGAGTATCAATGTCCTAGACTACCAGGTGGTTCACTGGGAAAAATTAAAAAGGAGCGAAGGCGTTATACAATGCGTTCGCTGCCAGAGGTTCGGGCACGCCGCGTCGAACTGCCAAATGCAGCCTCGATGCGTGAAGTGCGCTAAGAACCACAGTTCCGAGGAGTGTGCTCTGGGTGTTGACGATAGATCGCAGCTCTCGTGCGTGTTATGTGGAAACGTGGAACACACCGCAAACTATCGGGGTTGTCCTAAGTTCGCTGGCATTAAGAAAGCAAAACTGGCTCGGCAGCAGAAGTTGGAGGACAAACGTTCACATGTTAGGTTCCAAACACCAGCCGTCACGTCCCAAATTTCCTACGCCAAAATGGCGTCAGGTAGGGGGCTACGGTACAGCAAGCGACTGTTGCTTCTCCGACGGCAATGCCGAGAACAACGGAAGCTGCACCTTACATGCTGGCCATCTTGCTCGCAATCCAAGGGCAGATGGCTCAGCGGCAACAGCAGGTACAAGAGCAAGCCAAGCGGGTGGACCAGATCTATGCGCGGTTGATGGAACTAGCGCAACACATGTCGTAATGGGTACGCACATGGTGGAGCAAACTTTGAAGATCCTTGCGGTGAATGTTAATTCATTGATTAGGATCGAACGAAGAGCCGCGATGTTTAAATTGCTACAAGACCAAACTCCTGATGTGCCTTTCGCTAGCGAAACCAAGCTAACCGATAAGCACAAACTGGAGTACAAAAATTATATCGTTAGAAGAAGAAACCGGCCCAGGTCCAAACGTAGAGGCTGTGTCGCGATCTTCATAAAAGAAGGTATAAAATTTCACAGAGTGTACAAGGGCGTGTTGCGCAGGTTCCGGGTGTTGGAGGCAGTTGTGGTTTACATCCCGCAACGCAGTGGAAAGCGGCTGTACTTGGCCTCTGTTTATGCACCTGTGGCTTCACAACCCACCCTATTCTTTACGGAGCTTGACACGCTTTTGCGACTTCTGAGGCTAGAATCGGGGGAGAATTATTTTATAATCGGCGGGGATTTCAACGCTAGACACAGAGATTGGGGAAATAATTTGCCAAAAACTAGAGGGAACCTACTACTCGATTGGTGGGGTCAGCATGATGTCATGTACAGACTCGGACCTAAGGCGACGGATAACCCGTCGTTTCCCAGAGGCGGGTCTTATTTGGATCTACTGCTGTACTATGAACGCATACGACTGACAGTTACGAATTTACAAACGCTAAACTGTCTGCCCACATTCGTGTATGACAATGACCATTGCGGTTTTAGCACCGAAATTACAGTTCCCAACGAAATTGCGGAATTGGAGGAGTTTGTCCAAAGATATTCTTACAACTACAGTAAGACTCGCTGGACACGCTTCTCCGCAACCTTGAACAGAGCGCTCTCCTCGAACACGCTCCACCCACCGTCCAATAGGAATTTGTTAAACGAGGAGATCGACAACTACATAAAACAAATGGACGAGACAATTAAACAAACTATGGACACTACAATACCGCGGTATCGACGTACGACTAACGAAGACCTGTTCCGCAATCCTACTATCGACGCACTGCACCGACAGAAAATTAGACTCCTGCCAAGACTCAAAAACTTGTACAGACAGTTAACTGGCAGACAAGATCCGGAGATTAGGACACTGAAGTCGTCGATTAAAAATGTACAAAAGTTAATAAAAGGGAACTACAGAATTTCTGTAAGCTCATATTGGAACAACAAGGTTCGGGCTGTAAACACCAGCAACCCGAATATGTTTCCGCAAATAAATAAACTATTTCGGAGAAAAAATCAAAACGACCTTCAGTGTCTTAAAATAGCCCGGACAACAGACAACGAACGGTTACTGACAATAGCAGGTATTGATCCAAACCAGGCCGCTGATGATGACGCCTTCTTTGTGATCGAGGATCCGCAGGAGAGGGTTGAGACCATAGGGGCGACTTTCCAGGAAGTATACAAGGCCATTGATATCATTGGCCCTAATTATGACCTGGACAGTCGCGTCTTGGGGCACGACTTCTGCATTCGAAATGAAATAGGGAACTGGCGATCCGAGGGCTCTGGTTTCACCCGGTTCAGCGACGAAAATATGGCAAATAATGTCATGACCAGAGAGGGTGACCTACCCCCGTTCATTTCGAAGGAGGAACTACGTGAGATCTTCGACACAATCAGGGCTAAGAAATCAGTAGGGACCGATGATATTCCCAACATCGTGCTTCGACATCTTCCTCTAGAAGCGGTGGACATTTACACCACCCTGTTTAATAATGCAATCAATAATGCACATTATCCAGCGCATTGGAAAACGGCGGTGGTTCAACCTATCCCCAAAAAGGGGAAGGATATATCCAATCCGGCGAATCTCCGGTCTGTAAGTCTTCTTCCGAATATCAGTAAGGTTTTTGAAAAGGTAATCAATAGAGCTCTGACTAGGTGGGTTGAGGACAAACATATAGTTCCGGATAATCAATTCTGTTTTAAGGCGGGACATGATATCTCACATGCCGCGTCTAAACTGGTTTCTGATATCCAATGGAACAAAGGCAAGAAACAGTGCACTGGTGCTTGCCTTGTTGACTTGCAGAAGGCCTTCGACATCGTATGGTTAGAGGGTCTTTTCTATAAGCTGACTAGGCTGGGGATCAGTAAACCACTCTTGTACATTCTTTATAATATGCTAACCAACAGACAGTTCATCGTGAAGAATGGTTATGTGACTTCTGTTGGAATATTTCAAATTAAAAATGGTCTTCAGCAAGGCGCGGTCAATTCGCCGATTCTATTTAACATTTATACAAGCGACTTGATAGGTTCACTTCCCCATACTATTGCGTACGCAGACGATTTGGTAGCGTACCAAACAGGTCCAAAAATCGAGGTTATTAATACTCTCTTACAGCATGACTTCGATAAGATAAGACGATTTTGCGATGACTGGAAGTTGAAAATCAACTTTCAGAAGTCGGAAACCATTCTCTTTAGGACGCCGTTGTCTGGAGCCTCTAGCGATACCAGAAAAAATTGGCGAAAGTTCTCAATCATTGGACAGCACGGACAGCCTCTTGCCTGTCGAAATGTAGTCAGATACCTTGGAATCTGGCTAGATCAGTTTCTGTATTTTGGCAAAAATGTAGATGCTGCTCTGGCCAGAGCTAAGGGTGCTTTTGGCCTTACAAAGAGACTGTTTTATAGCAGCCAACTCGATGCGAGGGTAAAGGTAATCTGCTACATGACCGTTATTAGGCCCATGCTGGTATTTGGTTGTCCCGTGTGGTTCAATGTACGAGCAAGCTTAATGGAAAAGATTCGGGTGTTTGAGAGGGCTTGCCTTAGGGCTTGTCTTCGCTTGTACAGAACACCAGAGTCGGAGTACAAGAAATCTTATCCTAATGAGGTCCTTTACAACAGGGCAAACCTAATACGAGTGGACAACTTCGTAATTAAGCTGACTCGAAAGCACATTGCAAGAGCAATGACCTCGACGAATAACCTGATATCTGGGGCTTACTACCCCAATTACCTTTACCACGAGAGTGTGCGCTCTGACGGCTTCGTTCCACCGGAAGCATTCCTCTACCTGGATCAGATAGGGTTGCTCCAGGATAGATCAGCGGTCCCGTTAATCTTCCATGTCGCTCGGACAGCTGGGGACAGGCGACTCAACTACAACAGAGACATCGCACACGGCAGTGTGGATCGTCTCAGGTTCAGTAGGGCGGTGGGGAATCGCGATAAGAGGGATGTCGTTCGGCAGCACCAGCTTTTCTGGTGGTTGAATGATGGAGAAGATGTTTCGTCGTTTCCGTCAATTACGGACCAGCCTCACTATTGAGGCAGAGCTGACTAGTTTATTTGCTCAGTAAATAGCGATGGCCAGCTTACATAGGTTTAGGTTAGCATTTAAGAAACATATACATATATCAGTGTATACAAAGGTGTATACTGATATATGTATATGATCGTGTATAATGTCTATGTCTGTTTATGTGTGTATTGTGCATTTAGGTTAGGTAGGCTAAAGTTTATTTTAAGTTAGATATTAAGTTTTTATAAAAAATAAAAAATTACGTCCATATGCTAAGTTTTTTGTTATCAATTTTTTCTTAGCCCTAAGTACACAAAATAAACATTTATAAATAAAATGTAAATGAAGTCGAAAGACATAGATATAAGAATTTAGATTAGCTTAGAGTACCTGTGTGGGCCAGTAAGTTAGTATAAAATTGTTAAGTAATTGTAAGCTAGCATTTAAGCATTTTTTGTTAGTATGTAAGAGTTTGTGATTAAGTAAATAAAATGCATTGAAAACGGAAAAAAAAAATATAAAAAATTGTATCCTAATGAGGTCCTTTACAACAGGGCGAACCTAATACGAGTGGACAACTTCATAATCAAGCTAATTCGAAGGCACATTGCAAGAGCAATGACTTCGACGAATAACCTGATATCTGGGGCTTACTACCCCAATTACCTTTACCACGAGAGTGTGCGATCTGACGGCTTCGTTCCACCGGAAGCATTCCTCTACCTAATCATCCAGGATATATCAGCGGTCCCGTTAATCTTCCATGTCGCTCGGACAGAACTACAAAGAACTACAACAGAGACGTCGCACATGGCAGTGTGGTTCGACTCAGGTTCAGTAGGGCGGTGGGGAATCGCGATAAGAGTGATGTCGTTCGGCATCACCAGCATTTCTGGTGGTTGAATGATGGAGAAGATGCTTCGTCGTCGTTTCCGTCAATTACGGACCAGCCTTACTAATGAGGGAGAGCTGACCAATCTGTTTTCTCTTGTAAATAGCGATGGCCACCTTACATAGGTTTAGGTTAGCATCTAAGCAATATATACATATATTAGTATATACAAAGGTGTATACTAATATATGTATATAATTGTGTATAATGTCTATGTGTGTGTATGTGTGTTTTGTGTATGTAGGTTAAGTAGAGCAAGGTTTATTTTAAGTTAGATATTAAGTTTTTATAAAAAAATAGAAAAAAGTCCGTATGCTAAGTTTTTTCTTAACGAATATTTTTTCTTAGCCTTAAGTATACAATATAAATAATTCTAAATAAAATGTAAGTAAAGTCGAAAGACATAGATATAAGTATTTAGAGTAGCTTAGAGTGCCTGTGTGGGGCCAGTAAGTTAGTATAAGATTGTAAGTAATTTTAGGCTAGCATTTAAGCATTTTTTGTTAGTATGTAAAAGTTAGTGTATAAGAAAATAAAATGCAATTAAAACTGAAACTGATCTCTTAAATTATATTCGCGAATCAATTCAACTTGTTTTCTCGTCGACGCGTTTTTTCTACCCAAATTAACTTCGAATTTACCCACTTGTTCGTTCGATGCGACCTCATACAAACACCTTCGTGATCTGGATTTAGCTGACCCTTCATTTGATCTACATATCTCATCCAGTTGACGTTTTGTTAGGAGCAGATAAGCTATGGAATATTTTTAGCGTAAGGCAGGTTAGGGGTGTAGGAGGAACTCCAATTGCCCAAGGCTCTTCCTTCGGCTGGGTTATAACTGGTGAGATACCTATCGATTACTTCACTTCTAATTCGTCGTTATTTTCACTCCACTCCACACTCGATCTTGACCAGTTATTACGGAAATTTTGGGAGCTAGAGGAGGTTACTCCAATTACAAATCAAAGTGAAGATCCTGCAGAATCTCATTTTCGTCAAACGTTTTCTCGCTCTTCTGATAGTCGTTATATCGTGTCCCTACATTTCAAAGCTTCGCTTCCATCATTCGGTGATACTCTACAAGCAGCTGTTTCTCTCTTATATTCTATGGAACGCCGGTTTGCTACGAATCCACATCTTTTTCAAATGTATTCGAACTTCATGCGCGAATACCTCGACATGGGACATATGATATGCATTCTCACCAATGACATAAACGATAATTCGCCTCATCAATTTTATCTTCCTCATCATCAGTTTTTCAGTTTGTATGCATTTTTATTTATACACCTTAAATTACTCTTACATGCTAGACAAAAAAATGCTTAAAAATTAGTTTAATTAACTTAAAATTATCTTATACTAACTTACTGGCCCCGGGCACTCTAAGTTAAACATAACGCTTAAACTATGTCTTTCGACGAACCTGACGGTCTAATTTTATTTCTATTTTTACATACTAAAACTAAGAAAATAAATTTTAAGCAAAAACTTAGTAAGCGGACATTTTTTTAATTTTTTATAAAATTTAAAACTAAAAGCCTACAAACTAACTAAAAATAAATCTTAATCTACTTACATCTAACACAAACATAGACATCCATAAAGATATATATACATAATATATACGAGTATATACTTCATATATAAATATATGTATATATATATTTTTTTTTTTCATTTTTTATATATTTTTTGTTTTTCTTTTTATATTTTTTTTTTTCTTAAAACTAAACTTAATCCTACTTAAAACTATGTAACCCGGCCATGGCTAGAAAAAAAAAATTAGGCTGACTTTGCCTCAGATGAAGCTATGTATTACTGGAGGCATTCGACGACGAAGCATCCTCCCTTTCAACTAGCCACCAAAATTGCTGGTGCTGCTGACCAACATCTCTCATGTCGCGACTCCCTACCGCCCTACTGAACCGGCGACGTCTCTGTCGTAGTTGAGTCGCCTGTCCGCAGCTGTTCGAGCGACGTGGAAGATTAGCGGCACCGCCAATCTGTCCTGGATCAGACCTTTGCTATCTAGATAGAGGAATGCTTCCGGAGGAATAAAGCCGTCAAAGCGAAATCTCTCGTGATACATATAATTGGGGTAGTAAGCCCCAATTAATGACGAAATTGTCCTATCTTATTAGGTTCGCCCTATTGTATAAGACCTCATTAGGATAGAATTTTATGTACTCAGACTCTGCTGTTCTGTATAAGCGAAGACAAGTCCTAAGACAAGCCCTCTCAAACACCCGAATCTTTTCCAATAAACTTGCTCTCACGTTGAACCACACGGGCCTAATAAGGGCCATGTAGCAGATTACCTTCACCTTCGCGTCGAGTTGGCTGTTATAAAACAGTCTCTTTGTAAGGGCAAAAGCACCTTTGGCTCTGGCCAGAGCAACATCCATATGTTTGTTAAAATACAGAAATTAATCTAGCCAGATCCCAAGGTATCCGACTACATTTCGACAAGCAAGTGGCTGCCCATACTGCCCCACGATCGAGAACTTACGCCAATTCTTTCTGGTATTCCTAGAGGACCCAGACAAAGGCGTCCTAAAGAGAATGGTTTCCGACTTCTGAAAGTTGATTTTCAACTTCCAGTCGTCGCTATATCGCTTAATTTTGTCGAAGTCACGCTGCAAAAGTATATTAATGACCTCAATCTTTGGACCTGATCTGTACGCGATTATGTCGTCTGCGTACGCTATGGCATGGTGAAGTGAACCTATCAGATCACTCGTGTAAATGTTGAACAGGATCGGCGAATTTACCGCACCTTGTTGCAGACCGTTTTTAATGTTAAATGTTCCAGCAGAAGTCACATCGCCATTCTTCACGATGAACTGTCTACTGGAGAGAATATCAAAAAGAATATACAGCCGTGGTTTACTAATGCCCAACCTGTCCAGCTTGAAAAAGAGTCCCTCTAACCATACGGTATCGAAGGCCTTCTCCAATCAGGCACCAGTGCACTGGTTCTTGCCTTTGTTCCATTGAATATCAGAAACCAGTCTAGACGCAGCATGAATGATATCATGCCCCGCCTTGAAACCGAATTGATTATCCGGAACTATATGTTTGTCCTCAACCCACTTAGTCAGGACTCTATTGATCACCTTCTCGAAAACGTTACTGATGTTTGGAAGAAGACTGATCGAGCGGATATTCGCCGGATTGGAAGTGTCTTTATCCCTTTTGGGGATGGGATGTACCACCGCAGTTTTCCAATGCGCTGGATAATGTGAATTATTCATTGCATTATTAAACAGGGTGGTACAAATGTTCACCGCTTCTAGAGGGAGATGTCGAAGCACAATGTTCGGTATTTCATCGGTTCCCACTGATTTCTTACTTCTAAGTGATTCGAAGATCGTTTGGAGCTCTTCCTTCGAAATGAACGGGGGTAGTACCCTATCGTTGGTAATGACATTATTTGCCATATTCTCGTCACTGAACTGTGTGAAACCCGAGCTCTCGAATCGCCAATTCACAATTTCATTTCGAAGGTAGAAATTGTGCACAAGGACTCGATTCTCCAGATCGTGGTTCGGGCCAATGATAACATTAGCCTTGTAAACTTCCTGGAAAGCCGCTCCTATAGCCTCTACCTGCTCCTGTGGATCCTCGATCACAAAGAAGTTGTCATGATCAACAGCCTCATTTGGATCTATGGCCGCTGCTACCAGTATTTGTTCGTTGTTCGTCGTTCGGGCGATTTTAAGACATGGAAGGTCGTTCTGATTGTTTCTCCGTAATATTTATTTATTTGCGGGAACATATTCGGGTTGCTGGTGCTTACAGCCAGAATTTTATCGTTCCAATATAAACTTACAGATGCTCCGTAATTTTCCTTTATTAATGTTTGGAGGTTTTTAATCGACGACTTCAGAGTCATGATCTCCGGGTTATGTCTGTTAGTAAACTGTCCATACAAGGTTTTTAGTCTTGACGGCAGTCTACTTTTATGTCGGTGCAGTGCGTCAATAGTTGCGTTGCGGAATAAGTCTTCTGCGTCAGTGTGTTGGTACCGAGGTATCGTTTTGTCCACTGTTCGTTTGATTGTCTCGTCCATTAGTCTTAGATACCTGTCAATTTCCTCGTTTGACAGATTTCTGTTGGACGGTGGGTAGAGCGAATTCGAGGAGACTGCTCTAGTCAGTGTTCTGGTGAAGTGTGTCCAACGCACCCTACTACAATTGAAGGAATGCCTTTGAACAAACTCATCCAATTCCGCAATTTCGTTGGGTACAGTTACTTCGGTGCTGAAACCGCAAGGGTCACTGTCATACACGAAAGTGCGTAGACAGTTTGTAGTTTGTTGATTACTGCATGTCAGTTGTATTCGTGAGTCGAACAGCAAAAGATCCAAATAGGACCCGTGTCTGGGAAACGACCGACTATCGGTCGCCTTAAGCCCGAGTCGATACATCACACTGTGCTGACCCCACCAATTGAATAGAAGGTTCCCTCTAGTATTTGGTGTATTATTTCCCCAATCACTGTGTTTGGCGTTGAAATCTCCGCCGATAATAAAATAGTTGTCTTCCAATTCCAGCCTCAGAAATCGAAAAAGTATCTCGAGCTCTGAGATAAATAAGGCGGATTGAGTAGCCTTAGGCGCATAGACAGACACCATGTACAACCGCTTTCCACTACGGAGGGGGATATACACGATGCATGCTTCCAGCACCTGGAACCTACGTACTACACTACTGTATACTCTTTTAAAACGTATACCTTTCGTACGAAAATTGCAACGCCACCCCCCTGAATGGAGTTGGGTCGGTTTCTCCGTATTATTTTGTATCTTCTGTGCCTCAATTTGTGCCTCTTGGTAAGCTTAGTTTGGCTAACCAAAAGCACATCAGGGCTTGGTCTTTAAGCATCCTAAATAGTGCGGCTCGTCGTTCGAACCTTATCAGTGAATTCACATTTACAGCAAGGACCTTCTGGGTTTGCTCCACCACGTACGTACCCATTACGGCAAAAGGTGCGTTAGGCCAGGCAGCAGCGCGTATACTTGGTCCACCCGCGCGGTCTGTTCAGTCAAATGACGTTGTAGCTGAGCCATCTGCCCCTGGATAGAGAGCAAGATAGCTAGCATGTCAGGTACTGGTTCAGGTGCTCTGGGCGCTGAGGCCTGAGAAGCAACCTTAACTTGCTGTACCGTATTTCCCCCACCTGCCGCCATTTGGGCGTAGGTAACATGGGGAGTAACGGCTGGAATTTGCAAATAAATGCACGGGTGGACGTTTAACTTCCATTTTCTGCTGCCGTACAGATTTATTCTTTTGATGTACTGGAATTTGGGACAACCCCGATAGTTTGCGGTGTGTCCCGTGTTCCTACACGTTCCTACACAAAGCACAAGAGAGTTAGCTTTTTTCAGACGCCCCGTCCTTACCCAGAGCGCATTCCTCAGACTTGTGGTTCTTTCCGCACTTCACGTATCGAGGCTGCATTTCGCAGTTCGACGCGGCGTGCCCGAACCTCTGGCAGCGAACACATTGTAAAATGGTTTTGCTCCTCTTTAATTTTTCCCAGTGTGCAATCTGGTAGTCCAGGACTTTAATACTCCTTAGACCATCCAGATTGCTGGTGGGACTTAGCTGGACAAGGAAAATCGGCAGTTGCCGCTTCTCCCTTTTGGCTCTGGCTGTGGTGAAAGGCTTGACCCCCACGAGCCCTTCGCACTTCTTCTCTTTCAGCAGTGCAAATAGCTCCTCCGGATTAGTCAACGGTTCTAACCCACTCAGCAGCATTGTTTGCAGCTTCTCCCCCTTCGGGGTGTAGGAAAAGAACTCCGTCGTCGAATCACTCAATAGACTCTTAATTTTATGGTAGCGCTCCACTGTGTGCGTGCCTATCTATATTTAATCTTTTTATAAAAAAATTACTGCCTATGGCCGACTTACACAGTTCTATGGTGTCTTTTAATTCCAATTTGAAAGTTTTACTTGGATGTACTTTCTGTCTGTTGACTTTCTGCTGCCGTTGTTGTTTCTGGTGCTGTTGCTTTTGTTGTTGCTGATTTTGCTGCTGCTGCTGCAGCTGTTTTTGGGACTTGTGCTGTTGATGCTGTTGTTGTTGCTGTGCTTGTGATTTTTGTTGTTGTGTATTTTGCATGTTGTGTCTGTGCTTGTTTTTTCGTTGACACTTGTGCTGTTTCTTTTTGTTGTAGCGGATTCTGTGCGCTATTTGTGGACTGTTGCTGAGAGCTCAAGAGTTGTTGTTGCTCCATCTGCCTTCTCGCCACTTGCTTGGCTTTCATGAAAAGTACTTGTTGTTGCAGCTCTTTTATGGTGCTGTTAATTGCATGCACTTCTTCGTCTTCATCATCAGACTCTGTGGCCGCCAGAAATTGGAAACCATTCTCACCACCACCGTCAGACATATATGGATATTCTTCCTTTTCTGACTCAGCTGCGTCATTTGTTATCGTTGTCGGCGCCACTTCCCTTCCTCTATCAGGCAACTTTTCAGTAGCTGGCAGAGTGTGGTGCTTTAGAGGATTTGGATTTGGAGGTGTTTTAAGCCTCCTCCTTCTCTTTCTTGCCATATTTTCTGGTGACAACTTCCCATCTGTTGGTCCCGCTATTGGAATAGCGGGCCGCTTATTGTCTTTCATTGTCTGATTCACTTTCAATTTACTAATTTATAATAATAAATTGTCTTTTTGATTAAATTAAAAAAAATATATATATAAAGAAAAAAACGATGACACTTTACGGGAATCGAATCCACGACCCCTACTTTATCAGCCGGCCACCACTACAGATGCGCCACCGAACCACTTGGGAAGATTGTTTCTAACTTGTTTTTGATATTTTTTTTTTCTTATTCACTCACTAGAAAAGCCGAATTACGTCTGAACTATACGGAGGTTTATGAACGACTGATCTTCCTCATCATGCCGTGCTCAGAATAGATAGCTCCACAACGAAATTGCGTGTCGTTTTCGACGGATTTGCATTGGATTCATTTGGTAATTCAATTGCTAGCGGGGCCTCCTATTCAGAGAGATCTTGTCGGCGTTTTCTTGCGATTTCGGCAACATCGATATGTTTTCTGCACTGACGTGGTCAAAATGTTTCGTCAGATTTGGGTGGACGATGAATGTGAAATCTCATAATTGTGATATGATTACGTATGCATATCATACGAGTTCACATAAAAAAAATAAATAAAACAAATTTCAATGCCACCTGGAATTGAATATCTTCAGGTTCATTCGCTTTAAAGAAATGTAGATTCAGCATTATTGAATATTGTTGCGAACTATCATTTTGCAACTTAGCATTTATTGTTTGAAAAGTATGAATTGTAGACTAAGCATTTATTGAATTTTTGTTAGTATAAATAAGAGGAATAAAATAAAGTAAGACCAGAAGCTTATAAACAGTTACACAAGACTTTTTTCTCTTCAAGTGAGTCTGCTTGGAGGACTGTTTCTGCTTTTCCATACAATCGATACAAGAATCGACTTGTACAATCACCATCGGTAGATCTAGGTTCATGCACCTATGATCCCAACCATCAAAGTTTGGATAAAATAATCCAATTCTTCAACATTTGGCGACCGTGACAGGACGTTAATATCGTTAAAAAAAAGAAGCGATATTGATTATTTTTGTTTGCATATACTGGAACCGAGTCTAGTACGATAGATCAATAAACACGATTTCATTGCATACGGAATCAAGGCTTGAAACATTTGAAACATGGAACTTGACGACTACACCCAACAACAGGAGAGTCTTGGAGGTGCAATTGTCAAGTTATGGAAGGAACATAAGAAGGAAGGGGACGAAAGGAGACCTAAAACTCGTAGTTCCTGGCAGGAGCTTCAACAACGCTCAACTGAACTGGAAGAATTATGGCAGGAGTTTGACAAAATCGACAGTACCATAAGGGAAACCTGTGAGGTAGACTTGAATCACCCATATTTCCAGAAGGACTACTACACAGAAGTTCGAGTGGATGTAGAAGAGCTCAAAAGAGACATAGCCAATTGCCTTCGCCTAGAACCTTCAGGCAGAAGCAGTGAGGAGGAAGCCAGCTCAAGGTCCAAATTACCAGAAGATGAAGGGGTCGGAAGGGTTGCCGTATCGATCGAAACGGGGAAAAACAAGACAATGAAGACAATAATCGAGGAACCGCAACCAGCGAGGCGCCATAACGAATCCGGTGAAGTTCCAATCCAAGTTCCCACAGGAAACCAGAACGAATCCATAAGCAACCAGAAGCAACATTATAAATGGATTATGGATTCAGTAAAATCCTTGTTGCTCAATAGCATAGGAGAAACAGGTAAATCAGAGCAATTCTACCGTATCCAAATACGTAATGTGGATCAGAATTGGGAAGAACTAACGATGAGGTATCGAAGTCTGAGAGACGAGCTGACATATGAAGACATCCAGGAATACTTCGAGATGCAGAGACGGGTTACGGCAACATTGCTAGAGATTCATGAACATTTGGAAGGTTCAACTTAGATGTTGCGAACTCAACCAACTACTATGAAGATGCCTAAGGTAGAGTTGCCAAAATTCGATGGCAATTACCTCAAATGGCAACAGTTTGTGGATCCATAATCAAGAATTATCGGACGTGCAAAAAATATGGTTTCTCAAGCCGAGCCTAACTGGGGATGCAGAAAAATTGATACGCCATCTTTCCGTATCAGGTGACAACTACGCAGCAGCTTGGAAAATAATACGCGAACGTTACGACAATCCCCGACTGTTAGTTTCCTCATGGTTGCAGAAATTATTGTCTCATCCGAATACACAAGCCGATAATGCTAAGTCGATACGTAACCTGCATGATAACATACAAGAATGTGTACTGGGATTACAGGGGTTGCGGATAGATACAAGTTCATGGGACCCAATCCTGCTTCATCTCTTCCTTAAAAAATTGGATAAAAATAACTACCCAGATACAGCACCTGACAGAAGAACTCGTGAGGAATAATGAACCACTATCAACACTATCCGGAAGTAACCGAATGAAACGAGGTGCTTTAAACTTTGTAGGAAATGTGGCCAATGCATTATTCGGAGTACTAGATTCAGAATATGCGGACAAATTATCAAGAACAATTGAGGAAATCCAAACCAATGAAGAATTACTTCTAAGACACATTAAAAATCAGACATCATTCTTCTCGGCTACTGTAAATATCATGAACCGTAATCAAGAAGCAGTATCAACCCAATTTACAGCTATGTCCGCCCACCTTAATGAATTAACCCGCCAAACAAACAGTATTTCCAAGGAGCTATATCAAGACAAGTTAGCTCACAGTTTTATGTCGCTAGCAATATAAACAACCATATCTAATTTCCAACGCATTCAAGGTTCCCTATTAGATGTCATAACGCACAGTCAACATGGAAAAATCAGCCCACTTTTGATACCGTCAACACAGTTGCGCCAAGAACTGCGCTACATAAAGGAGCATTTGCCATCATCGTTAAGGCTGCCAACACCTTACTTGGATGTCACAGCCCTTTACAACTTGATGACTATAAGGGGAAGAATATTATCCAATCACGCAATTTTTGAAATCAAAATACCATTAGTGTCATCAGAAGACTTCGAGATATTTCACATAATACCAGTACCAGTGCTAATAAATGAAACTTTCACTTCCATACAACCATCCTCACCATACATAATTATAAACCTACATCGTGACCAGTACTATTCACTTTCGGAAGGGGCTATGAAGGATTGTTCGTCAATTATTCGCGAGGAGTATTTATGCAAGCCAGGTGGTCCTTTACATTACAAGGGTTCAACCGCCAGTGCATGTGAGATTTCCTTCTTTCATCATCTACCTGAGTTTGATAAATGTCAAGTACAAGAATTTAGTGATGGCCCTCATTAGATTCAACTTCACAATCCAAATCAATGGATTTACGCCTTACTACGAGAAACCACCTTAATTGTTGTATGCGGCCAGAACACAACATATGTTACAATTCGAGGATCAGGTATTGCAAGGCTACAGAAGGATTGTATAATGAAACAGCAATTCGTAACCATCCGAGGACATAATATACATCCGTCGACCACAAGATTGTCATACAGCCCGCTAAGCAACCTCACTGACACCATAATTCCAGTTCAAGAGACAACTCTAAGTTATCCACAACAATTTTATCAGCGTCATATCGCGGATATTGAAATATTGAAACAGAAGTTGGAAAGGTTTCGCAGCTACCAACTGGCCTGGAACATCATGAAATTGAAATGGGTTAATAGCAGTTTTAATTGTCATCTTTTTGGTTGTTCAATGTTACCTCAAGGCAAGGAAGACTAGACAAATCCAGCAACCAACCCCAAACCCAAAGCCTCGAGCAGCTACCAACGACATTCCAAGAAGACAGCAACAGCAACCCGAAGTTCAGGAGGATAGATTTAGTATAAGTATTAATAAGTAGTCGAAGTCTTAAACAGAAGGAATTATGCATTGTAATACAGGAGAAACATTTTTTTTTTGAACCATTGAACCGGGGGTCAGAATGTTAAAGCTCACAATTGTGATATGATTACGTATGCATATCATACGAGTTCACGTAAAAAATAAATAAAACAAATTTCAATGCCAGCAGGAATTGAATATCTTCGGGGTTCATTCGCTTTAAAGAAATGTAATTCAGCATTATTGAATATTGTTTGTGAACTATCATTTTGCAACTTAGCATTTATTGTTTTTAAAGTATGAATTGTAGACTAAGCATTTATTGAATTTCTGTTAGTATAAATAAGAGGAATAAAATAAAGTAAGACCAGAAGCTTATAAACAGTTACACAAGACTTTTTTCTCTTCAAGTGAGACTGCTTGGAGGACTGTTTCTGCTTTTCCATACAATCGATACAAGAATCGACTTGTATAATCACCATCGGTAGATCTAAGTTCATGCACCTATGATCCCAACCATCAAAGTTTGGATAAAATAATCCAATTCTTCAACATTTGGCGACCTGGTCGAATATTTCATTAAACAACTTACTGCTCTCAGGCCCAACAATCCAGGATGATATATTCTCGCTATTATTGCGTTTTCGAACACCACGTTTTGTGTTCACTGCCGACATCGAAAAAATGTATCATTAAATAATTGTGCGGGAAGAAGACCGAAAATACCAGATGATCTTCTGGCGGAAGGAAAAGGATCAAGTTCTGAAGTGTTACCAGTTAAATACGGTAACCTACGGTACCACATTCGCTCCTTTCTTGGCAACACGCTGCTTCAAACAACTGGCTAATGAAAATATACGTCAATATCCATTGGGAGCTCAAATTTTGGCAAACGATTTCTACATGGACGATGTCATGTCCGGCTCAAACAGTTTGTCGGAAGCCCTGGATATGCAAAGGCAACTAACTCATATCTTACAAGCAGCTCAATTCAAACTTAGGAAATGGTGCAGTAATACACCGCAGTTGCTAAGGGATATTCCAGCCAGCGATCAAGCCTTGCAATCCGACCTGCAAGATAAGAATTCACGAACACTAAAAACGTTGGGCCTCATCTGGAATCCACAGACAGATGAACTTCGGATCAACTCATCATTACAAGTGAATAAACGAATCACAAAAAGAACTGCACATATTTTCGACCCATTAGGCATCGTCAATCCCATAACAATTACGGCAAAATTATTTATTCAAAGTCTATGGAAATTAAAAATTGACTGGGATGCCGCACTACCGATGGAACTCTACACAACTTGGAACAATTTCCGAAAGGATTTAGAGAATGTAAGGGAATTAAGGATTCCCAGACATCTATTTTCCACAAAAATTCCAAAGAAAATTCAGATACATGCATTTGCCGATGCGTCAGGAAAGGCCTTTGGGACTATCATCTACATTAGATCAACTCACAGCGACAATTCAATAACGGTTCAGCTACTTTGCTCAAAGTCTAGAGTAGCGCCCATTAAGAAGGGGGCAAATGAGGAGGTTATCAACTATACTATACTATACTATACCGAGTCTAGAACTATGTGCAGCCAAATTGGCAACAGAGCTGATTCATCGGGTAAAAAGAGATCTCAAATTAGGAGATTTGGAGACATACTTCTGGACCGACTCGGAAATCGTGTTGGCTTGGATAAATGCCGAAGCATCAAACTATCACCGTTTCATAGCAAATCGAGTACGAGCAATCAGAAGCATGACCACTCCTCAGCAATGGCGACATGTGCCTACAAAACAGAACCCGGCGGACATAATTTCAAGAGGACTATCGGCTTCAAAGCTAAGGGATTGTAGTATGTGGTTTTATGGGCCTTTGTACCTATATGGCCCAGAGAAGACTTGGCCATGCAAACTAGGAGAGAACAAGACAGATATAGAAAGAAAAGGGTCCAAATCTGCACTAACAGTATCGCTCGGAACTTCACCAGGTATCATAACCAGGATAGATCATCATAATTCCTTCGGATGTTTACAACGGATCATTGCCTATGAAAAACGATTCATAAATAATTGCAAAAAAAATAATCAAGATCAACGAGCCACCAACCATCTCACCATTTACGAACTTGACGATGCCACTCAAGTAATAATAAAGGAAATGCAACATCAAAATTTCAAGGAGGAGCTAGAGCATCTATCCAAAGGAAAATACGTCAATACTCAGAGTCCACTGAGTAGTTTATCGCCATTTTTGGATGGAGAAGGAATTCTTCGCGTAGGAGGACGACTTGAAGCCGCTGATCTAGATTACGACGCCAAGCACCCAATTGTGTTACCATATAATCATGAACTCAGCAAATCATTGATGCGAGAGATTCATCTAAGGTATTTGCACATTGGACCTCAAGGATTGCTGGCAGCTGTACGACAGAAATACTGGCCCATCAAGGGAAAAACTATGGCACGTTCGGTGGTTCAAAAATGTATTCGCTGTGCCAGAGCAAGGCCTAAATTAATGACGCAGATCATGGGAAACTTGCCAGCGGCTCGTGTGCAGCCCACCAGACCCTTCGTGAACTCCGGAGTAGACTTTTTTGGACCAGTATGGATTCACTTCAAAGTCAGAGGAAAGCATCCCCGAAAGGCATATGTAGCCGTATTTTGCTGCTTCGCAACTAAGGCAACACACTTCGAGGTTGTGGGAGATTTAACCACAGAAGCATTCTTAGGTGCCCTCAAGCGTTTCATAGGAAGAAGAGGAAATTGCCAAAACCTCTATTGCGACAATGCAACAAACTTCATCGACGCAAAAAACCAGCTTATGGAAGTTCAATCTTCAATACATTCGCCTTCGTCGAAAGAAAAAATAATTTCGTTCTGCACTACCAGAAGTATGGAATTCCATTTTATTCCACCTCGAGCGCCCCATTTTGGTGGATTATGGGAGGCTGCCGTGAAGTCAGCTAAACATTTTTTGAAACGAAACCTGCTTTCGTCGATTCTAACATATGAGGAACTTGAAACATTGATGATCGAAATTGAAGCTATACTAAACTCCAGACCTCTGATTCCCTTGTCGTCTGATCCATACGATCTTAATGCTCTAACTCCTGGACATTTTTTAATCGGTGAGGCATTAACATCTACAATCAATGCACGAGCAGAAATTACAAGCGGCAATTTAGGCAACAGATGGAAGACAATTACCGCAATCAAAACGCAGTTTTGGCACCGATGGTCACATGAATACCTCAATGAGCTCCAACACCGTTACAAATGGAAACAACAGCAGAACACCATTATCCCTGATATGCTGGTAATCTTAAAGGACGACAATTTACCACCGATGCAGTGGCACTTGGGTAGGATTGTTAATTGCATTAGGGGGGGTGACGATGTGATACGAGTAGTGGAAGTAAGAACTGCCAACGGTTTACTCAAGAGACCGATACATAAACTGGCACCATTACCAGTAGACTATAATCCACCTCTACCAGGGCATCTAGAACGACAACCAGAAATCCAGGAATCAATTAAATCACGTTTGGACAAGGACGAAGGACCTAGAAAAAAAATGAGGCGATCACTAAGTTCCACTATTGTAACGATCCTTTTGGTTCTGATCACGCTGCCCTTGGGTAAGGGAGTTAACGTCGAATTAGAGCCATTCAACTCACAACCGGGAATTTATTTCGAAAACCTAGGAGCAGCTAACATATTGTCTAGTGAATGGAAGATTATTACTTACTATGATATGGAACTTTACGCGAAGGAACTTCAGCTTTTAACAAATACAACGGATTCATTAAGACACCTATGTGATCTTGTAAAACGCAAAGTTTGGATAAAATAATCCAATTCTTCAACAATGAACATACTAATTTTCAACGGATAGTTTGGCGTGAGAATCCAGAAGATGAGATTCAACATTTTCGGCGTTGCACTGTCACATATGGCACAGCATGTGCTCTATTCCTCGCGATCCGCGTCTTAAACCAGCTCGCTGATGATTATCGTACTGAATACCCGATTGAATCTCAGGTTCTTCACAACGATGTATATGTTGACGACGTAATGACCGGAAGTGATTCAGTTGAAGGTCTTTTGGAAATCAAGTCTGAACTGGTTACGCTACTTTCAAAGGCCAAATTTAGTCTGCGGAAATGGAGCTCTAACTGCTGGCCTCTTTTATCGGCACTTCCAAGCGAAGATTGTGAATACTCAGAAGGATCTCAAAAATCGGTAAAGGTTCTAGGCATGTTTTGGGATCCTGCTCGCGATGAGCTATATTACAAGATCAATGTGTCCTTATCGAAATCTTCATTAACTCGACGATATCAAAGATTTCGCGTATTTTTGATCCTCTTGGGTTGCTCGCTCCATCGGTCGTATCATTCAAATTAATGTTTCAGGAGCTGTGGAAACCAAAGCTAAAGTTAAGTCGGGATGATCCCTTGCCATCAACGGTGGCTGAAAGGTGGACTCAATATAGAAATGAACTACCTAATTTCGAAAAAATTCGGGTTACTAGGAATTTGTTTTCGTCCTCGAGCAGTATCGAGCTGCACGGTTTTTCGGATGCATCGTCGGTAGCACACTCTGCTGTTGTCTATTCTCGCAGTGAACTTGAATCAGGTTCATTTAAAATTACCATAATCGCTGCAAAAAACGAAGGTAACCCCCCTGAAACCCATATCAATCCCACGTCTTGAGTTGTGCAGAGCTCTACTTCTTTCTCGTTTAATAACTCTCGTCAAATCATCAATGACCCTCAATATTGGAAAAACGTTCGCTTGGACAGACTCAGAGGTAGTATTGCATTGGCTGTCTTCACCTGGACGTCGATGGGCTTCTTTCGTGGCTAATCGTTGCTCTGAAATTTTAGAGTCGGTTCCTCGTACCTCTTGGCATCATATCTCCTCCGAAGCAAACCCAGCGGATTGTGCGTCGCGCGGTATATTGCCTACAGAACTCTTCGAACATAATTTATGGTGGACAGGCCCAAGTTGGTTATCCCTTGATATAGAACATTGGCCAAAATCTAAGTTCAACCCTAAAGTGAGTTTAGAATGCAAAACAGTTACACATGAAGAAAAGCCACATTCAAAACATGTTCTCTTTATTACCCAAAATCGTGATTCATTCCTTACATTATTCAAAAAATTCTCCTCGTGTCATCGGTTGCAAAGAACTATCGTTTATTGTTGTCGCTTTATTTTCAATTGCCGGTCTAATAAATGTCATCGGCGCGTTTTAAATCTTAGCCTAGATGAACTGCAGCAGGCAAGGACACTTATTCTTAAACATATCCAGGAAAATTCATTTGGGGAAGATATTCAACATCTTATTAAACATCGACAGCTTCCGAATAAATCAAAACTTTTGCGATATTCCGCATTCATAGGCTCCGATGGACTTCTTCGCGTTGGTGGAACTTTTAAAACACGCAAATATATCAAATAATATCAAACATCCAATAATTCTCCCAAATAATACTAACATTTCTTATCTTATAGTTAAGGATATCCATTTAAATAATCTTCACACAAGGGTGTTTGAGACATTCGCCATAGTCCGTCAACGATACTGGATACTTGGTAGTCGCAATCTCATCCGCAAGGTTGCCCACCAGTGTAAGATATGTTTCATGCAAAAACGTTTACCATCAACCAGTTGATGGGAGAGTTACCAGCTGAACGAATCCATCCAACGAGTCCATTCATCAACTCTGGCGTGGACTATGCTGGTCCGTTGACAATACGGCTGTCCCGTGGACGCAATCCAAAGCTCACAAAGGCATACGTTGCACTTTTCGTGTGTATGTCTACAAAGGCCGTACACCTTACAACTGATGCATGCCTCTCTGCTCTTCGAAGATTTATGTCACGACGGGGAAGATGTGCCAATCTTTATAGTGACAATGGCACAAATTTTAGAGGAAAAAAACATTGTCTTACCGAGTTGCACAAACTGGTCATGTCTCAGCAGCACAATAGCATAATATCATCCACATTGGCCCGAGAAGACATCGCCTGGTACTTTATTCCACCTTTTGCCCCACATTTTGGTGGGTTGTGGGAGGTTGGAGTAAAGTCCGTGAAATTCCATTTGCGTCGAGTTATTGGAGCAACCATTCTAACATTCGAGGAGCTTTCCACAGTGCTAAGTCAAATCGAAGCTATACTTAATTCTCGTCCTTTATGTTGCCTCTCTGATGATGATTTGAACCCACTAACACCGGCTCATTTTCTTATAGGTGAACCTCTTACAGCCATACCAGAGCCAAATCTCGAAACCATTCCACTTCACCGTTTGACGCATTGAAAGCATCTACAAAGTATGGTACAGGGATTCTGGAGGCGCTGGCATATGGAATACCTTACAACGCTTCAAGAACGCAAGAAATGGCAACAACCCAAGACAAATCTTTCTACTGGTGACTTGGTGGTAATAAAGGAACCCAATCTTCCTACCATGCAATGGGTTCTTGGAAGAATAATCTCTGTGACACCGGGTGCAGATGGAAAAGTTCGAGTAGCAACAGTAAAAACGACACGCGGTACCTTCGTTCGAGCTATAACAAAGTTAGCACTACTTCCTAAGTCCTGAAACTTTGTTTCAGGGGCGCCGGGATGTTCCGGACTCACATCGCTAATTTTCATGATTTATTTGATTACATTCGTTTTCATTTATTCACATAATGTACATTTACTTGGTTAACTTCATTTGTAAAATCCAATAACTTATTTGTTCTTGCATTGCAATTTTATTCTTTTACATACTCGTAAATCATATACTCATTGTATCAATTATCTCATTACACACTGTACACCAATTTCTTATCATTTGATTCTGATATCGAACTATATTTTTTATTCGCTCAATTGATCTATGTAACGGTGCGATCACATGTACGGATTCTGCTTGTACGATGGTACAAGCAATTCTCGTTCACTTGGATTGTAGCCACCGCGGTAAGAAGACCTAGTATTATTACTTGTATATAGGAAGATACCATTACAATCGAATAAATAAATTGTACCATTCGTGTGTCGTTCGTTGTTCTTTTTTCTTCTTAATTTTTATTTCTTCGTTTATTCTTCAACAGACGTCTTCCAAAAAACAAAGAACTCCAAAAGAACTACTCGTCGTGCATAGAAGACTACCTACGTCAGGGACATATGACCGAAGTTAAAAACGACCAAGTTTTGGAGCAAACACCGCATTATTTCCTGCCACACGCTGTCATCAAGGAGAGCAGCTTTTCGACGAAGCTGCGAGTAGTTTTTGACGCTTCGTGCAAAACATCGGACGGCAAATCACTCAACGACACACTTATTGTAGGTCAAACACTCCAAATAACATAGTCGATGTCATTCTCAGGTGGAGGTTGTACAGGTTCACATTTACAGCCGACATCGAAAAAATGTATCGACAAATTTATCAACTGATATTATGGCGAAAAGATGCCTCCGATATTATCAAGACCTATCGGCTGAAAACGGTCACCTTTGGGACAGCATCTGCTCCCTACTTAGCTATCCGAACTTGTAGCGTCAGCCTTTTTGCAAAAAAAAAAAAAAAGAAATATATATAAAAAAAATTTTTTTTTGTTTAGTTGTGGTGTTCTGTTTGTGTCCCCTCACTGTAACAAATCCAATAAATTTACCCCTTTTCAAAAACAGACCTTTTCCCCTCCCAATCTATCAATTGGTCCTACTAATCTCTCTTTCCGAACTTACAACAAAACCTAACTCTATCAAACGTCCCACTATTTTCGAATTCCCTCATTCCACTTTCTTCATAGGCTCACTCTCTCCCTGTGTTCTTGTTACTATGGTGTATATGGTATGTCTCCTTTGTCGGAGAGAGTTGTGTTGACCAATGTAAATCCAGGAGGAGGTGGTGGAAAGCTTAGCTAAGGAGATAGATCGTGTGGGAGGTAGTTTATTATAGGTATAAGTTTAGGCATGAACCCACAGTTGAGAGGCAGAAATTGGAATGGGGAATAAAGATAGACAAATAAGAAACCGAAGAAATGAGAGTTTAAGAAGAGAACTTGTTAGGAAGGTCAATGACATTTAGTGGAAAATCAGCTGATCATTTATCGATGCCGACTAGCCGTTTGTTGGGTATCAGAAGATTACAACGGCAAGGGCGTGCGATTTTCAATTGTAGTGGGGAGATTCGTGATAGTCGGCAGAAGGTTGTGGATTTGTTTTGCGAGGAGTTCGATTCGAAACAGCGCCGACGACAGGTGAGTTTTTGGTCGAGTTGTGATCTGTAAAAAGAAAAAAAAAAAAAAGGGCGTATACCATAGGTATCTATTTTTTGTTGCTTTGCTTTTGGTTCGGGATTGTTCGACACAGTGTGCGCGAGTAACTAAGAAAAAAGGCGATACAACTAAAAACCCCCACCGGGCGCGGAAATCTTCCCACGAGCAAAACAAAAACCCGAAGTACATAAAAAAAAATACATATATATAATTATATCTCTTAAAAGGAATTTTTTTTTTACACCCATTTGTATATTATGTGTGTGCTAAGAACCCCGGACATCCTATGAACTTGGTGGGTGAAAATCCTGCGGTTTTTTTTACATTTATTCTGGTGCGGTGCAGTTACGTATGATACTCGTACATCATAAATAAGTAATAACATAGCTACATCGCCGATAAGAGGTGCTCCGCGGGACCACCACAACGACAGCAACGACAACTTCAACATCTTTACAAAAAAAAGGAACTCAGTGAACTTGAAGTATATGTGTTAAAACAAAAAAATAGTAAATAATAAATACATAATACATAATAACGAATAAATAACTCAATAAAAATTAAATTATTTAAAAAAGAAAAGAAAAATAGGAATATCTGATTCTCATAAAAACAAAAAGAAATATATATATATATAGTTATATACAATATATGCACGCCAACATACATACTTACGCATATATGTACATATATATGTGTATAAAAAAAAACTAATAATAATATTAATAAAAAGGAAAAAGGAATTCATGAATTATAAGATGGTTTAAGATATACTCGTATGTGCTTAGATTTGTTTTCCTTGTGAATTGCTAAAAATAAGAATGGTGTTTAAGAGTTTGAGTATTTTTTTTTTTAATTCGCTGTATAGAGGTTCGGGTTAAGAGCCTTGTTTTTGAATTTTATTTTTGCTTGTGCGCGGTAACAAAAAAAAAATTTGCTATATTAAATTTTATCAAGCGATTCTTCAAGTGCTGGCGCCAGAACTACGAGGGATCCGCTAAAACCGGTAAGTCCTAGATGTAAGTTTCTTTTGGATTGGCTTGAATTATTGTAAAATAGTCATAAGATACTAGGATAAATATAATAAAATTCAAAACCAAAAAGCCACAAGTATTGTACGATAGATATTAGGTTCCCTTTTTTTGTGAATTTCTTTTAGCAAAATAAATTACATGTAATGAATTTTGTAATGATTTCAAGAACGATTTTTTATTAACATGATGGAGTGAACCGTTGTCGTAAGTGGCGGACCGACCGTCCTTCGATGAGGCGACTGTGACCGGACGTGACGTACACACGAAGACGACATAACGGGAATGACGTGACTGACTTCCGCTGTTTTTCTTTACAGGTGGCGACTGGGAGGAACTTCGTTTAGCGGCTACCATTCACAGATCTGGCCAGAATAGTAGCAATTGGTCGCATCCAAGTGCGATAAGAGTGGGTTGGCCATCCTCAGCCAACAACACCTGGCTTATTTCAGGTCGTAACGAGCTGTCATCGCTGTGTGATACTGGGACGCATTATTCGGTGTAGGGTACATAGGGTTAAGTTAGCTTTAGGTTTAGTTATTATCCGTTAAAGTTAAGTTCGGTAGTTAGGGATTAGGTTAGATAAGGTTTAGTTAGCTACATCGCGCTAGTCCCGGTCTTGCACAGTGGTGATGGCACACAGATGTGATCCTGCTGTTTCTGTTCTTCTGTTTTTTCTATCATCTTTCTCTTCTCCTATCTTTTAAGTCCGTCCGTGAAATAATGTAGCTTTCTCCAGGCTATCTTTGTTTTCTCTTTTTTTATAATTCGGCACGAAACAAAAAGGTAAGTTGAGTTGCGATGCACGGGGTAGTGGCAAGAGTATCGAGATTTTCTGCTCTGTGAATCCAGATGTCGCTGCTCATATTTAAGTGGTTATCACATTGCTCCCTCCCTACAATTGTTCGTCCCGAACAACTTCGTCATTCAGCATCCCGTTGAAACACATTCTACCCAAATGGAACACTTTCAATTTTCCTCGATCCCCACGCTGGATCCGGTAGACAACGTCATTAATGCGGGTTATCACCTTGTATGGACCTTCCCAGTCCTGTTGCAATTTTGGTGATTTGCCTTTCTTACGCTGAGGATTATACAGCCAAACCAGATCTCCTTCGTTGAAACTGGAGAATTTCGCCTTGATATCGTACCTAGTTTTCATGCGGCTGCTTGCTAGCTTCATCTTTTCTCTGGTGTCTTCATGCAATTTACGAATCCTGCTGTGTAAGTCATTCACCTCTTTGGGCTCCGTCGGTGGGGATCCGAATTTTGCTTCATTTGGCAACCGAATTATTTGACCAAATAAGATCTCGGATGGCGTGTGCCCTGTTGAGCTATGGAGCGCGTTTCGGTAGGCCATTAAGAAGAGGGGTATGTGTCGATCCCAATCCCGCTGGCAATTGCTGACAACCTTAGATAGATGCTCATTCAAGGTCCAATTGAATCGCTCGACCATTCCATCAGATTGAGGGTGTAGTGGCGTTGTCCTTGTCTTTCTTATTCCCAAATATTGGCATATTTCCTGCAAGACTTTTGATTCAAAGTTTCGCCCTTCAGAGTGCAAATCTGCTCACCCAGTTGTTGACTATCTGGTCGGCTACGGTCTTAGCCTCTTGATTTGGGATGGCAAACACTTCCGGCCACTTACTGAAGTAATCCATGACTACGAGGGTATATCGGTTTCCATTAAAGGTTTCTGGAAACGGCCCAGCGATGTCGATGGCTATTCGTTCGAAAGGTGCTCCGACATTGTATTGTTGCATTTGTCCATGTGGCTTTACTTTTGGACCCTTGGTAGCTGCACATCTTATGCACTTTTTGCACCAATTCTCGACATCTTGTTTAGCGCTTAGCCAATAGAAACGTTCCCTTACCTTTTCCAACGTCTTGTGTATTCCCAAATGGCCTCTTGAGATTCCGTCATGTATTTCATGGAGTACTTGGTTGACTCTGGACCGTGGCATAATTAGCTGCATATGAGATGTTGTCCCATCTGCACTTTCCCATTTTCTCTTCAGCAATCCATCTTGCACAAAAAGCGAGTCCCACAGTGCCCAGTATGCCTTCAGAGTTTGGCTCCGATCTGATATCTGCTGCCAGCTTGGTCTTTAATCGTGTTCCTTCCAGGCCAATATTGGTTCGATGTCATTGTCTGCCTGTTGGGAGGATCGGATTTCGTCTATACTCCAACCCTCTATTGGCTCAGTCCTGATCGTTTGGAGAGTTGCCTGTTCTTTCGCTTCTTTACCACTAACTACTTCTGCTGGGAGGCTTTCATTGCATTGTTTTACCTGTGAGACTGGGATAATTACCCTGGAGTCGACTCCTGCTACAGACTTCTGCCCCGCGAAGTAAGCATTTCTTAACTGATGGCTTCTGGAAATTTTACCGGTTTCTTGGTAGCCGTTTCTGCTGGTTTTTCTTTCTATTTGCCTGTAACCCCAGTGCAGGAAGCCTTCTCGTCGTACCGGTTCTTTACAATGCCCTTGCAGATGTCCTATTTATCGCAGTTCCAGCAGCGCATCCTTCGTCTCTCCCGCGGGATATTTCGTTGCATAGTAGTTGGTCTTGAGCAGGAGCATTCACCAGATACTATTTCCCTGACGAAATGCATTCTTTTGGAAGCCTGTTTGGATGCTTCCATCGCCAGAGCGAAGGCAAGTGCTTCAGCAAGGGTTCTTTTCCCGGCCATCCTTACTGCTGATTGTAGCTTCAAATCTGCAATTCCCCTGATGAATGCGTCCTTTGATATTTCGTCGATTATTTCTTGGCCTGCGGTGGGATATGACAAATGTGCCAGTCTACCCACGTCGGCTTGGAACTGCTGCAGTGTTTCTCCTCGTTGATGCGTTCGGCTTTGCAATTGGACCTTGTATACCTCCTGCATGTGGCTATCCCCAAACCGTTTCTCGATAGCCTGCACTAAAGTCATATAGTCTCTATTCTTTTCGATATCGATTGTTTGTAACAATTTTGCCGCAGGACCGCGTAAGGCCATCGCTAGGGCAAAGCACTTCTCCTTATTGTCCCAGTGGTTTGCACATGCAGCCATTTCAAACTGCATCTTATAAGTAGACCATGAGGTCTGGCCATCGAATGAGGGAGGCTTCAACTCTTTTCTCCTTGGATCGCTTAAAGAACATTCTCGCAGTTTTTGTTTTCGCACTGTGTCGAGCTCTTTTGCCAGTTGCTCAACTTTGCTGTCCATTTGTTCCAATTTTTCGCCAACATTCTTCTCTATTCTTTTAAATTTGTTATCTATTTCTTCGAACTTTTGGTGTAGAACGTTATTTTGTTCTTCCAGTTTTTGTTCTAGACTATTCTTTTGGTCGTCGAATTTTTGTTCAATAATGTTTCAAATTAATAATTACACGATTTTGTCTCATTTTCCATGTCTAGTCAACACACTCACACAACACACAACTTTTATGTCAGAAGAGGTACAGTACGGTACAAGAGCGAGGACACTTGCGGACGAAATTCGTCCACCGGGCGGGAGAATGTTCGTGAATAAAAATGTATAACTAATATACATATATTTTTAGTTAAAATAATTAGTTCATTTGAATATTAAAATATTGTAATCTATGTTAAATCTAAGTTAAATTAATTGAACTTAATCTAATGTAACAAGGAAAACGTAACGTAACGAATTGGAAATATGTTATTTAGTACATTTATATTTTGTATGACAGTTTGTGAACGTAAAAATGGGAGAATTTCCGGAAAATAATAAAAGGAGCTCTCTTTGCTGTAACCTTGGAATTGAATAAACGTGTTTTATTTAAAACCCGCATTTTAACCCATTTTTAACCCCACACAGTAACTGTTCCAGTCAACTGTCATTAACTGTTCCATACTAAAGGGATTGAAATATAATCAAGCCACAGCTACATTTCATCAGTGGAGAGATTCAAAATCTGTTTATGGACTAAACTTTTCCAGTCAACAGGATGCGGAAGCATTTGCACGAGCTATGATGCATTCGCTTGAGGTGCTAAGTGGACGTGTTGCAGTAAATACACCCGGCCAGCCCACCAATGGGAACGGTTATGAGGAGGATATGGGTTTATCGAACGATGACACGTGAGGATGCAGCAATTTTACAGCAGCAACAGCAATTGTCGGGTAATGTTACGCCCTCGGCACAAACTCCAACACAGACGAATCAAAATAACATACCACAAAGCCCACCGACGACACAGGGCCATCATCGCACAAGCAGAAATTCCCTTAGTGCACCACCGGCTCCACAACCACCCCCAATGTCGATGCCACAACAGATCTATGGTCAAAATCAAGTGACTGGCAATGGTATACTTCAACAAAATGGTGTTATCGGTGGCGGCGGTGGTGGAGGTGGTGGTGGTGGTGTTAATGTGGGTATGATGCAACCGCCACAAGCGCCACCAGCTCCACAAGGAACACAACAGCAACAACAGCAGCAGCAGCAACAACAACAGAATCAATATCATGCCCCACAACAGCTCGCACAACAGCATCCCGTGTACTCATCACAACAAATGATTAACAATTCATACCAACAGCAACAACAAAATCAGTATCAGCAACCCATCTATGTGTCATCTAGTTCTAATCCAAATCTTAATCATCATCAATACCCACAGCAGAGTATCGGGGGTGGTGGTGGAGGAAGTTTAGCCTCAATACCACCCCAACAGCAACAACAGTCACAACAATCAATGCAAAACGGCCCCATATACGTATCGTCACAAAGTCAAGGCATTCCATCATCAGCGAGTTCCAATAGTGTAGTCTATGCTAAACAACAACCACAGCGGCCAGCACAGCAACCACTGCAGCAGCAACTGCAACCGGCACCACAACCACCGCAGCAAGCACAGCCTCCACAACTAGCGCAGATGCAGCCATCTAGCGGTGGGCAATATGGCCAGACGAATGGTCCAAGTATCGCAGCAACAGAAAATCTTTACAGTCAAATTCCAGTGGCACCACCAATGATGTCGTCTATGGCTGGTCCAAACAATGGTATTCCTATGCCACCACCGATGATGAATCGAGCTGTTGCACCTGGCGGGGGAGCACCAGTAGCCCCACCTCCTCCGCCGGCATTTGGTGGCGGTCCATCAATGTTTAATGGTGGCGCGGTCACCAACACAATAGGAGCACCCACTGCAGGAGGTGGTGTACCACCACCACCCCAACCTCCAGCTGCACCACCTGCACCACCAATGATGGGTGGCGGCGGCGGAAGTGGCGGACCAGCAGCTCCACCCCCACCGCCACCACCGCCAATGGGTGGTCTAATGCAGAAGAAAGATGATCCAGCCAGCGATTTGATGGGTTCATTGGCAGCACAATTACAACAGGCTCGACTTAAGAAAAATAAGACTGCACCCCCACCGGCTGAGAATAGTGGAAGTAGCACGTCAAGTGGTGGAAGCGGAAACTATGGAACAATCGGTCGCAGTTCAAAGGGTATGGCTTCCATGATGGACGAAATGGCCAAGACATTGGCGCGTCGAAGAGCTCAAGCTGAGAAAAAGGATCCCGATCCAATGGACGAAGTTCAACAGAATTCCAAGCAAAGACCGTGGGAAAAATCAAATACTTTGCCACATAAACTTGGAGGAAGTTCCAATTCAAATGGTAATTCCAATCCGGCTCGAAGGACCAAATGTTGGGGTGTGTAGGGCTTTTTTAGGTTTTTTGGGTTACTGTGTGGGGTTAAAAATGGGTTAAAATGCGGGTTTTAAATAAAACACGTTTATTCAATTCCAAGGTTATAGCAAAGAGAGCTCCTTTTATTATTTTCCGGAAATTCTCCCATTTTTACGTTCACAAACTGTCATACAAAATATAAATGTACTAAATAACATATTTCCAATTCGTTACGTTACGTTTTCCTTGTTACATTAGATTAAGTTCAATTAATTTAACTTAGATTTAACATAGATTACAATATTTTAATATTCAAATGAACTAATTATTTTAACTAAAAATATATGTATATTAGTTATACATTTTTATTCACGAACAGCTGCTCTTCTGTTCGTTCATTTTTTGTTCCAGACTGTTCTTCTGTTCGTCCATTTTTAACAAGAGAAGTTGCATCATCGCAGCCATGTCATTGCCGGTACTTGTCTGTTCATCCTCGTCAACATCAAAGGAATATGCATCAGGATCATGTCCCTCGTTGTTCAAAGCCTCCGGAAGACGGAGCACCAGGTCACTTTTTCCTCCACTGGCGATGAGGCTTCTCTTGTTCAACTCGGATTTGAGTTGGACGAGGGTCAACTGCAATAGTTTTCGACCCATTCTAGCTTTTTCAAATAGTCAGAAAACACTTTTTTTTTTTTTTTTTTACACACAATAAGTCCTATCCCACTTCTGACACCAATGAAAATGTTTGTGTGGGTACAAATGATAGAACTTATTCTTTTCAATACAAATCCCTTTATTCAGTACAGTTACAATTCACTATTTAATTGTTTCTCTCAGTACAATCCAATTTCTCAACCGCTTATACTTTTCTTATCTTTTACGTAAACCACTTAATCACTTCTCCTAATTAACAATTCAAATTTCACTTTAGAACTCATTTGCATACCTTGGGGATGCTGGTATTTATACTCGAATGACATACTTCGAGAACAATCCTCGCCATCCAGCGTCCCATACAATTTCCAATTTGCTAGAAAATTCGATTCCACTCTCCAGTCGAGGCTTTGTTATTCCAGTATCGAAATCTTCTGGTCTTCGAGTATCAACATTTTCTGCTCTGTGAATCTAGATGTCGCTGCTCATATTTACGTGGTTATCACAATATACTCGTATATTTCCTTTTTTTCATTTTTATTAGATATTCTTTCTTTACATTTTTTGGATTTTTTTTTTTTATATTTTTTGAATTACAAATTTTTTCTTCATACGCAAAATATTAGCTTTAATACTTACATATATACCTACATTGATTAATTTTTTTTTAAAAAGGAGGTAAGTCGCAGCAATTTTTTTTTTTCGTTATGAATAACGAAACAGGGGCAGTCCCTAGGGACACTTCTTCGTTCAATGTAGCTATTGGAGGTTTCGGTTTTGAAGAGGAACGGAGAGTTCCAAGGGACAGCTCAGACAGCAGCCTCCTAGGAGTAGCAACCAACTCTCCGTGGAAAAATGACAGGTGGAGAATGGGTAACCATCGACAAATGCGGGCCAAGGAAAATGCCGAACCCGGAGCGGATGTCCTGGATCTCACGACGATCTCGCACGACTTTCTGCGATTCAGTCCAGATCGTCAAAAGCCCGAATCCTCAGAACCAACAACCCACAAGGTTCCCGTGCTGACAGGAATTCCTGAAATTTTCGTGGACGAATCTGGCTCCCATCCCTCGGAAGATGAGAACTTCGAGCATCGAAAAGCACGAGCATCGACCAGCAAGCGAGTCCCAATGAAACGACAAGACGCATACGACGAACATAGTGAGAGACGACCAGGAGGGAGGCGCAGACCAATGCACGAAGACGAAGACTACAACGTACGTAGACAGAAACAACCAGAGGACAGCCAAAGGACATACAGACCACAAAACGCCTACCCTAGGAAGATGGAAAGAGAAGAGGACAAAGTAATGTCGAAGCTCGACGACAGGATGACCGCAATGATGGCAACGTTCGAAAAGAGCATTGCCATCACGAGCGAAAAGATAAGCTGTCTCGAGCTTTCAGTTGCCTCATCTTCCAAGGGTAACATGACGACGACTAACAGACGCCTAAACAATACTAGGGACCGACCGAATCGCCTCCATACCACAACAGGACTTACACCCACAGTGAACGACGAAATGCTCGATTGCCAGAGATGGACGGGACCCAGGACATTCCAGGAGACTGCTACCGCGACGATGCCCGAAGAATGAGCACTTCCATCCATATGTGGGGGATCAATTTGACGGCACGTCCAAAACGATGCCGGTAGAGAGATTCGTATTCCGCATTGAAACTCTGAAATGGAAGAATGGGATGTCTTCTGACCAGCTGCTAGCCCAGTTCCATCACCTAGTTTCAGGCCCGGCTGAAAGATGGTACTGGGAATACCTAGAAAAAATCGGGGGGGATGAGCAGCTCAGCTACCACCAAACAATTTAGAGACGGACGACGGGACCACGAAATTCTTAGGTCCATCATGGATAGAAAACAGTTGCCCCATGAGACATTCGACGACTTTTACGCTGACATACGGTCGATGACAATACATTTGACCAACCGACCGCACGAGTATACAGGACCTCCGCGATGAGTGTAGAAGAGCGGAAAGGTATTTGTCGACCAGAGACCAACGATATAAACGCCACGTGACCGAGATTGACGAACCACCTTTACGCGGAAGACCGGCAAGACATGACCAACCAGACAGCTCTGACAACGACGACTTCGATGTAGCGGCTCTACAAAATCAACGGACGACTAGACCCAACAACTACACTAAACCTGACCGACCAACAAAAGAAAGAACGTACGTCTACAAAACTGAGTCGACGATAAATTCGACGAATCCACAGGCTTGTCCTTCCGGATTTCATACACTTACTTGCTTCAGTTGTGGGCAAGGGAACATTAGTTTCCACTGTACTAAGTGTCAGGGAAACCTGTAGATCGGCGGGAATACCCGGGGGTTATCCGTCGAAACCGACCACAACCCCGGCTAACCCCGAAAATCCCAGCCAGTAAAGATTTTCGGATGATGAAGAACTCAAGTCAGCAATAAATGGGTATTTTGCAGAGATAGAGGAAATTTATTTTTTTGAGGGTTTAAAAAAGCTTATCTCAAGATGTAACAAATGCATTGATGTTAGGGGAGATTATATTGAAAAATAAAAACAATTTAAATTGAATTCGCATTTTCCTTCATATCGATACCGAGAATATTGAACGCCCCTCGTATGTACATACATATGTGTATAAAAAACAACTAATAATAATATTAATAAAAAGGAAAAAGGAATTCATGAATTATAAGATGGTTTAAGATATACTCGTATGTGCTTAGATTTGTTTTCCTTGTGAATTGCTAAAAATAAGAATAGTGTTTAAGAGTTTGAGTATTTTTTTTTTTAATTCGCTGTATAGAGGTTCGGGTTAAGAGCCTTGTTTTTGAATTTTATTTGCATTTTATTTTTGCTTGTGCGCGGTAACAAAAAAAAAATAATTTGCTATATTAAATTTTATCAAGCTATTCTTCAAGTGCTGGCGCCAGAACTACGAGGGATCCGCTAAAACCGGTAAGACCAAGATGTAAGTTTCTTTTGGATTGGCTTGAATTATTGTAAAATAGTCATAAGATACTAGGATAAATATAATAAAATTCAAAAACAAAAAGCCACAAGTATTGTACTCGTACGATAGATATTAAGTTCCCTTTTTTTGTGAATTTCTTTTAGCAAAATAAATTACATGTAATGAATTTTGTAATGATTTGAAGAACGATTTTTTATTAACATGACGGAGTGAACCGTTGTCGTAAGTGGTGTGTGGATGGGCGGACCGACCGTCCTTCGATGGGGCGACTGTGACCGGACGTGACGTACACACGAAGACGATATAACGGGAATGACGTGACATGACTTCCGCTGGTTTTTTTTTACAGGTGGCGACTGGGAGGAACTTCGTTTAGTGGCTACCATTCATAGATCTGGCCAGAATGGTAGCAATTGGTCGCATCCAATTGCGATAAGAGTGGGTTGGCCATCCTCAGCCAACAACACCTGGCTTATTTCAGGTCGTAACGAGCTGTCATCATTGTGTGATACTGGGACGCATTATTCGGTGTAGGGTACATAGGGTTAAGTTAGCTTTAGGTTTAGTTATTATCCGTTAAAGTTAAGTTCGGTAGTTAGGGATTAGGTTAGAGTAGGTTTAGTTAGCTACATCGCGCTAGTCACGGTCTTGCACAGTGGTGATGGCACACAGATGTGATCCTGCTGTTTCTGTTCTTCTGTTTTTTCTATCATCTTTCTCTCCTCCTATCTTTTAAGTCCGTCCGTGAAATAACGTAGCTTTCTCTAGGCTATCTTTGTTTTCTCTTTTTTTATAATTCGGCACGAAACAAAAAGGTAAGTTAAGTTGCGATGTACGGAGTAGTGGCAAGAACCAACCCAACCCGAAGAGCTAGAGCCGAGCAACCGGATGGATGCCTCCGTGGCCAACTGACTCCTTACAAACTCTTAATTGGTTAGCAGAAAGGGCCCGTTTCCAGTACCCACTAGCCCCACAAATGATACGCGAAGAGATGTACGTGGACGACCTTATATCAGGTGCAGATATAGAAAACGAAGCAAAAAGGAAGATAAAGGAAATCAAAACAACACTGGAAGCTGCTGGACTGAATCTGCATAAGTGGGAATGACTTGGAAAATGAGGTATCTCATCAAGACGGCAATGCAGTCGGATTTGTGTTACTTTCGGAAGGATCAAGTCAACTAAAGACTTTGTGAATACAGTGGCTCCCCCAGGCAGATAATTTTTTGTACAGCTACACACCCATCCAACACCAAAAACCAACAAAAAGATCCATTTTTTCAACAGTAGCCAGACTTTTTGATCCAATGGGGTGGATATCGCCATGCATCATCAAGGCAAAATGCTTTCTCCAAGTGCTGTGGATCAAGAAGTTGACGTGTGACGAACCAATCGACGAAGACATCCAAAATGAGTGGAGCACATTTGTTCAGCACCTCGAAGCCGTGAACCCCATCGTACGAGTCGTAAAGGTAAAAAGAGAAGCAGGAGAATTTCAACGACCAATAATCAAATTACGAGGGCGGGTCAATAAGTCCGTGACTTTTGGAATAAAACACAGATTTTTTGATAAAAAAATTAATTTATTTTTCAACGTAGTCTCCCTTGAGCTCTATACACTTTGTCCAACGCTTCTCCAATTTTTTTATCCCTTCCAAAAAAATGATTTGTCGTGGTCCTCAAAATAGGCCTTTGTTTGCGAGATGACTTCATCATTGGAGTCAAATCTTTTTCCACCAAGCCATTTCTTCAGGTTTGGGAACAAGAAGTAGTCGCTCGGAGCCAAATCTGGAGAATAGGGTGGATGAGGGAGCAATTCATAGCCCAATTCGTGGATTTTTGCCATGGCAACTGCACATGTGTGCACCCTTGCATTGTCTTGGTGGAAAAGAACTTTTTTCTTGGCCAAATGAGGTCGGTTTTTTTTTCAAATTGTCATTGAATCGGTCCAATAAGTTGGCATAATATTCCCCATTGATTGTTCTTCCCTTTTGAAGGTAGTCAATGTGGATTATCCCGCGTGCATCCCAAAAAACAGTCGCCATAACTTTATTGGCTGACAAACCCACCTTGGCCTTCTTTGGCGCCGATTCACCCTTAGAAACCCACTGTTTGTTCCCTGGTGTGTTGTGATGGATCCATGTTTCGTCCACGGTTACAAAACGGCGCAAAAACTCCTCCATATTGCGATTAAACAACGCCAAACCTTCCTGTGAAGTTGTTACACGATTGCGTTTGTGGTCGACTGTGAGCAAACGCGGCACCCATCTTGCGGAAAGCTTTCTCATGCCCAAGTGATCATTCAAAATTGAAACCACTGAGCCATGCGAGATCCCTACGGCTTCCACAATCTCTCGCACTTTCAATCTTCGGTCGGCCAACACCATATCGTGAATTTTTTCGATTGTTTCGGGTGTAGAGACCTCAACTGGGCGTCCAGGACGTTCGGCATCTTCAGTGCTTGTACGGCCACAACGAAATTCAGTAAACCACTTTTTTACCATTGAAATCGATGGTGCAGAGTCCCCATAGCATTTATCAAGCTTAGCCTTGGTCTCGGTAATGGTTTTTTTTCGCAAGAAATAATGCTTAATAAGCACACGAAATTCACTTTTTTCCATTTTCTCCTCAAATTAGTGAGTAGTCTGATAAAAATAGCTGTCAAACACAAACTAACTGACGCAGCAAGTTTAAATTTTGACAGGAGTCAACTGACAGATGCCTGTTGACAGGAGCAGTGTTGCTGTTTCAGTAAAGAGGTCAGAAATTCAAAAAATCACGGACTTATTGACCCGCCCTCGTATGTCCACTTCCAATCAACGATAACCCACAACAATCATCAATAGACAACAACATAATCTAAACTACATATGCAAATACATATTTCAAAATACAATAACCCACTTAATATTTTCATCCATAGCTCTCACTACACAACAAATACCTAACCCATAATTTAAACTTTTATAATAAACTTACAACCACATTCCGTAAAATTAAGATCAAACTCAAAATCATCACACAATAGCCATCAATAACAAAAAAAATCATCGTAAAATTATTTATAGAAAAGCTATTATGAAATCAAAAATAATGTCAAAATGCACGGCCATTCAACCCCGCATCTTAACCCATATGCAAGTGCAAACCACTGCCACCTGAGCATCTTTGTGCATATGTCAATACATGCATATGAACATGCAATTGCATACTTTTTGCACTCGCGCAATAAAATTAAAAAACAAAACCTGAAGACTGAAGTTAAAACACACACACACATATACACACATATTACACGCTGCATCGACGGATGCGACCGAAACCAAAATCACACGACTCTTAATCCAAATAAATTAAATTAAACAAAAAAAAAATTAATCATTAAAGTGGAATACACAATATAATCAATTTAAATGTAAATATTGCTCAAATAATACTTACCCGACAATCACAATCCACCGAAATCAACGAGACGTCACTTTTCTGGCACGAGTCAACTGATATTGCAAGCAACACACTAATTATACGCACGTACTACTTACGCAGTAAACCTTACTCCGAATTACTCCGAATCGCACAGCCATAATTGCACACAGCGCGAAAATTATAATAGTTTATGTTGCTGTCTCTCTGTTTCATTAGTCAATAAACATACATATGTATTAATCGTTTTCACTTTCCATGTACGAGGGGCGTTCAACATATTCTCGGTATCGGGGTGAAGCTGTGGTTGTATATATAAATTGACTTATTTATCAAGTAATACTATTATTTTAGTGCGTTCATGTAAAATTTCATATAAATGTGATTATTAATTCGCGTTTTATCTCTAGTTAAACAGAATCATAATGGCAACTGAGACGATGATGGTGAAAATTGAGCATCGCGCTGTAATTAAATTTCTCACTAAGCAAGGAAAAAGTCAAAAAACTATTCATGAAGAGATGGTGGCTGTTTACCAGGGTTCCGCACCTTCATTATCAACTGTGCAAAAGTGGTCAAGTGAGTTCAAGAGAGGCAGAGAGAGCATTGAAGACGACCCCCGCTCCGGCGCCCCGGCTACTGCTTGTACGGGAGAAAGCATCAAAGAAGTCGAAAAACTTGTTCTTGAGGATGCCCGAATAAAGGTGAAAATAATGGCAGAGATCACCATGCTTTCAATTGGTACCATTCACACCATTCTTCATGACCATCTTAACCTTTCCAAGGTCAGTGCAAAGTGGGTGCCACGAATGCTCACAGCGCCTCAGAAAAAAGTGAGAATCGCATGCTGTAGAGAGCTTTTGGAGATGTGTAGTGAGAACGCGGACGGTGTTATGGATCGAATTGTTACTGGGGACGAAACATGGGTCCACCACTATGACTCTGAAAGCAAACAAGAGTCCATGCAGTGGCATAAAAAAGGAACAGACCCCCCGAAGAAGTTCAAAGTCACTCCGTCGGGCGGGAAGCTCATGGCCACAGTTTTTTGGGACTCAAAGGGAATCTTGCTCATTGAGTACAAAAAAAAAGGTGAAACCATCAACACCACATTCTACGCTTCCACTTTGCACAATTTGCGGGAGGAAATTAAAAAGAAAAGACGGGGTAAACTCGCAGCGGGTGTGTTGATTCTTCATGACAACGCTCCTGTTCACACGGCGCGAGTTTCCAAGGCTGCTGCGCGAGATTGTGGTTTAGAAGAAATCCAACACCCACCCTATAGTCCAGACCTTGCCCCTAGTGATTATTTCCTGTTTCCGGATTTGAAAAAATGTCTTCGTGGAAAAAGATTTTCGGATGATGAAGAATTCAAGTCGGCAATAAATGGGTATTTTGCAGAGAAAGAGGAAATTTATTTTTTTGAGGGTTTAAAAAAGCTTATCTCAAGATGTAACAAATGCATTGATATTAGGGGAGATTATATTGAAAAATAAAAACAATTTAAATTGAATTCGCATTTTCCTTCATATCGATACCGAGAATATATTGAACGCCCTTCGTACATACAACATGGACAACTACGAGATGAACAAGAATGATCAACTGTGCTGTTCGCAGGGGGGGGAGAATGTTGACGACGATGACGTCACCAAATCGTGCCAACTATCCAGGGCACCCAACCCTTACATAGGTGATTAGCGGAGACAACGAAGTGCGGAAGTTCGGAGCGCACCCACCATTTAGGCAAATTTATTTTGAGTGTCCCAATATGTCCCAATAGAATTTTACGAGTATATTGTATAATGAATGTCAAGAAAACGAAAATAAAATGAATTCTATTTATAACGTACAAGCGAGCGGTTTAGTTTTTTTTCGCGATAATTCGGATCTAAGAAAAATTAACGCAGTCCTTCTCGGTCAACTGAATTACGAACACTTCCAATACATTGAATAAACTCACACCATTGCTGAAAACAACCTTAACGAAAAAGCCTTTATTTAAAAATAAGCCAACCCTACTCCCACTCCCTCTGTGGACTGAATTTTAAGATTCTAATTGAAATCGGTTTCGGTTACCAAAAGCACATCTGGGTGATTACCAACAAATTAAAAATATTGGTTCCTCTTTCGATTCTGATCAGCAAGAGAACATTTACTGTGAATGAAATGATCTGGAATTCACTGGGAATGATCTTTTAGTGCTGAGACAAAAGCGTAGCTTTCAAATCCAGGTCAGCTTCTGTTGCTTTTTCGGCTCCGTGTGACGTTTTTTTTGTTCTGCAACGCTATCTACCCGATCTATCTGCCAGTTGAGCAAGGGAAATATTATTTGACTCTTTTGACGCGTATGCCCTTGAATGCTCTTTTTTCGAGCGTAAACATTTTTTCAGCTCTTGAAATGCAGGATATTCTCCAAAATTGTCAGGATGGCATAAGTCCTTGCAGAGCACATAGAGGAGTTGACTTTTATCATCTACTCTAATGTTATTCAAGGTATTAAACTCCGTTTTCAGCAATTTGCAATTTCTTACTCTTTGGGGGAATACGTGAAAGATTCTGTCTTAACCTTACCCATAGTGGTGCATAACATACTCTCATATATTGCACAATATTTAGCCATGGCCGGCTTACATAGTTTTAGGTAGGATTAAGTTAGTTTTAAGAAAAAAAATATATAAAATCAAAAAAAAATAAAAAATTCAAAATAAAATATATATATATATATGCATGTATTTATATATTATGTATATACATATTATGTATATATATATATATTTATGTATGTTTGTGTTTGTGTTAGATGTAAGTAGGTTAAGATTTATTTTTAGGTAGTTTGTAGGCTTTAGTTTTAAATTTTATACAAAATTAAAAAATGTCCATATACTAAGTTTTTGATTAAAATTTATTTTCTTAGTTTTAGTATTAATTAATGTTAAAATAGAAATAAAAGTAGACTGTAAGATTCGTCGAAAGACATAGTTTAAGTGTTAGGTTTAACTTAGAGTGCCCGCATGGGGCCATTAAGTTAGAATAAGATTATTTGTAAGTAATTTAAGCTAATTTTTAAGCGTTTTTTGTTTAGCATATAAGAGTAACTTAAGTTAAAAAATAAAAATGCATAAAAACTGAAAAAAAAAAAAACTGAAACTATATTGCACAATATATATGCTTTCTGTCTCTTTGCATTAAAGTTCCAACTTATGTATTATAATTTAACACTTTCATTGATTTCTAAATTACCTACGTTGATCGGAGGTATTTTATTCCTCCTTTTGTTGCCTAACTGCTGTTGTTGCTACTCCCGTTGTTGCACTGTTGTTTTTTTCGTTGCTATGAGTCATTTTTTTTTGTAGTAGTCGTTATTATTATTGCTGCTTGGCTGCTACTATTCTGTTTCTGATTTTTCTGTTGCGGCTCTCGTTGCTTTTTAGTCATTGGTTTGGTTGTAAATGCCGCTGTTGCTTCAGCTATAGTTCTTGCTGCAGTCAGGTGTTTTTTTCCAGTGCTTTAGGCTCTAAGATGTGATATACAACGTTCTCTTATAAGCGCATTCCTCGGAATCGTCGTTCTTTTTGCACTTAACGAATCAAGATTGCTTTTTGAAATTTATCGTGACGTGCCCGAAATTTTGGCAGTGAACACATTGTGAAATTTTCCCTCTTTACAGCTAGTGAGCTGTGATGAATGGTTTAGCTTCCATGAGCTCATCGCACTCCTTTTCATCGAGCAATGGACAGAAATCTCCTGGATCGGTGTTAGCGCTCCTCGGTATTACAGTGCATTCCTATCTCTTGTTAGTATTTTTATGTAGAAAATATTTCCATTTGGCTGATAGTATCATTTAATTCAATATTATATGTATGTGTGGGACTCTTTAGTTGGTCTGTTTAGTTGGTTGTGTTGTTTCTGCTTTTGAATAAAAGAAAAACTTTTATTATTTTTTTGGGGTTTCAGTTATTAATGCTCTTGTTATATCATAGGATCACACCTGTGATGCAAGGTGTTGTTGTTGCATTTATTTTAGTTGTTCTTTTTACCAAAATTCTTTCTTTTGATGTATTTGTTACTTCTCTTCAACCTTAGATATTGTATTTGGTTTTGCTTTTAGAAACATCACAATTTTTCGTAACTGTCTTTCTACCTTCTAGCCATTTATTGATTGCAAGAACATTTTGTTGCAACTGCCTACTGCTGATTTTTAGTACCTGGTTATTTCGTCTCTATCTTCATCTTCGCTCCTGTCTATTAGGTGCATATATTCGGATCGGATGCGCCATGCATTTCAGCAGCGGCAGCTTTCGGTTCCTGTTGAAAAAGAGAGGGGCGCCTAAATAGGCTGGGATTCGGATTTTCCTGTTTTAATGTGCGTTCGTTATTTGTTCTTTCTAGATATACTATATATGCCTCATCGACTGATGTCTTCATGCCATTCGCGTTGCCGCTCTCTACCTTCGACCATCAGACTTTATATTTTTCAAGCACTTTTATTCTATTCTAAAATTATAAAAAGCAGTTGTTCCTCCATCCAGGAATCGAGCTCACGATACCTAATTGTGCGTTCGGAAACAATTTCACTAGAATAATTTGGCCTTACTTTAGCTTCGCGTCAAACTCAATCGACAGTATTTCAATATCACGCTTGCTAAACAAATACGTTTAAACTCAAAGAAAGTCAGTTACCCAGTTTATATAACAGCTCAATGTGCATTTAGTCAATCCTCATTGGTTCAATACCCGTAGAAATGGTGGTGTTTATATGAAATTATCCAAAACCAAATCCAAAATGAGCGAGAGAAAATTGAAATAGTTTAACAATCAGTGGATTGAACTGCCACTTGACACTAACACTGATACGATGTTCTTATTTCTTTGTATTTCCAAATATTTCGTTTGTAATCCTACATTTTAAATACACAACTTATTACCTGCCCGTTGATGAAAGAATGAAGAGAGCACGAGAAAGTAAAATGTTTCAATGCGATTTGAAAGTGTTTATGTGATATTTCAAAGTGGTTCCAAATTTTTAATGCGTTTTATAAACAGGAATGACCGAATGCGTTTTAAATATTTTAATACGGTGAGAAGTGGTGTTTATATGAGCGTATTGAACCAATGCGGATTGCTTCAATGCAGATTGAGCTGTCATATAAACTGGGTAAGTGTTAGACTCACAAGTCGATTGCTGCTTCCATGAGGCTCACATTACATTTGGTACACTATGCTGCAAACAACTGTCTAGTCGACTTTTCTTAATGGAAGTTTAGATGCGACTGATTCTGAACTGAACTGAAAGTAAATGTCGTCTTCATATGCGCTAGAGAAATGAATGGGTCGATCGATGCCTCTAAGTTAGCGAAATAAATTTGCTTAATGACTTTTCCTTAAATACCTGAAATCGTGTCCGTTACCACTTCTTTTAACCAGTTATACATTTCATTTTTGCTCAATATTGAGTCTAACCCGAGTTTTTGCTTGCCCATGTTATCCGTATCTGACCTATCGACACCAACATTCCTAAACGTGGAAGATCACCAATTTCCGAGGACTGTCCTTGGATAAAAAATTCTGTGCCAAAATGCAAAATCCGAAAAAAAGGGAAGTGATCCCAGTTATAATTCCTGGAGTCCCTTGCAATGCCTTCCGGATAGCGATAAAGACATGGATGAAATAATTTCGCCAAATAAGTGTAGTGAAAGAGTGTTATTGCCCCCAATCAAGCTATTACAAAAATCCAGTGAATTTGTGCACAACATTGCAAAATCTTTAAACATAACAGATCACTTTGTTAAAAAGATGTCTATATGTATTAAAATCACTTGCAATTCTGTTGATTCTTACAGTTCCATATTAGAAAAACTAAAAAGTGAAAGTAGTCAATTCTTCTCTCACGATTTCAAGAGCGAGAAAGCTTTCAAAGTTGTTTTATATGGTATGAGCGAAAAGGACCCCAATCTTTTAAAAACTGAATTGATTGAAATTGGCCTAACGTGCATAGATATTAAAAAAAAATCATTAAAAAGTCGGATCATTTCACAGACACAATTTATATTATATCATTAGAATTGATTGCAGGATCTTAAGAAAAATTATCGCTCCATCTTTCACACTCAAGTAAGCCAGAACTACCACCGTAAGCTAAAAGGTAAGCTAACCCAATGTCACAATTGCATGGTGAAAAAAATTGCGACATCAAAACCTTCTGTTCCAACCGTACCGGCCCACATAATTATTCCGCTGAAAAATGTGCAAATTGCAACGGACCGCACAAATCAGGCGATCCATCAAGCGTTAGCCGATCAAAATTCTTAGAACTCAAGGAAAAAAATAAATAAAATGTTATGTCAAAGTCCTCCAACCGACAACATATTCCACCACCCACTCACACTAAACATCACCAGGTTGCAATTAACTCCTCTGTCAGAGTTACCGCAACTTCCACAACGGCGTTAGCTGTTTCCCGTCTTTCGCACTAATCAAACAATGTTGGAAAGTGTCGCCCTTCCAACAATCAACAATGTTTCCGACCACATTCCACTTATGTTTAGCAACATTTCCGCCAGCGCGACTTGCAACATATCCAGTAACAACACTCTGTTCACAGCGGATGAATTAAATAGTTTAGCTTTGGAATTAATTAAAAATTTATCTACATGTAAGAATAAGTTTGAACAATTTAATGTTATCACACGTTTAGCAACTAATTTTTTGTATCATAGCTCTAAATAATATGATAGATAAGCATTTAAATATTATTACTTGGAATAGCATAAGTATCATCAAAAAGGTCCCGGAATTTATTCAGAAAATTAAAAATACAAGTTTATTCATCTAAATCTATATTGTTCCCTTCAAAGTAATCCCCATCGACTGCAACACACTTTTTTGAAACACTTTTTATATTCGGTTTTCCGTATGTCTAGCAGTGCTTCCTGCGATTTTTCCATTACTTCCTCTCGGCTGCTGAAACGAGTTCCCCGTAGTGGTTTTTTAACTCGATTGAACAGAAAGATATCACAGAGAGCCAAATCAGTTGAATTCTGTGGCTGATGGATGGTATTTGTTGCATTTTTCTTAAAAAAATTACGAATAATGATGGCACTATGCGACAGTGCGTTATCATGGTGCAAAATTCACGAGTTTTCTGCCCACAATTCTGGTCTCTTTCGGCGAATTGCTTTACGCAAAATCTCATAACGCCCAAATAATACTCTTTGTATACTGTCTGGCCTTTGTTTACTGCATTGCCTTCTTTTTTAACTGAAAACGACGTATTTTTTTGGTCTCGGCTGATTTGGTGAACGCCATTCACTTGCCTGATGTCTGGATTGCGGTCGTACTCATAAACCCACGTCTCGTTTTCAGTAATGATCCTTTTGATGAATGTCGGATCGGATTCAGCCTCACTAATCATTTCTTTGGCGACGTCAACACGGTCTCTCTTTTGCATGAAATTGAGGTCTTTTGGCAGCAACTTTGCTGCTACACGACGGAAACCCAAATCATTAACCAAAATGTCTTGGACGGATGGGCAATGTTCAAGTCCTCCGCTATCTCTCTGATGGCTAATTTGCGGTTATTGACCAACATTTCTTTTAATCCATCAATGTTTTCGTCGGTTTTTGATGTCAATGGTCTGTCACTGTGTTCATCATCTTCGACTGACTTACGCCCACTTTTGAACCGCTCGTGCCACTGGTAAGCGACAGTTTTGTTTAGAGAATCGTTGTCGAAACACTTTTCTAACATTTCAGCAGCAGATTTAACAACTAAACAAAAATAACAGAATTCAAATCGGAACAATGAGAGCGCCACACGCTGGTTATCATACGTCCATCGACCATCGTGCGAAGAGAGGTGTTTCGGATTTTCTTGTGAATTAGAACAGTGCACATAGTAAAAGTAAAGTGTTTGACAAAATTGCAAAAGGGGCAAGTTGGCCTAGTGGAAGTGACAATCAATCGGCGACAAAGCGAGCCGTAAGTGGGGGAGACTTAATATTTTTTTTTGCTCTATAATTAATAGAAGAAAAAAAAAACAAGGTAATATACGTGTATCCATCAAGGGATGGATAAAGACGAGCGGTTCGCACACGCAATAGCAGATCCAGTGTATGGTGTGATCAAATCAGTCAATGAGGCAATAATTTCGGACCAGCCAGGTACATCAGAGAGCGGAGGGACAGTAAAAAGAAGGAGGAAGCTAAGCCCAACTCGAACTATTAAACGCCTTTCCCTATCAGCTTCAACCGAAAAGCTTCCGGTTGAAGCCAGGAGAGAGGAGAAAACATCAACTACAGCAGCTACTAAGAAGGACACACCAGAGGTCGCTGAATACCCTTACGTCTCCGACGGTGGTGAAGGCTATTACATGGGTGCCCACAGTAACTTCGCCTGTCTAGCTGCCTCCGAATCAGACAACGAAGAAGAAGAGGTAGAGAACATAAACAACAGTATAAAGCAGCTGCAACAACGAGTTCTAGACATTAAAGCTAAGCAAATAGAGCGAAGAGCGAGGGAACAGCAAGAGCCACAGAGCTCTCAACAGCAACAATCCCAAACCAAAACTCAAAAACATCCGCAACAGTATCAACAAGTAAAGCAAACAACAAAAAAACTAGCTAAACAGCAACTACAAGAAAACCAACAATAAAAAAATCAACAACAACAAAAGCAACTACAGCAGAAACAACAAAAACAACAACATCAGCAGAAAACAGTCAAGCAAAGGGTGCCAGCAATCAACACCTTCAACATGGAATTAAAAGACACCATTGAGCTATGTAAGTCGACTATAGGAAATAATTTTTTTATAGAGCGTTTAAGTATTAATAGACATGCGATCCACTGCAACACAGTGGAGCGATACCAAAAAATTAAAAATTTACTGAAGGACACGACGACGTAATGGGTACGCACATGGCGGAGCAAACCCTGAAGGTCCTTGCAGTGAATGTTAATTCACTGATTAGGCTCGAACGAAGAGCCACACTATTTAAGTTGCTAAAAGACCAAGCCCCTGATGTGCTTTTGGCGAAACTAAGCTAACTAAAAGACACAAAATGAGACACAGAAGATATAAAATAGTACGAAGAAACAGACTCAACTCCATTCAAGGAGGAGGCGTTGCGATCTTTGAAGAAAAGGTCTGCGTTTTAAAAGAATATACAGTCGTGCAATACGTGGGTTTCGGGTGCTGGAGGCATGCGTCGTGTATACCCCTCTTATGTTATATATGGTGTGACTTTTTATATTCCTAAGGCTGGAATTGGAGGAGAATTATTTTATTACCGGCGGAGATTTTAACGTCAAACACAGAGATTGGGGAAATAATACACCAAATACTATTACTACTATTCAATTGGTGGGGCCCGGCACCTCGATGGCTTGAGCTTAGCCGACCCAACCTTTTTTAAGCCAGCCAAGGTGGATCTATTGCTAGGTGCAGACGTACTGTCCGACATAATGCTCCCAGAATTGGTCAGACCCGAAAATGACAAGTTACAAAAGATACACAAAAGACCAAAGACCAAGACAAACTTGTCAATAACTTGCATCAAACTTGCAAACTTGACGTAAATTTACGGAAATTCTTGGAGTTAGAAGAAGTTCCATTTGTCACTGCGGAGTCTCCAGAAAATACTTTGTGTGAAGAACATTTCTTAAGCAACATCAAGCTTCGGTCAGATGGACGATGTGAATTCGCGCTCCCGTTCAAAGGAGATGTTCTTGCAGAACTTGGTCGTTCCAAAGAAGGTGAGTTGCGGAGACTTAAGCAGCTGGAAGGACGTCTTCTCAAAAACAAGGTACTCCAAAAGAACTACTCGTCGTGCATAGAAGACTACCTACGTCTGGGCCATATGACCGAAATTGAAAACGACCAAGTTTTGGAGCTAACCCCGCATTATTTCCTGCCACACCACGCTGTCATTAAGGAGAGCAGCTCCTCGACGAAGCTGAAAGTAGTTTTTGACGCTTCGTACAAAACATCAGACGGCATATCACTCAACGACACACTTATGGTAGGTCCAACACTCCAAAATAACATAGTCGATATCATCCTCAGGTGGAGGTTGTACAGGTTCACGTGTACAGCCGACATCGAAAAAATGTATCGACAAATTTTGGTGACTGACAGAGACTCCTTTTATCAACTGATACTATGGCGAAAAGATGCCTCCGATATTATCAAGACCTATCGGCTGAAAACGGTCACCTTTGGGACAGCATCTGCTCCCTACTTAGCTATCCGAACTCTTAATTGGTTAGCAGAAAGGGCCCGTTTCCAGTACCCACTAGCCGCACAAATGATACGCGAAGGTACGTGGACGACCTTATATCAGGAACAGATACAAAAACCGAAGCAAAAGAGAAGATAAAGGAAATCAAAACAACACTGGAAGCTGCTGGACTGAATCTGCATAAGTGGGCATCTAACGCAAATGACCTGGTGAATGAGGGAGTCGTTCGCAGATCTCGGTAGAGAAAAGACGTGTTTCGGCTTTTTCTAAAATAAAATAAAAATAGTGATTCAGTTGCTATACGAAATTAGTTTCATTTTCGTTAACCTACTCGTTAGCTCGGTGGTTAGCGGCGTCTGCCATCGTATCATGGACGTGGACACGGGTTCGAATCCCGGGCTAAGTTCTGAACTCTTTTTTTTTTTTTTCATCTTGCAAATTGTGTGAATTAAAAACAAAACCAAAAGGTGAAAAGAAAGATATCACGTGATGGATGGTGGAGAGCGTTCCGCTCTTCCCATAACGGGACTTATAAAAGGCAACATTACGGTTGCTGGTGACATGGCGAAAGCCGTCAAAAGAATGAGTAGGTTGAGAACCCCTCCTAATTTAAGACAAAAAAAAATAAGTGAGTTGAAAGGCGATAAAGTTGTGGTCCAGTATGAGGGGGGCAATAACAACTTTGCCTCTCTAGCATCTGAGTCGGAAGACGAAGATGAAGAAATAAACAATATTACCAGCAGTATATTAAAGCTGGAAGAAAAAGTGCTTGCAATTAAGTAGAAACAAACTGCGCGCAGGCAGATGGAGCAATCAAAAGTAGAGAGCTCCCAACAACAAAAGCTACAACAACAACAGCAGCAACAACAAAACCAGCAGCAGCAGAAGCAACAACTGCAGCAAACAATACAGCAGCAGCAGAAACATCAACAGCTGCAAAAACAACAAAAGCTGAAAAAACAGCAGCAGCAGCAACAAGAACAACAACAGAAGCAACAGCAGCAGCAACCGCAGCAGCAGCAACAGAAGAAGAAGGAGAAGGTGCCTACTATCAACACCTATAAATTAGAGGTAAATGAAACCAAGGACCTGTGTAAGTTGGTCATTGGGAATAATTTTAATATTTAGCGATTGGGGAACGATCGCCATGCCATCCACTGTAATACAGTGGAGGGCTACGCGAAAGTGAAAGAGCTCCTAAAGGAAACGACGACGGAGCACTTCTCATTCACACCGAAGTGTGAAAAGCGGCAATATGCTGCTGAAGGGATTGGAACCGTCTTCTGATCCTGAGGAGATCCTGGCACTGCTCAAAGAGAAGGAGTGCGAAGGACTCAAGTTTGTGGGGGTAAAGCCATTTACCACAGCTAGAGCCAGGCGGGAGGAACGGAGTCTGCCGTTCTTCCTGGTTTAGGTCAGTCCCGAAAGCCGTCTGGATAGTATAAGGAGTATCAATGTCCTAGACCAAATGCAGCCGCGATGCGTGAAGTGCGCTAAGAACCACAGTTCTGAGGAGTGTGCTTTGGGTGTTGGCGGAGCATCCGATAGGTCGCAGCTCTCGTGCGTGTTATGTGGGAACATGGGACATACCGCAAACTATCGGGGTTGTCCTCAGTTCGCTGATATTAAGAAAGCAAAACTGGCTCGGCAGCAGAAGGTGGAGGTCAAACGTTCACCTGTTAGGTTCCAAACACCAGCCGTCACGTCTCAAATTTCCTACGCCCAAATGGCGTCAGGTAGAGGGGCTACGGTACAGCAAGCGACTGTTGCTTCTCCGGCGCCAACGCCGAGAACAACGGAAGCTGCAACTAACATGCTGGCCATCTTGCTCGCAATCCAAGGGCAGATGGCTCAGCTGCAACAGCAGGTACAAGAACAAGCCAAGCGGGTGGACCAGATCTACGCGCTGCTGCCGGGCCTAACGCAACACATGTCGTAATGGGTACGCACATGGTGGAGCAAACTTTGAAGGTCCTTGCGGTGAATGTTAATTCACTGATTAGGATTGAATGAAGAGCCGCAATGTTTAAATTGCTACAAGACCAAACTCTTGATGTGCTTTTCGCTAGCGAAACTAAGGTAACCGACAAGCACAAACTGGAGTACAATAATTATATTGTTAGAAGAAGAAACCGGCCCAGGTCCAAATGTGGAGGCGGTGTCGCGATCTTCATTAAAGGAGGTACAAAATTTCAAAGAGTGTACAAGAGCGTGTTGCGCAGGTTCCGGGTGTTGGAGGCAGTCGTCGTTTACATCCCGCTCCGCAGTGGAAAGCGGCTGTACTTGGCCTCTGTTTATGCACCTGAGGCTTCACAATCCACCCTTTTCATTACAGAGCTCGACACGCTTTTTCGACTTCTGAGGCTGTAATCGGGGGAAAATTATTTTATAATCGGCGGGGATTTCAACGATAGACACAGAGATTGGGGAAATAATTTGCCAAATACTAGAGGGATCCTACTACTCGATTGGTATGGTCAGCACGATGTCATGTACAGACTCGGTCTTAAAGCGACGGATAACACATCGTTTCCCAGAGGCGAGTCTTATCTGGATCTACTGCTGTACGACGAACGTATAAGACTGACAGGTACGAATTTACAAACATTAAACTGTCTGCGCACATTCGTGTATGACAGCGACCATTGCGGTTTTAGCACCGAAATTACAGTTCCCAACGAAATTGTGGAATTGGAGGAGTTTGTCCAAAGATATTCTTACAACTACAGTAAGACTCGATGGACACGCTTCTCCGCAACCTTGACAAGAGGACTCTCCTCGAACATGCTCCACCCACCGTCCAATAGGAATTTGTCAAACCAGGAGATCGACAATTACCTAAAACAAATGGACGAGACAATTAAACAAACTATGGACACTACAATACCGTGGTATCGACGTACGACTAACGAAGACCTGTTCCGCAATCCTACTATTGACGCACTGCACTGACAGAAAAGTAGACTTCTGTCAAGACTCAAAAACTTGTACAGACAGTTAACTGACCGACAAGACCCGGAGATTAGGACACTGAAGTCGTCGATTAAAAATATCCAAACGCTAATATAAGAAAATTACAGAATTTCTGTAAGTTTGTATTGGAACAACAAGGTTCGGGCTATAAACACCAGCAACCCGAATAAGTTTCCGCATATAAATAAACTATTTCGGAGAAAAAAATCAAAACGACCTTCAGTGTCTGAAAATAGCCCGGACAACAGACAACGAACGGTTACTGACAACAGCAGGTATTGATCCAAATGAGGCCGCTGATGATGATGACTTCTTTGTGATCGAGGATCCGCAGGAGAGGGTTGAGACCATAGGGGCGACTTTCCAGGAAGTCAGAAGCGGTGGACATTTACACCACCCTGTTTAATAATGCAATCAATAATGCACATTATCCAGCGCATTGGAAAACGGCGGTGGTTCAACCTATCCCTAAAAAGGGGAAGGATATATCCAATCCGGCGAATCTCCGGTCTATAAGTCTTCTTCCGAATATCAGTAAGGTTTTTGAAAAGGTAATCAATAGAGCTCTGACTAGGTGGGTTGAGGACAAACATATAGTTCCGGATAATCAATTCTGTTTTAAGGCGGGACATGATATCTCACATGCCGCGTCTAAACTGGTTTCTGATATGCAATGGAACAAAGGCAAGAAACAGTGCACTGGTGCTTGCCTTGTTGACTTGGAGAAGGCCTTCGACACCGTATGGTTAGAGGGTCTTTTCTATAAGCTGACTAGGCTGGGGATCAGTAAACCACTCTTTTACATTCTTTATAATATGCTAACCAACAGACAGTTCATCGTGAAGAATGGTGATGTGACTTCTGTTGGAATATTTCAAATTAAAAATGGTCTTCAGCAAGGCGCGGTCAATTCGCCGATCCTATTTAACATTTATACAAGCGACTTGATAGGTTCACTTCCCCATACTATTGCGTACGCAGACGATTTGGTAGCGTACAAAACAGGTCCAAAAATCGAGGTTATTAATACTCTCTTACAGCATGACTTCGATAAGATAAGACGATTTTGCGATGACTGGAAGTTGAAAATCAACTTTCAGAAGTCGGAAACCATTCTCTTTAGGACGCCGTTGTCTGGAGCCTCTAGCGATACCAGAAAAAATTGGCGAAAGTTCTCAATCATTGGACAGCACGGACAGCCTCTTGCCTGTCGAAATGTAGTCAGATACCTTGGAATCTGGCTAGATCAGTTTCTGTATTTTGGCAAAAATGTAGATGCTGCTCTGGCCAGAGCTAAGGGTGCTTTTGCCCTTACAAAGAGACTGTTTTATAGCAGCCAACTCGATGCGAGGGTAAAGGTAATCTGCTACATGACCCTTATTAGGCCCATGCTGGTATTTGGTTGTCCCTTGTGGTTCAATGTACGAGCAAGCTTAATGGAAAAGATTCGGGTGTTTGAGAGGGCTTGCCTTAGGGCTTGCTTTCGCTTGTACAGAACACCAGAGTCGGAGTACAAGAAATTTTATCCTAATGAGGTCCTTCACAACAGGGTGAACCTAATACGAGTGGACAACTTCGTAATTAAGCTGACTCGAAGGCACATTGCAAGAGCAATGACCTCGACGAATAACCTGATATCTGGGGCTTACTACCCCAATTACCTTTACCACGAGAGTGTGCGCTCTGACGGCTTCGTTCCACCGGTAGCATTCCTCTACCTAGATCAGATAGGTTTGATCCAGGATACATCAACGGTGCCGTTAATCTTCCATGTCGCTCGGACAGCTGGGGACAGGCGACTCAACTACAACAGAGACGTTGCAAATGGCAGTGTGGATCGCCTCAGGTTCAGTAGGGCGGTGGGGAATCGCGATAAGAGGGATGTGGTTCGGCAGCACCAGCATTTCTGGTGGTTGAATGATGGAGAAGATGTTTCGTCGTCGTTTCCGTCAATTACGGAACAGCCTCACTAATGAGGCAGAGCTGACCAATCTATTTGCTCAGTAAATAGCGATGGCCAACTTACATAGGTTTAGGTTAGCATTTAAGAAACATATACACATATCAGTGTATACAAAGGTGTATACTGATATATGTATATGATTGTGTATAATGTCTATGTGTGTTTATGTGTGTATTGTGCATTTAGGTTAGGTAGGCTAAGGTTTATTTTAAGTTAGATACTAAGTTTTTATAAAAAATAAATGTCCATATGCTAAGTTTTTGTAAACAAATTTTTTCTTAGCTTTAAGTATAGAAAATAAGTATTTATAAATAAAATGTAACTGCAGTCGAAAGACATAGATATAAGTATTCAGAGTAGCTTAGAGTGCCTGTGTGGGGCCAGTAAGTTAGTATAAGATTGTTAAGTAATTGTAAGCTAGCATTTAAGCATTTTTTGTTAGAATGTAAGAGTTAGTGTTAAGAAAATAAAATGTATTTAAAACTGAAACTGAACCTGGTGAATAAGGTATCGCATCAAGACGGCAATGCAGTCGGATTTGTGTTACCTTCGGAAAGATCAAGCCAACTAAAGACTGGGGATACATTGGCTTCCCCAGGCAGATAATTTTTTGTACAGCTACACACCCATCCAACACCAAAAAACATCAAAAAGATCTATTTTGTCAACAGTCAAAAAGTCTGGCTTTTTTGATCCAATGGGGTGGATCTCGCCATGCATCATCAAGGCAAAATGCTTTCTCCAAGTGCTATTGATCAAGAAGTTGACGTGGGATGAACCAATCGACGAAGACATCCAAAACACATTTGTTCAGGACCTCGAAGCCGTGAACCGCATCCGTTTACCTCGATGAGTACACACAAAAGGACAGTGCAAGAAGGAATTGCATGGGTTTTGCGACGCGTCGGCCTACATTCGTACTCTGGATGAGGAAGGTAAGGTCTACATGAATCTGCTGGTTTCGAAAACGAGGGTAGCTCCATTCAAACCAGTGAGTATTCCACGTCTGGAGTTGTGCGAGGCTGTAATTCTGGCAAAACTCCTAAACCATGTCACAAGAGTTCTAAATATGACGTAGAAGGAAGTGTTCGCGTGCACGGACTCCACCATAACCCTCTGTTGGATCAAGTCGCCTTCAACACGATGGGAAACATTTGTTGGAAGCCGAGTGGGGGAAATACAAAGGCTGACAAGGCCATCTGCTTGGAAGAACATCCCCACCCATCAGAATCCAGCAGACCTAGCTTCTCGAGGAGTACTGCCCTCAGAGTTAATCGCCGAACGGTTATGGTGGCACGGACCAGAGTTTTTACACACAAACTGGGATTTCGCGGTTCCAAACCAACCCACAGATTTCTCAACCGACTTGGTTCATAAATCACAGGTACACCGACCTGTAAATAAAGACAATCCAATAAAACAACTCACCTTAAGAGCGTCCAGACTGCCAAAACTCATTAGGACGGTTGCATATTGTCGTAGGTTGGTCGAAGCCTTCAGACAACATCATCCAAAATTTTGCATCTATATCCGAAGTCTCAAGAACAACGCCAACAAACGGATTAAGCGACCCTTCACACCAATGGAACTAGAGGAAGCTACTAAAGCTATCATCCGAGTCGCACAAATCGAAATGTTTCCAGAAGGCATCATCAAAACGAGGGGTATGGGGTCCTTACATCCCTTTGTAGACGGCAACGGAATCATTCGTGTAGGCGGGAGGCTTCGACACGCCAACATATCGTAAGACCAGCAACACCCTGTAATATTGGATTCAAAACACGAAATTTTAAAATTAATCATACAAGAAACACATATCATAACTTTACATGGAGGGACTCAGTTAATGATGGCACACCTTAGGCAAAAATACTGGAATTTTCAACTTAAAAGAACCGTGAAAAAACACCTAAACAGTTGTACCACTTGTCACAGGTTTCGAAACAAAACCGCCCAACAACTAATGGGAGAGTTGCCAGCCCCAAGGGTGACGGGGTCAAAACCCTTTACTAATACCGGCATCGATTATGCAGGACCAATTAATATTCGTACTTTTTAAAGGTAGAGGATCTAAGTGCCACAAGGGTTATTTGGCAATATTCATCTGTTTGGCGACAAAAGCCATACATCTCGAGGCAGTTAGCGACCTCTCTACTCAAGCGTTTCTGGCAGCTTTTCGCAGATTTGCAGCAAGGCGTGGAGTTTGTGCCAACGTTTACACGGACTGTGGGACTAATTTTGTCGGAGCAGATGCTGAACTACGTCGCCTGATGAAAGAAGGAATTCAGGACTGGAAGGAAATTGCAGATGTGCTAACGACTCAGGGAACCAAGTGGAATTTCATTCCTCCAGCTTCTCCCCACTTTGGAGGTTTATGGGAAGCAGGAGTCAAGAGTGTAAAATTCCACTTAAAAAGAATCGCAGGTAATGGGACACCTACTTTCGAGGAGCCCGCCACGCTTTTAGCTCAAATTGAAGCGTGTCTAAAATCGAGGCCTCTTTGCCCTTAACAGAAGACCCAGAAGATTTTAACGCACTAACACCAGCACACTTCTTGATAGGAGAAACCTTATTCACAGTTCCTGAACCAAATTTAGCCTCGACAAAACAAAATTACACCGACCGATGGAAAGCGATTCAGGCACATCTGCAGATGTTCTGCAAGCAGTGGCAGACAGAATACTTGAGTCGTTTACAACAGCGACCGAAGTGGTTGAAACCCCAGCCTCAACTCAAGACCGGAGACTTGGTGCTGGTGAAAGACGTACGACTCCCCCCAGCGAAATGGAACGTAGCCCGCATCTTGCAAACATACCCTGGATCTGACAACATCGTACGAGTCGTAAAGGTAAAAACACAGGCAGGAGAATTTCGACGACCAATAACCAAATTATGCCCAATTCCAATCAAAGATAACCCACAACAATCATCAATAGACTACAACATAATCTAAACTACACATGCAAATACATATTTCAAAATACAATAACTCACTTCATATTTTCATTCATAGCTCACACTACACAACAAATATCTAACCCATAATTTAAATTTTTATAATAAACTTACAAACACATTCCGTTAAATTAAGATCAAACTTAAAATCATCACACAATATCCATCAATAACAAAAAAAATCATCCTAAAATTTGTTATAAACAAACTATTATAAAATCAAAAATAATGTCAAAATGCACGGCCATTCAACTACGCATCTTAACCCATATGCAAGTGCAAACCGCTGCCACCTGAGCAACTTTGTACATATGTCGATACATGCATATGAACATACTTACGCAGGCACTTGCATACTTTTTGCATTCACGCAATAAAATTAAAAAACAAAACCAAATATATTCCACTCACTCATACACACAGGTTACATTCATCAAACCGTCTCCTCATTCACTCATTCCTCTGCATATCAACATCAGCCAAACTGAAGTTAAATCACATACACACCACACACACACCACACACACACACACATATCGTAAGGCAGGAACGGGCTCGATTATCAACATTACGCTCGTTAGCAACTCCCTCTTACGAAACATAAAATGGCGAGTCAGCGAAGAATACACGCACAGTGATCATCAAGCAATAATATTTGAAACGAAGGAGAAGAGTACCGTGCAACGCGCTAAACGAAAGGGCCCAAGATGGAAGGACACAAACTTCGACCTGGAGGCGTTCGAAGAAATGATAAATACCGGAAACATAATTCAAAGCGGAACAGCTGAAGCCTGTATACAACAACTCGTCCGCATTCTCACTACTGCGTGCGATGCATCAATGCCCAGAAGAACGGGTACTAGAGGAGGAACACCATGCTACTGGTGGAATGAGGAAATAAAAAAGCTTAGAGCAAAGTGCTTAAAAGCCCGACGCAAAGTCCAAAGATCTAGGGGAAGAGATCGCTTTGAAGAACACCTTATTGTCTTTAAAAAAGCAAGACGCGACTTAAAAAAGGCAATCAGGGAGAGCAAGACAAGATGTTTTAAAAAAACTTTGTGAAGAAGCCGACATAAACCCTTGGGGTACAGCATACAGGATCGTCATGACAAAGATAAAGGGCAGCAGGTCGCCGCAAATAACATGTCCAGCAATCCTAAGCTCCATAGTAGAACACCTTTTCCCCAGAAGTACATCTACTATGTACCATATCGTTAGGGAGTCCAACACGGAGGACATTCCAATAGTCACAGCGGATGAACTCATGAACGCATGCAGGAAGATAGGCGACAATAAAGCGCCGGGACCTGATGGCATACCAAATAAGGCACTAAAAGCAGCTATCCATAAGCGCCCAGACATGTTTATGGAAACAATTCAAAAATGTCTTGAAGAAGGAGTTTTCCCGGATGATTGGAAACTACAACACCTAGTCTTGCTTCCAAAGGGAAACAAGCCACCTGGGGAACCGTCCTCGTATCATCCAATATGCCTTTTAGACACAATGGGAAAGATATTGGAACGGATAATATATGCTAGACTGCTCGCGGTAGCAGAAGAGAGAGGAGCACTATCAGACTTGCAGTTTGGGTTTAGAAAATCGCGGTCTACTGTTCAAGCCATAAAAACTGTGGTCGACATTGCGGCCGAAGCGATACAAGGAGAAAGATGGCGGTATGGTACAAAGAAATTTTGCTTAGTGGTGACTCTAGACATCAAAAATGCCTTTAACTCGGCAAACTGGGCGTTCATCAGAAAATCACTAGCCAGTATGAATACGCCATACTACTTAATGAGGATAATAGAAAACTACTTTACCAACAGAAAACTGAGGTATGAAACTGACGAAGAGTTGAAATACTAAAGCGTTTCAGCTGGGGTTCCACAAGGATTAGTACTCGGTCCACTCCTATGGAACATTATGTATGACGGAGTGCTAAGGCTTATGTTGCCGAGAGGAGTTCAAGTAATCGGATTTGCAGACGACATTGCCGTCGTTACGGTGGCAAAAGAAATAAAGGAGATAGAGGCTGCCACAAATGTAGCGATTATTCGCATCAAAGACTGGCTAGTATCCGCCGGTCTAGAATTAGCGGACCATAAAACGGAAGCCGTCTTAATTACCAGTAGAAGAATTGTGGAATACACCAATATACGGGTGGGACATCAAATAATCCGATCGAAAGAATCAATCAAATACCTGGGAGTAATACTTGATAACAGATTACAGTTCAAAGCACATATAGAGTACTCCAGTAACAAGGCTTTACTGCTGCAAGGAGCTCTCTCTAGAATACTACCAAACATTGGTGGACCTGGATATGCCAGGAGGATTCTCCTATCTAGAGTAGTCAGCTCAGTCCTCTTATACGCTGCTCCGGTCTGGGCGGGAGCACTCGCCATAAAAGCAAACAAGAGAAATCTGTTGTCCGCATACAGGCTCAGTGCATTAAGAGCGATCTGTGGATTTCGAACAATCTCAGATGAAGCAGCCTTCGTGATAGCAGGAATGATTCCGATCGACATTCTCGCGGACGAGATGTTGAGAATTTATAATAGAAGAACCCCAGGGCGACAAGATGCAGGTGAAATTGCAAGAATAAAAGGAGAAGAGCGAGCGGTCTCAGCAGCCCTCTGGCAAGCCAGGTGGGATAATAGTACAAAAGGCAGATGGACCTACAAGTTGATCCCGGACATCGAGACCTGGACAAAACGAGCACATGGGGATAACAACTACCACCTTACGCAGTTCCTATCTGGTCACGGCGGCTATCGTAAATACTTGCACCGATTCGGACACGATAGCTCCCCTTTGTGCCCAGAATGCTCAAACGAGGAGGAAGATACGGAGCACGCCATATTTCATTGCCGACGTTTTTCGCAGTGGAGAATTAATCTGCCCAGTCCAATACTACTCATAGACCAAATGTTGCAGTCGGAGGAAAATTGGATGGAAATCGGCACATTTGTGACAATTGTGCAAAATGAGCTAAGAAGAATTGAAAAAATTAGAAGAGCTGAAGAAGCAAATACAAGAAGAATAGCATGATCTGCTAACCAGCCCTGCGAAGTAATACCTAACGGCAGTCCCGCGGGGAGAGTGGTTGAAGGACGTAGGCGCACTCCTGGCATCGAACATTCGGGTGTTGCGAATCGTGCATGTTGGTGGCACGGGCTACCGCATCTATGAAGATTACCACATCCATTGGCGCAACCAAGAAAAAAAAAACACACACACACATGTCGTCAAATCAACATCCATATTACATGTTGCATCGAGGGATGCGACCGAAACCAAAATCACAATACTCTTAATCCAAATAAATTAAACAAAAAAAATATATAAATAAATTAATTATTAAAATGGAATACACAATATAATCAATTTAAATGCAAATACTGCTCAAGTAATATTTACTCGACAATCACAATCCACCGAAATCAACGAGACGTCACTTTTCTGGCACGAGTGTTGCAAGCAACACATTACTTATACGCACGTACTACTTACGCAGTGAACCTTACTCCGAATTACTCCGAATTGCACAGCCATAATTGCACACAGCGCGAAAATTATAGTAGTTTATGTTGTTGGATCTCTGTTTCATTATAATCAATAAACATACATATGCATTACTCGTTTTCTCTTTCCATGTACATACAACATGGCCAACGACGAAATGAACAAGAATGATCAACTGTGCTGTTCGTGGGGGGAGAATGTTGACGACGATGACGTCACCAAATCGTGTCAAGTATCCATGGAACCCAACCCTTACATTGGTGATTAGCAGAGACAACGAAGTGCGGAAGTTCGGAACACACCCACCATTTAGGGAAATTTATTTTGAGTGTCCCAATATGTCCCAATAGAATTGTACAAGTATATTTTATAATGAATGTCAATAAAACGGAAAAAAAGTGACTTCTACTTATAACGTACAAGCGAGCGGTTTAGTTTTTTTCGCGTTAATACGGATCTAAGAAAAAATAACGCAGTTCGAGGAATACAGTGCTAACTTTTTCTCCCTTTGTTCTTTTCGGCCAACTGAAATACGAACACGAACAATGGACAAAACGATTTCTCGGTACCAACGCACTGACGAAGAAGACTTATTCCGCAACGCAACTATTGACGCACTGCACCGACATAAAAGTAGACTGCTGTCAAAACCATGGGCAGACAGTTTACTGACAGACATAACCCGGAGATCATGACACTGAAGTCGTCGATTAAAAACCTCCAAACATTAATAAAGGAAATTACAGAAATTCTGTAAGTTTCTATTGGAACAATAAAATTCGGGCTGTAAGCACCAGCACCCCGAATAGGTTCCCGCAAATAAATAAATATTTCGGAAAAACAATCAGAATAACCTTCCATGTCTTAAAATCGCCGAACGACGAACAACGAACAAATACTAGTAGCAGCAGGTATAGATCCAAATGAGGCTGTTGATGATGACGACTTCTTTGTGATCGAGGATCCGCAGGAGAAAGTAGAGGCTATAGGAGCGACTTTCCAGGAAGTGTACAAGGCGAATGTTATCATTGGCCCGAACCACGATCTGGAGAATCGAGTCCTTGTGAACAATTTCTACCTTCGAAATGAAATTGTGAATTGTCGATTCGAGAGCTCGGGTTTCACCCAGTTCAGTGACGAGAATATGGCAAATAATGTCATCACCAATGATAGGGTACTACCCCCGTTCATTTCGAAGGAAGAGCTCCAAATAATCTTCGAATCACCAGAAGTAAGAAATCAGTGGGAACCGATGAAATTCCGAACATTGTACTTCGACATCTCCCTCTAGAAGCGGTGAAAATTTATTCAACCCTGTTTAATAATGCAATGAATAATATACATTATCCAGCGCATTGGAGAACTGCGGTGGTACAACTCCTCCCCAAAAGGGATAAAGATACTTCCAATCCGGCGAATCTCCGCTCGATTAGTCTTCTTCCAATCATCAGTAAGGTTTTCGATAAGGTGATCAATAGAGTCCTGACCATAGACTAACTATACCTAGATATCAAACTTTCCAGATATTGGAAAATCAAAACCGGTTTTCTACTGATCGCCCCTAACCGTGTGACTCTGTCTGTGAATACATGTGAATTATGATCAATGGCAATTTCCCTCCTTTTTTATACAAACCACGCCCATTTTAACCAAAAAACATCATCCAGATTACACACACTCGTGCAAATCGCTCTCATTCTAGCAATTTTTCTTGTAAATTGCTCTCATTCTAGCAAATTTTGAAAAAGTTATAGAGATGCAAAAGTGTTGGAATTCACTTACAGTGTGTCTGTGTGAAAGTTAAAGGTTTGCAAAAGTATTAGTAGAGTTTGATATCTAGGTATAGTTAGTCTATGGTCCTGACTAAGTGGGTTGAGGACAAACATATAGTTCCGGATAATCAATTCGGTTTCAAGGCGGGGCATGATATCATTCATGCTGCGTCTAAACTGGTTTCTGATATCCAATAACACAAAGGCAGGAAAAAATGAACTGGTGCCTGTCTGATTGACTTGGCGAAAGCCTTCGATACCATATGTTTAGAGGGACTATTTTTTAAGCTGGACAGGTTGGGCATTAGTAAACCACTGCTGTATATTCTTTTTGATATGCTCGCCAGTAGATAGTTCATCGTGAAGAATGGCGATGTGAATTCTGCTGGAACATTTAACATTAAAAACGGTCTGCAACAAGGTGCGGTAAATTCGCCGATCCTGTTCAATATTTACACAAGTGATCTGATAGATTCACTTCACCATGCCATAGCGTACGCAGACGACATAATCGCGTACAGATCTGGTCCCACGATTGAGGTCATTAATATACTTTTGCAACGTGACTGAATTAAACAATATTGCGATAACTGGAAGTTGAAAATCAACTTTCAGAAATCGGAAATTATTTTGTTTAGAACGCCTTTGTCTGGGGTCTCTAGGGATACTAAAAGGAATTGGCGAAAGTTTTCTATCGTCGGACAAGACGGACAGATGCTTGTGGTCACATAAATTGGGATCTGGCTAGATCAATATCTATATTTTAATAAATTTATAGATGTTGCTCTGGCCAGAGCCAAATGTGCTTGTGCCCTTACAAAGAGACTGTTTTATAACAGCCAACTCGATCGTAGGTGAAGGTGATCTGCTACATGGCCCTTTCTGGCCTATGCTTGTATTTGGATGTCCCGTCTGGTTCAACGTGAGAGCAAGTTTATTGGAAAGGATTCGGGTGTTTGAGAGGGCTTGTTTTAGGACTTGTCTTCGCTTATACAGAACACCAGAGTCTGGGTACATAAAATTCTATCCTAATGAGGTCTTATACAATAAGGCGAACCTAATAAGAGTGGACAATCTCGCCATTAAGTTGACTCGAAGGCACGTTGCAAGAGCAATGACCTCATCGAACAATCTGGGATTTCCACCCCATCTTGGGCTTTCTACCCCAATTTTATGTATCACGAGGGCGTTCGCTTTGATGGCTTTATTCCTCCAGAAGCGTTCCTCTATCTAGATTGTAAAGGTCTGATCCAAGACAGATTGGCGGTGCCGCTAATCTTCCATGTTGCTCGAACAGCTGCGGACAGGCGACACAACTACGATAGAGACGTCGCACATGGCAGAGCGGAGCGACTCCGGTTCAGTAGGGCGATAAGGAGTCGAGACATGAGGAATGTTGCTCGGCAGCACCAACAATTTTTGTGGCTAGTTGAAGGAGGGGAAGTTTCATCGTCCAATTCCTCCAGTACTAGGTAGCTCCATATGAAGCAAGGCCAGTCGTCTGGCTATTTTGTTAGCCTTGGCCGGCTTTCATATTTTTCTGTAGGATTAAGTTAGTTTTAAAAAAAAATATATATAAATACAAAAAAAATTTAATTAAAATAAAAACTGAAAAAAAATATATACATATATTTATATATTTCGTATATATATATATATATGTAGTTCACCGTCGTCAAGTTGAACACTTCTTTCTAATTCTTCCAAACTTTATGAATAATGAAAGTTGTACTTATTATTAATTTAGAACAATTTCAAGATTTCCACGTCTGGTCCGGTTGATTTCAGTTTGATGACTGTCATTTGTGCATGTCCCGCCATGTGTGTGTGAGAGTTTAGCTTGTCATTGTGGTTGGATGGAAGGGATTGCCAGCTATGCGCATCCCACATTCGGCCCCCCTCAGAATGCATTCGACCTCGAATGACCTGCCCACGGCTTCATGCCATCAGCTGCTGCATTAGTTTTTCCGGGCCCTTCGTGATTCCCCATCTTAACCACATCGTAACGATTGTTCTTTCAAACACGTGCCACTTTATATGGTCCAAAGAACTTGATTTTCGGTTTGAGCCCAGGGCCAAACTGCTCCTCTTAATAGCAACTAGATCCTTGACCTTATACGTTGTAGCAGCTTTATTTTTCTTTAGAGAACATCGTCTATTTTCTTCTTGTATCCGAGCTATATTTTCTTGAGCTAATGGCGATCCTTTCAACGTCGAGTTCATCGAGACACTCTTGGCGGAGTATCTCTTGATATTCAGGAATTTTCTCATTTCCATACCTATCAAGATCTTGACCAGAGATACTTTCGTACTTCTTGGCGGTATGTAGTTGAGGATCTGTTGCGCCTTATCCACGTACTCGTACCAATTTTGTGGCTCTTACCCGTTTCCACGTGATATGCCTGTAGTTATCAACATGTGGCGTATGTTTTCAGCTGTGCAATATTCGACGTAAACTTTAGAAGTGAAGGCTGTCCCACGGTCGGTAATAATTCTTTTCGGATTACCAAATAATGCTGATTGCTTCTTGAGTTTGTCCAAAACTTCCTCTGACTTTGTGGTTTTGGTAGGATAAAGCCACACAAACTTCGAAAACGTGTCTATGACAACTAAAATGTGGTTGTACAAGTTTTTTGTGTTCTGCATTGGTCCAACGTGGTCAATGTGGTACGTTTCAAGCGGGTAGTTGCCCTTATCTATCATAGACAGAAATCCTTCCGGCTTCCCTTCTTTTCGACTAGTTAGAATACATTCCACACAATTTCTAATAACCTTTGGCACCTTCTTTCTTAATTCGGGGATGAATTAGGTTCTTTCAATTAGGTCTTGAGTCCTCTGCGTTACAAAGTGTCCTTGCCTGTGGGTCAACTTAATTATTTCTTCTTCGATCGAAGTCGGTATAACGACCAACTCCTTAACTGGAGGTTTTGCATAAAGTTTTTTATAAAGTAATCCTCATAACTTGCATGTTGAAGAAGATTCCTAATAACCCCAAAGTATTCGTCATCCAATTGTGCATTTTTTATTCGGTGTCCGAAAACGTCAGTAACTTGCATTGCCATTCGACTTAGCGCGTCTACATGCCTCACCTTTGCGCCTGATCGATGAACTACTTTGAAATTGAAGCCTTATAAGAATATAGCCCATCTACTAACTCTTAGTGGCACGTCCTTCTTCTTCTTCATCGTCATTGCAAAGGCAAACGATACGAATTCTTATCCCTAAAACGTAGATCCGTCATTTCCTAAGAGCTTCTATAATTACTAAAACCTCCAACTCGTATGAGTGGTAGCGTTCTTCAGACGGGCTTGTCTTCCTGCTCATAAACTGGATTGGATGAAACTCACTGTCATCATTGTCCCTTTGGAGAAGTACAGCGCCGTATCCATATTTACTTGCGTCCGCATGTATCTCTGTTGCATAATCATAAATAGATTTTCGAAAATATGACGTAAGTGCTAAGAATCTTTGGAGAGATTCCTTATTACTTGGCAACGGAAAATTCTTTACTGCTTTGGGTTTTTCAAGTGATGGTCTGATAGTCCCCTTCTCAATGACGTAGCCCAGAAATTCTATCTTTGTTTTTAAGAACTGGCATTTAGACCATTTTATTTGCAAACCGTTTTCTTCTGCTACCTTAAGAACTGTTCTCAAACGCTCGACAGCTTCCGCATAATTTTCGCCTGGAATCACTAAATCAACCATGTACTCGTATGTCTGCACTATACCCTCGTTCATTAATCTTTGGAAAATTTTCGAGATAAATCTGGTAAAAACTGAAGGAGCGTTACAAATTCCAAAAGGAACCTTGAGAAATTCATACTGTCCGTTATGTACTATAAAGGAAGTATATTTCCGTGATTGTTCCTCTATGGGCACATGGAAGAAGCCATTGGTCAAACCAAGTGTTGAAAAAATTTAGCCTGTTCGTCTATCACGTCGTCAATCCTTGGTAACGGAAAGTGATCCTTCCTAAGTTTAGTGTTGATCCTTCTGTAGTTACAGCATAATCGCTTGTCACCATTTTTTGTAGCCACTAATATTATTGGAGATGCATATGAAGAAGTGCTTCGCTGAATAATCCCGTCCTTTAACCAAATATCAATTTGTTTCTCGTCGAATACTTTGTTTACTGCTGCCATTCGCCTTGGCTTTTCATATATTGGTTTTTCATCTGAAATTATGATCTTCATTTCGATCGGGCATTTGACATTCGGTCTTGGCTCATATTCTTGAACAATGTTCAGGATCTTTACCCTTAGTTCTTCCGGAAGATGATTAACGTCGATCTCCGTTACGATTTTTTCTTGATCACATCCAAAGAGGCATAGTTCTCTGAATTCTTCTCTTAGCTCCTCAAGTACATCTTGATCTTCAGTTTTAGCAGCTGTCTCTGAGTTGATCTTAACGGAACTCCTCTTTGGCATCTGAATCAACCTTCCTTGACAGTATTTTCCTCTTTCATCTAAAACAGGTTGTACTTTTGCAGAGAAATCGCTACTCACTTTTCAGCAGTCTCCTTGATATCATTTGTTCTGGACTTAATATCCCCAATATCCTCAACTCTGTTGTTCTTGATGAAATGGGCACCTTGAGCGTCGATCGTTAAGGTAACACCATGAAGTAATTCGTTGCCTAAGATCGCGGAAAATAATGAATCCCTTTCACTTACTTCATGCATCTTTACGTTGTTATATATTTCGCCGTCGATTTCTAAGCTAGTAACAAAACACCCGTGGGTGATAATTTCACTATTGCCCAAGCCGTTTAAAATTGTTCTTGAAGGAACTATTCCAAGGGACGGTAAAACAGTATCATGTTTCTTCGGCACAAACATAAATCGCATCCAATATCGACCAAAGCTGTTATTTCGACACCGTTCATTTTGAAGGACTTCATGAGATTGCTATTTGTCCTTGGTGCCATGTTCCCCCTTCATGTGGCAATTGTTTCTTTATTTTCACTTTGTTGCCTACACTCGGAAGATCGATGTCCAGGTTGTTTGCATTTAAAACATTGGAATTCTTTGCTGAGGCATTCTTTTTTTTTTTTTTTTTTTTTTTTTTTTTTTTTATTAATTCATTATTCTCTTTTACAAATGAGTACCTACATAATTCTTAAGTTCATACTTATAAATAATGGAGAATAGTTAGTGACATTTTTTATTTTGCTGATAATAGCAATAAATAGTGTTAAATGCCACTTTTTTTTTTTATCATTGTGGGGTGACAATATTTAAATTCTTATTTCAAAAACAATGAATGTAGATTAAAAATACACACAAATATAAAAATAACAAAATTCAAACAATTATGCAAGGTAGCTGAGCAAAACTTCCATCTCATCATGGTTAAAATCAAGAAGCCATAATTTAACTTTATTTAAAAATTTGTGAAGGGATTCTATGACTCTTATATTGAAAGGAAGACTATTAAAAAGTTTACAGGATACAACTGGGTAGGAGTTTCTGTAGTGAGTAGTGCGAAAGGCTGGAATTTCAACAACATGGCGTGTAGAGCTACGTAAATTAGGATTATCAGATATTGTACTCTGCATATAGCCACCTCTCATAAAAAATATCTTCGAGACTCTGAAATAGAATAGATGTCTTACTGGCAGTACTTTCAAAGATCTAAACAGCACCATGGAATGGGTCAGGCGGTGAGCATTACTAATTCTTCTTATGGCACACTTTTGCAGGACTACGAGTGGCTTTAGATTGGTCATATAAGCACCTCCCCAGCAGCTTATCCCATATTGCAGTTTCGAGTGAAAAATTCCATGATAGACAGTCTTAAGAGTTTTATTGGAACAGCATTTTCTGAGGCGATAAAAACACCGAATGGAAGAGCGTAAGTACTGCTTCAATACCAAAATATGATCAGTCCAATTCATATTATGGTCGATAGTAATACCAAGATATTTAAAGTTCCTAACTACTTCAATTTTAAAACAATTCGAGTTACATGTGGCATTTTCATTAAAAATTGATCTTGATAATTCTGCAGTACAAACACAATTAATTAAGTTGAAACGCGGACAATCAAAGGAGTGGAAAAAGGTATCGACATCTGGCGACTCGGGCGAACTCAATCTAAAAAACATTAACTTTGTTTTGCTACTTACAAGTAACCTGTGTGCAGCAAACCACACTCTCATCAGATGAATATCATGGTTAATTTCTGCTATTAGATTTAGAGGGCTTGTTGAGCCGTATGCGATGCCAAGGTCATCTGCAAATGCCGCGACTCTACCTGCAAAAGGTAGCGCAAACAAGGAGTTTATAAAGATTAAAAACAAAATGGGACCCAACACAGACCCTTGGGGTACACCTAAGCTAAGTTCCTGAGGGCTGCTAAGAGAATCTTCTATTATTACTCTTTGTTTACGATCCTTTAAATATGACGCAAACCAATTGTAGATAAAGCCACGAAAACCTGCACCGTACAATTTGTCCAAAAGAATGTCATGAACAACCATGTCAAACGCTTTCGTAATATCAACAAAGAGGCCAGCGCAAGATTTATTACCGTCCAAAGCTTTGCTGATAAAAGAGCAAAAATACAAAAGTGCATCTTCAGTAGAACACCCTTCCCTAAACCCAAACTGTACCGGACTGAAAAATTTTATTCTTTGTAGATGAGCACACACTCGTTTTTTTACAGCTTTTTCTAAAACTTTCGAAATTGAGGAAAGCAAGGAAATAGGCCTGTAATTGTTTTTTTCCTTTCGATCGCCCTTTTTAAAAAGAGGTAACACGTTAGCACATTTCAATTGATCAGGAAAAATACCACTTAAAATACTTAAATTAAACAGATGTGCTAGTATGTCAACTAAATAGGGTGCAATTTCCTTAAGCGAAGCATTACAAATGCCATCATTCCCACAAGATCTCGAGTTGTTGAGAGAGTAGATAATCTTTAAGACTTCTAACCCCTGAATTTCATCAAAAAAGAAGCTGCTTGTACTCGTCGATTCTTCCACCACTTGATCCCTTGCACAACGATTGCAAATCGACTTACTGTTTGGTTCCACTGTTTGCCCGACAGAAGCAAAAAATGCATTAAATGCGTTAGCTACTGCTACTGGCTCCACAATCTCGGCACCTTCGGCACTCAGCACAATGGGATTGAAATGATAAGAAGAGGTGTTATTAATTATACTATTGACAATTTTCCATTCCTTTTTTGGGTTACCTTGTGCATCACGAAATTTAGACAAATAGTAGTTGTCACGGCAGTTTGAGATTTCCTTATTGATATTCTTACTCATTTTCTTAAACCGATTTTTTAAATTGGATTTAAGTGGATGTCTATGACACAATTTGCGCATTTTGTTTTTGAATTTAATTTTTTTCAGAATATTAGCATTTACCCAGGGCTTTAACCTAGTTTGCGAAGTTTTTACGTTTACAGTGAAGCTAGAGGTTTTAACATAGTTTTTGAGGATGTTCAAAAACGAGTCGTACGCTTTAGAAGCATTGACCACGGCATAGACTTCCTCCCAATTCTCAAAACGCAATTGGTTTTTTAGCAAATCATACCTTATTTTAGTAACCGATTGTGGAGAATTACTACAAGTTTGGTTCATACCAGTAAAACCTTTAAGTAATATACCAGTCATACAGTGGTCAGTTATTTGCAAGTCAAAGTTGATACCAAAACAATCACTTAGGAGGATTTTCGAAAAACGGCCGAAAACATGATCAATACACCTACTTGAGTTGGGCCTTGTAATTTCGTTTATAAAGGATGTAAGACCATGCTCAGCTGTAAGGGCAAGGTAGTTGTCAGACACAGTACTGGAAATAAGTATGTCAATGTTGAAGTCACCTAATATGACAAAATTAGACCCTTTCTCATTACTTAAAAAATCTGAAAAGTCATCCAGAAAAGATTGAGGAGTGGTAGTTTGTAATCTATACACACAAACAAAATCCAAAAATACACTGCGTACACCGATAGTAATTTTAATTAGATCAGCACTAGCCATGCTGCATTGCTCCACATTACAATCTTCACTTGTGTATATATCTCGCACAAAAACTCCTACACCACCTGCTGGATATAATTCATTTGGGTTTGCATAAAATTTATAACCGGGGATAGAATAGTCGTCAATTTCACAAGAGAAAATCCATATCTCAGAAATGAATATCAAATCAGGCAAATATTCAAAAGCTTCAAAAGCTTTGCCTCACACTACGGATATTTTGATGAACAACGAAAAAGGGTTTGCTCTCATTTGAATTAAAGCGAAAAATGTTATCACAATTACTATTAATGGTCGAAGTGATTGGGTTATTGCTATCTAGATCGATGTTATTATTAATGTTAAACATAATAAAGGTTAATAAAAAATCAAGAACAAGACAAATTAGTCTTGGAGTTTTACTAAATCATCGAATGATCTAATAGCAATAACCCTACCATTATCAACCTTACGCATCAATATTTGGGAGTTTTGAAACCACAAATATTTAAATTTATTAGCTACTTTTACTTTTTTTGCTTCCATAAGTAAAGCACGATTAAATTTAAATTATAAATTAAATTATCATTCAAAAAAATATTACCCCTTTTCCCCTCTACAAATAAACCAGCATTCAGCTTCTTGTTTGCAATCCTCTTTCCCTTCATAATCTTTTGTTTCACGGCTTGAGATGAGAGATGTACGAATAAAACGTCACGACATGCATCTTTGCTGGATCCCGCGGTGTCGGTGGGACTGGTGTTTGATGAATCGATGTTCTTCCGTATTCGCTTCACAAAGCATTTTGTTATTTCTGTGGGTTCAACAGAGATATTCAGCCCGTCAATAAGAATCTTCTCCAAACATTCGCTGGCATTGTTGTTGTTTAAACCCGGCACACCAACGATCTCAATTGAATTCTCTAAACATTTTTGTTCTCTCCAGTTGAGTCGATTTTCAAGAGACATCACCTTCTATTTCAATTGCGTGTTTTCCTCTTTGAGATCTGCCATCATGCCAAGTACATTTGTGTTGATTTTTTTTAAATTGATAATCTCTTTGTAGAGCATGTCTAGGGTTATTGCACTCTGGTGACGTTGTGCACTAGCGGCTGTCTCTGCGTTAGAAACCACTTGTTCATTTGCTTCTCCAGATGACTCATGCACATTCGAACACATAAGAGAATTTGGTTGCATATCATCGGACTTTGATCTTGGTTCTGTTACTGCTGCTACCGTTTTCTTACCAAGTCTAGTTGGCTGCTGACGATGACGGTTTGCCTTAGATGATGATGCACTTTTCAGTGGTACTTCTGTATGGTGTTGTTGCAGCGATTCCCGACGAAGAGCGGTGCACCTATCATATCGGTATTTAATGTCGTTAGCGCTCATGTAGTCTAGGTCGATTGAATCGATCATTTGTCAAGTGTGTGTAATCCCAACACTTACAGTACCGTTTTTCATTCTTACATGTAACCGCTGCCTCTCTACCCCCCGTCGTCGTAGTTGTTGGAGCAAATTTACGAGACAGTGTGTCATTTTAATTTTCTCATAGACTTTTATTTTTTACTTTAATTCCTCTACTGTACTTGCCTCATACAAAACCATCTTATTTATTTTTTCGTCATTTATTCCGTCGATATAGTACTCAATGATTGATTCCTCATCTAAATCACAGTACTTCGCAATGTCGATAATGACATACAAATACTCCCTCATTGTCTTATCTTTTCCTTCTTAATTTTTCTTGATCTTCGATGAACATCGCCTGAACTGACTTTATCCGAAAATTCTTTTTTGAGTGCTTCTTGCAGAGAACACGAATCATGAATATTTTTTTCTCCCTGTACATACAATTTTGCGACGCCCTTTATCAACTTCTTTTCATATATGTACCGTTGCATATGTACCCATTCATTTACATTTGGCGATCCTATGCCACTGAATTGCGAATCGGTTTAATCTAAGTCTTTAAATTTAAATGAACAATTCTCGTTCAGCGCTAATCGATGCGTGTGAGGCGAAAGAGAACGTCATACATTTCCCCAAGTGTGGTTTTCTGTTGCTGTATTCGTAGTTACTGCTATCGTTCGTGATGTTGTTAGTGGTTGTACATAGGATCGTTGGCTGCCGTCCTCCTCTACGTTGAAGCGACGAGAATTTAGGCTGTCTGTGTGTTGCATTAATTTGTGTTTCAACGTTTTGTTGTTGCCTGTAGTTGGCAATCCCAACCGTCGTAGTTCGTCTTTCAGTTTTTGTACCGTTGTTTTGTCCATCTGTCTGTGGTCACTTAATATAAAATTCTTACACAGCAATATCAAAGTTTTACAGAATAAATCTTATTTTTAGGAATACAAAATAATGTTTTCTTTCCTAAACAATCTACTGATTCACATACTCGTATACATATGATTTTTAGTTTACAAAATTCTTTTTCGCTTTACAAAATTCTCTTTTTTTTTACACAATCTAATTTTGTTAAATTGTAGTTTGGTACCTCTTTGTCTGGATCTTGATGGATCCGCTGTGGATTCCTGCCTCGGAATTCTGCTTCAGATTCTGTGGATGATGCCTCAGGATTCTGTGGATAATCCTGAGGGATTCTGTGGATGTTGCCTCAGGATTCTGGTTCCCGGTTGAGCCCCCAAATATTTAGTTCATCGTCGTCGAGTTAAACACTTGAAACACTTTTTTTCTAATTCTTCCAAACTTTATTCATAATTAAAGTTGTATACTTATTATTAATTTAGAACAATTTCAAGATTTCCACGTCTGGTCCGGTTGATTTCAGTTTGATGACTGTCATTTGTGCATGTCCTGTCATGTGTGTGTAATTGCGTACGCCTAGTAAACATGTGTTAGTGTGTGTGTGAGATCGTTGAGCTAGTATTGTGTCTGGATGGAAGGGATTGCCAACCATGCGCATCCCATATATATATGTATGTACGAGGGGCGTTCAACATATTCTCGGTATCGGGGTGAAGCTGTGGTTGTATATACGAATATAAATTGACTTACTTATCAAGTAATACTATTATTTTAGTGCATTCATGTAAAATTTCATATAAAAGTGATTATTAATTCGCATTTTATCTCTAGTTAAACGGAATCATAATGGCAACTGAGACGATGATGGTGAAATTTGAGCATCGCGCTGTAATTAAATTTCTCACTAAGCAAGGAAAAAGTCAAAAAACTATTCATGAAGAGATGGTGGCTGTTTACCAGGGTTCCGCACCTTCATTATCAACTGTGCAAAAGTGGTCAAGTGAGTTCAAGAGAGGCAGAGAGAGCATTGAAGACGACCCCCGCTCCGGCGCCCCGGCTACTGCTTGTACGGGAGAAAGCATCAAAGAAGTCGAAAAACTTGTTCTTGAGGATGCCCGAATAAAGGTGAAAATAATGGCAGAGATCACCATGCTTTCAATTGGTACCATTCACACCATTCTTCATGACCATCTTAACCTTTCCAAGGTCAGTGCAAAGTGGGTGCCACGAATGCTCACAGCGCCTCAGAAAAAAGTGAGAATCGCATGCTGTAGAGAGCTTTTGGAGATGTGTAGTGAGAACGCGGACGGTGTTATGGATCGAATTGTTACTGGGGACGAAACATGGGTCCACCACTATGACTCTGAAAGCAAACAAGAGTCCATGCAGTGGCATAAAAAAGGAACAGACCCCCCGAAGAAGTTCAAAGTCACTCCGTCGGGCGGGAAGCTCATGACCAGAGTTTTTTGGGACTCAAAGGGAATCTTGCTCATTGAGTACAAAAAAAAGGTGAAACCATCAACGCCACATCCTACGCTTCCACTTTGCACAATTTGCGGGAGGAAATTAAAAAGAAAAGACGGGGTAAACTCGCAGCGGGTGTGTTGATTCTTCATGACAACGCTCCTGTTCACACGGCGCGAGTTTCCAAGGCTGCTGCGCGAGATTGTGGTTTAGAAGAAATCCAACACCCACCCTATAGTCCAGACCTTGCCCCTAGTGATTATTTCCTGTTTCCGGATTTGAAAAAATGTCTTCGTGGAAAAAGATTTTCGGATGATGAAGAACTCAAGTCGGCAATAAATGGGTATTTTGCAGAGAAAGAGGAAATTTATTTTTTTGAGGGTTTAAAAAGCTTATCGCAAGATGTAACAAATGCATTGATGTTAGGGGAGATTATATTGAAAAATAAAAACAATTTAAATTGAGTTCACATTTTCCCTTCATATCGATACCGAGAATATATTGAACGCCCGTCGTATATATATATATGTATGCATGTAGTAAATGTAAGTAGGATAAGTAGATTAAGATTTATTTTTAGCCTACAAACTGGCTTTTAGTTTTAGGTTTTATTAAAAAAAATTACAAAAAGTCCATTCACTAAGTTTTTACTTAAAATTTATTTTCTTAGATTTAGTATTAATTAATGTGAAAATAAAAATAAATGTAGACTGTAAGATACGTTGAAAGACATAGTTTAAGTGTTATATTTAACTTAGGGTGCCCGCATGGGGCCAGTAAATTAGAATAAGATTATTTTTAAGTTATTTAAGCTAATTTTTAAGCATTTTTTTCTCTAGCATGTAAGAGTAAATTAACTAGTTAAATAAAAATGCGTTTAAACTGAACTGAACTGACACGGTGGTTATTCCGGGAGCTTTTTGAAGGTATACAAGGTGGTATACGCAACAAAGTCACTTTTTAAACGCTATAGACGTCTACAAAGCTCTTGTAATTGAAAATGTCTTAAGGACTTACGATTGTCAATATTCAAATGCTATCGATGCGGTAGAGTAGATCGAGATGGATGTGGAGTAGCAATACCGATAAGAAGATCTATTTAGCATTCGCTTGTGCCTGCAGTGAAAACGCGGTTAACAGAAAACATTGGAATTAGCTTAAAATTGTGTAACCGGAGAAAAACTAAAATCTTTTGTGATTACTTTCTCGGCGGTAGAAGCTCATTGGAAAAAATGATAGCTTTTAAGAGTAATCTCCGCAAATTATTCCCACTCCAAGATGAATTTGCGATTGGTAGGGACTTAAAATCTAGACATAGAGATTGGGGTTGCTTACGGGTCTACAGTAAGAACCTGTTAGGTCTATGTTTAACTTTTCCAGCATCTGTGATATTCCCGTCTAGTCCGACCTTTTCTAACCGTAGTCTACCTGTGCTTGATTTATTTTTGTCTAATATGCTTCGTTACCTTTCCCAACCGGTTTCCATTAACGACCTCAGCTCTGATCATAACCCTGTGTTTTGTCGGCCTCGCAAATCAGGTGTGCAAAAGGTCGCATGTGTGCTCATGCTCATCTCAAAAATGGGAATTGGAATCGTTTCCGGTCAGTACTAATTGCCAAATTCCGGAACTTTCCCTGTAATGTAGACAGCATTACCTCCACTGACGATGTTGATTCCATTGACTCATTCAGTTTCAGTTTTCAATGCATTTTATTTTCTTAACCACTAACTCTTACATACTAACAAAAATGCTTAAATGCTAGCTTACAATTACTTAACAATCTTATACTAACTAACTGGCCCCACACAGGCACTCTAAGCTACTCTAAATTCTTATATCAATGTGTTTCAACTTCATTTACATATTCTTTAAAAATGTTTTGTATACTTAGGGTTAAGAACAAATTGTTAAAAAAAACTTATTCTATGAATGTAATTTTTTATTTTTTAAAACAACTTAATATCTAACTTAAAATAAACCTAGTCTAGCTAACCTACATACACAATAAACCTATGTAAGCTGGCCATCGCTATTCACAGATCAACTAGATTGATCAGCTCTGCCTCATTATTGAAGCTGGTCCGCAATTGACGGAAACGACGACGAAACATCTTCCCCATCCGAACGACATCCCTCTTATAGCGATTCCCCACCGCCCTACTGAACCTGAGACAATCCACACTGCTGTGTTCGACGTCTCTATTGTAGTTGCGTCGCCTGTCCCCAGCTGTCCGAGCGATATGGAAGATTAACGGGACCGCTGATCTATCCTGGATCAACCCTATCTAATCTAGGTAGAGGAGTGCTTCCGGTGGAACGAAGCCGTCAGAGCGCATATTCTCGTGGTAAAGGTAATTGGGGTAGTAAGCCCCAGATATCAGGTTATTCGTCGGGGTCATTGCTCTTGCAATGTGCCATCGAGTCAGCTTAATTACAAACTTGTCAACTCGTATTAGGTTCGCCCTGTTGTAAAGGACCTCATTAGGATAAAATTTCTTGTACTCCGACTCTGGTGTTCTGTACAAGCGAAGACAAGCCCTAAGGCAAGCTCTCTCAAACACCCGAATCTTTTCCATTAAACTTGCTCGTAAATTGAACCACACGGGACAACCAAATGCAAACATGGGCCATATAGCAGATTACCTTTACCCTCGTATCGAGTTGGCTGCTTTGAAACAATCTCTTTGTAAGGGCAAAAGCGCCTTTAGCTCTGGCCAGAGCAGCATCTACATTTTTTCCAAAATACAGAAACTGATCTAGCCAGATCCCAAGGTATCTGACTACATTTCGACAGGCAAGAGGCTGTCCGTGCTGTCCAATAATCGAGAACTTTCGCCAATTTTTCCTGGTATCCCTAGAGGCTCCAGACAACGGCGTCCTAAAGAGAATGGTTTCCGACTTCTGAAAGTTGTTTTTCATTTTCCAGTCATCGCAAAATCGTTTTATCTTATCGAAGTCACGCAGGAAGAGAGTAAATTTGGACCTGTTCTGTACGCTATCAAATAGTCTGCGTACGCAAAAGTATGGTGAAGTGAACCTATCAAGTCGCTCGTATAAATGTTGAACAAAATCGGCGAATTGACCTCGCCTTGCTGAAGACCATTTTTAATTTGAAATATTCCAACAGAAGTCACATCACCATTTTTCACGATGAACTGTCTGTTGGTTAGCATATTATAAAGAATGTACAAGAGTGGTTTACTAATCCCCAGCCTAGTCAGCTTATAGAAAAGACCCTCTAACCATACAGTGTCGAAGGCCTTCTCCAAGTCATCAAGGCAGGCACCAGTACAACTCCTCCAATTCCGCAATTTCGTTGGGAACTGTAATTTCGGTGCTAAAACCGCAATGGTCGCTGTCACACACGAATATGCGCAGACAGTTTATTGTTTGTAAATTCGTACCTGTCAGTCGTATACGTTCGTCGTACAGCAGTAGATCCAAATAAGACCCGCCTCTGGGAAACGACGGGTTATCCGTCGCTTTTTGACCGAATCTGTACATGACATCGTGCTGACCCCACCAATCGAGTAGTAGGTTCCCTCTAGTATTTGGCAAATTATTTCCCCAATCTCTGTGTTTAGCGTTGAAATCCAGGCCGGTTATAAAATAATTCTCCCCTGATTCCAGCCTCAGAAGTGGAAAAAGCGGGTCGAGCTCTGTAATGAATAGAGTGGATTGTGAATCGTCAGGTGCATAAACAGAGGCCAAGTACAGCCGCTTTCCAGTGCGGAGCGGTATGTAAATGACGACTGCCTCCAACACCCGGAACCTGCGCAGCAAGCCCTTGTACACTCTGTGCAATTTTATACCTCTTTTAATGAAGATCGCGACACCGCCTCCACGTTTGGATCTGGGCCGGTTTCTTCTTCTAACTATATAATTATTGTACTCCAGTTTGTGCTTATCGGTTACCTTAGTTTCGCTAGCGAAAAGCACATCAAGAGTTTGGTCTTGTAGCAATTTAAACATTGCGGCTCTTCATTCAATCCTAATCAGTGAATTAACATTCACCGCAAGGACCTTCAAAGTTTGCTCCACCATGTGCGTACCCATTACGACATGTGTTGCGTTAGGCCCGGCAGCAGCGCGTAGATCTGGTCCACCCGCTTGGCTTGTTCTTGTACCTGCTGTTGCAGTTGAGCCATCTGCCCTTGGATTGCGAGCAAGATGGCCAGCATGTTAGTTGCAGCTTCCGTTGTTCTCGGCGTTGGCGCCGGAGAAGCAACAGTCGCTTGCTGTACCGTAGCCCCTCTACCTGACGCCATTTGGGCGTAGGAAATTTGAGACGTGACGGCTGGTGTTTGGAACCTAACAGGTGAACGTTTGACCTCCACCTTCTGCTGCCGAGCCAGTTTTGCTTTCTTAATATCAGCGAACTGAGGACAACCCCGATAGTTTGCGGTATGTCCCATGTTCCCACATAACACGCACGAGAGCTGCGACCTATCGGATGCTCCGCCAACACCCAAAGCACACTCCTCAGAACTGTGGTTCTTAGCGCACTTCACGCATCGCGGCTGCATTTGGTCTAGGACATTGATACTCCTTATACTATCCAGACGGCTTTCGGGACTGACCTAAACCAGGAAGAACGGCAGACTCCGTTCCTCCCGCCTGGCTCTAGCTGTGGTAAATGGCTTTACCCCCACAAACTTCAGTCCTTCGCACTCCTTCTCTTTGAGCAGTGCCAGGATCTCCTCAGGATCAGAAGACGGTTCCAATCCCTTCAGCAGCATATTGCCGCTTTTCACACTTCGGTGTGAATGAGAAGTGCTCCGTCGTCGTTTCCTTTAGGAGCTCTTTCACTTTCGCGTAGCCCTCTACTGTATTACAGTGGATGGCATGACGATCGTTCCCCAATCTCTTAATGTTAAAATTGTTACCAATGACCAACTTACACAGGTCCTTGGTTGCACTTACCTCTAATTTATAGGTATTGATAGGAGAAGGAGATTCTTCTTCTGCTGCTGCTGCTGTTGTTGTTGCTGCTGTTGCTGTTGCTGCTGCTGCTGGTGTTGTTGTTGCTGCTGCTGTGTTTTCAGGTGTTGTTGTTTTTGCAGCTGTTGCTGTTTCTGCTGCTGCTGTTGTTTCTGCTGCTGCTGTTTTGTTTGCTGCCGTTATTGTTTCTGCTGCTGCTGGTTTTGTTGTTGCTGCAGTTGTTGTTTCTGCTCTTGTTGCTTTTGTTGTTGGGAGCTCAACAACAATTGCTCCCTCTGCCTACGTGCTATTTGGTTTTGCTTAATAGCAAGTACTTTTTCTGTCAGCTTTTGTATGCTGCTGTTAATGTTGTTTACTTCCTCATCTTCATCTTCCGACTCAGATGCCCCTAGAGAGGCAAAGTTGTTATTGCCCCCCCTCATACTGGACCTCGTCAGAGATGTACCTCAGCGCATCATCTGATTGTATTTTGCTTTGTTGTGTTGTTTTATCTGTTAAAACGGCACTTATTTTTTTTCGTTAAATTAGGAGGGGTTTTTAACCTCTTCCTCCTTTTGGTGACTTTCGCCACGGCACCGGCAAGAGTATTGTTGCCTTTTTCAAATCCCGATATGGGAAGAGCGGAACGCTCTCCACCATCCATCACTTGATTACTTTCCTTATTTTTGTGGTTGGTCTTGTTTTATATTATTATATGAATATATTTCCACAATTTGAGGAGATAAAAAGTTCCGAGTTTGACCCGGGATACGAATCCGTGTCCCACGATTCGATGACTGACGCCGCTAACCGTTGGGCTACTGAGTCAATTAACGAAATTGTAACTGATTCTATTTAGGAGGAAACTGAAATTACTATTATTTTTTTTACTTTACGAGAAGCCGAAATACGTCTATTCTCACCGGAGATCTGTCCATTGTCTCATATTTTAGCAAACATGTACTAGACACTATTGAATTATGTGTTCGTAAAGTCCCTGAAACAACCTCGGCAATCAAGCTTCCCCCTTACATCCTTGAACTCATTCAAATTAGGAATGCTTGTCGAAGACATTGGAAAATATACTGCCAACTGTTCTACAAACATAAAGTTTCCAACCTCAATAATCTTATCTCCAAACTTATTTTTGATTACAACAATAAGAAGTAGAACACCGAATTATGATCTCTGGACGTAAGTTCAAAACCTTTCTGGAATATTGTCAAAGTGGTTGAAAAGAAAATAGATTACTTCCCTTTCTTAAGGATTCATATACTACGTTCTAAAAAATCTCTAAACATATTGAAGACAACAACCTAATTCCCGATACACAATTTGGTTTCAGGCGCAATCACAGCACGACCCATCAAGTGCTAAGGATCTGCAATCATGTTAAATCGTTCGTGCTACAGGCAAATCAACAGGCATTACATTATTAGACGTCGAAAAAGCTTTTGATTCTGTCTGGCATGACGGGCTTATATACAAAATGATAAATTTCAATTTCCAACCAAATCTCTGTAGAATTGTCCGTAGTTTCTTGTCCAACTGCCATTTTAAAGTCTCCAGCATTGTCTACTTTTATTCTGGTGTTCCTCAAGGCTCAGTCCTTGGACCTGTTTTGTATAACCTGTTTACTTCCGACGTACCATCTTTACCCAACTGTGAAGTTGCGGCTTTCGCAGATGATATAGCGATATTCTCTTCTCACGCTCTCAACATCGAAAGGAGTCTCGACTATGGTTTGAAAATATTTCAAATTTATTTTAATAAATGGAAAATACAACTAAACGAGCACAAGCTACAGCAATTTTTTTTACTATTAAAAGAAAAGCCTGTTTTCTACCTAGTGGAAAATTACATGTGAATGGGGCTAGTATAAGTTGGGAACCCTCAGTAAGGTACGAGTATTTAGGAATTCACTTGAATTCCAAGCTAACATTTAATATGCACATCACAAATACCTTAAACAAAATTTCTGTTGCCACCAAGATGTTATACCCCTTCATAAACCGAAAGTCAAGACTGTCAAATGCCAATAAAATAACGATGCTTAAAGTTATTTTTCAAGCACTACTGCTTTATGGTTACTAAGTGTGGGGTAATTGCGTGAAAAGCCATCTTCAGAAATTGCAGGTTTCTCAAAATAAACTTTTGAAAATGATGCTTAATTTACCTTGGTATAACTCAACGCGCTATATTCATCAAAAGGCGAATGGTGAATTAGTGCTTGATAGAAAACTAAAATTGAATCAACGTTTTCTTGTTCGATGTGATTCTGTTGATAATCCTTTAGTTAATAACCTGATACTCTTGCTTTAATTTATTTACCTATTCTCTATTCATTCTTTTTGTTATTTGTTTAACTGTTATATTTATTTTACTATTTTTCATTTATTAGTTATTTATTCTTTTTTATATTAATTTATTTGTATATTTAACCTTATCTATTCATTTGTCTAATTTATTTATTTACTTATCTATCTATTAATTTAGGTATTTATTTATTTATTTATATATATATATATTAGGGTGGTCCTTATTTGTATGAAAGAAAAAAAATTTTTCTATGCAGCACCTGTTTTTTTGTTCCAATATATTTAAAAGGTGTGCAAAAAAAAATTCAAGAAAATCGGCTTATATTAACAAGTGCCACAATGAGCCTGAAATCTTAAGAATTCTCTTCTAGGTGGAAAAAAACAAACACCCAAATAATTTTAATAATTTATTTTTAAAGGGATATTTTCATAAATAATAATAAGCAGATGAACATTTTGTAGGTAATAAATAGATTTGTAGATGATATTTGTACAAATAATTTATACACAAATAAATAATGAAACTCAGTCATCGTAACGAGTTTTGTGACTTTCTCGACTACATCCTCGGCAGTTTTGGCGATAATTTCTCACAGTCTGAAAATTTTAAATTTGAATAGATGTTATTTAAAATTTAAAGCATATTATTAAGATAATCTGTGAGTTCTTTTAAGCAAATGAAAATGGTATTCACTTGAAGTAAGAATTGATTTTGATCTTCGTTTTTAGTGAGTTTGTTATTGAATTCTTTCATTAGTTTAACTCCACGTTCAGCTGTATCAGTAACTACTTTTAATGATCCGATTATTTCCTTTGCTTGCCTATAATCTGGTTGGTCATTCCAAACTGTTGGATCAATGTGCAAAGAGTCTGCAGATAAGCCAAATCTTTTGAAAATTTTCATAGATTTAGCTGACATTAGATCTGATGGCAGATTTTTGGTAATGAAGTGTGAAATATCAGCTGGTTTCAGATGTAATTTCTTCTTTACTTCATCCTCCTTTTGGTCATCTCCTTCCAAAACCTTTAAAACCATTGTTCGCTTTTCTTCAACATTCAGCCTGTCATCGAAAAATGAAAACGCTGCACATTCCTCATTCAGGTGCCATAAATGATTAAGGAACTTATTTATTGGAATTTCAGCTATAGCTTTATCATCTTTTCTATAGGAATTGAGGCTTTTTAGAAAATAAATTAATAAAAAAAATAAATTAATAAAAAAAATAATTTAATTAAAATTAATGTTATTTAATGGTGCTTTAAGACATCTGGCACAGAAAACCATGATTGTGTGTAGCATTTGATAATAAAGTAGCAAATAGTTGACAAAGCTCTTTTATCTTTCGCGTTCAGCTTGATTTGTTGCCGAAATAATATTATTTTAAGGCAATATATTTCTTTTGCCATCCACTGAGCAATATGAGAAGCTCCTGGTGCCCAAAATTTAATGCAACTTGGAGGAGTTCCTCCCAAATAAATAAAAATCAGTACTAGAAACTCCTTATAGTCATCCCGAAGGAAATTATCTTCTAGCCTTTTCATAGCAAATACCAAAATTTTTTCCCTTACATCTGCAAGGACGTTCACAGCCGTTTTGTCCATATACCATATGAAAATTTTACTTTCATGAATCGTTTTCCACTGAGTTTTAAATCTTTTAAACAAAAAAATATCAGGTCCGAAAATGGATGCAATTTAGATGCATTAAATACTCCTTGAAGAACAATTTCAAAAATTTGATGTCTGCAAGCTAGGTAGATTACTTTCGAGTATCTCGACCAAATTTGTTTCCTAACAAGACACAAGCTCCGTTCAAATGCCCGGTGTTAGATGCAGTTGTATCAAAAACAAAAGCTTGCATTTTATCCATCAATGACCAATCTTCCAATACTTCGTACACTGCAGATGATACTTCAATACCATTTCCAGCTGAACGTTCCAGTATTCCAAGGAGTTGTTCAATTTTTGGAGCTGTTGCAATAATTGGAAATCTGTCAACTTTAGCTTGGCCAGTATCGGGAATGAGTTTGGAGTCACAGTGTATAACGCAAAGTTTAAACTCAAGTTGGCAAATTTTGTTTTACTTGCTGTAGCTGTTTGTTAGCGAAAATATTGACGAGAGAGCCTTTTAGAGGTGCGGTTAGTCACGAATTTTAAAGGATCTAAAGAAGTGGCTTCAATACAGACTGTCAATAGGTGAGCGGCATCTCTGTCACTTATTTTACATTCATCAAGAAAGGAAAACAATTTTCCTTTCTCCTCCTTCTATCTTTCCGCCCGCGCCCTGGCAACAGTAAAAGGGTATCAACCCCTTAGGCGCGCGTAAATTATAAAAAAAAAAAAAAAAAAAAAATCGAGCACTGCCGATAGCCTGGAAGTTATAATGTCTACTCCATTTCTTTTCAAGCCTGACGGCCCTGGCACTGGCAATTCAGACATAGCATTTTTTCAACTTCAAGCTCCTCTTTTCCAGATGAAAAAGTAGTATCTAATTCCACTAGCAAAACAATTTGTTCATTCAAATATATAAACATAACAAAACCACCACCTACCTTTGTGATAATTGAATGAACTTTGATCTTCAACTCCTTGTTTGGTTCTCTTCTCACGATCCTCTTTTCTTTTTTCCATAGCTGCAAGCTTGTAGTCCGTTCCAAGCATACACCCAGATCGACCTTTCTGTCTCTGTAAAAACAACAACTTTTTATCCTCTTCAATATTCACTAAATCTAAGGCTGATGCATGCGCGATATCAAATAAATCGTTTAAGGTTTCCGCAAAATCATTTTTTTTTGCGTTGTATCAGTGTTTCTGTTTTTACTTCTCTCAATGTTTCGTAGCTCTTCGTAAAGTTTTTCAATTGTTTTAAGCAATGACATCGATCAAGAGTAGGAATCTTGCTTTTTTCCAAAATATAAAACACTTATCTATTACTAAACTAACACTATTTGCTAAACTTAACTTCACTCTTCGCATATTATAAAAAAGAACACTAAGTAGATCTCGTTTTGAAGGTAATTTAGAACCTAGAGTTTGATTTTTCATAACACTGACCAAAAATAAATTTTCACGTGGCAATTTTTAATACTCGTAACTTATCGCGGGCTACTAAAAGTTTTCAATGACAGAAATAATGAAGTGCATTTTAAACTCCATCACCTACGCCTGCTTAGAACAAAAATCAATCTTTATACAAGAGAGTGAAAGAAATTTATCTGCATTACATACAATACAAAAAAATTAGAGTAATGTTTTTAGATGTCATGGAACAAAAAATTGGGTGCTCAAAAAAAAAATCCGACTTCTGAAAATAAGGACCACCCTAATATATATATGTTAATGTTATATTATATATTATATATATATTTTTTTTATATTCCACTTTCCCTTCGTAGAGATAATTAACATCCATTTATATATATACGAGTATATATTATATATTCATAATAATATTACAGATGAAAGATAAAATATGTGTTATATATATCTCTGTACTGTAAAACGTGTAGTAACGAAACCTTGTAATTTTTATGCGAAATAAAGAAGTATATATTTATCTTTCTGCTCAATATGATATAGCTAAGATTGTTTCGCAATAAAATATAGCGATTTGTGCCTAAAACGAATAACTTAGCTTTCTTAAACGAGACTTAGTTAATAATTTTGTAGTTTTGGAAGCGGAACCCTGCGCCTTTTTTGGGTTTAAAACACATATTCAATCAATACTGATTGTTATGGTAAGAGAACCTGCGTTGTTTCATAGCCCCCGTTCGTTAGTTAAGAAAAGATTTTTACTGTGTTACGAGTATGTACTTTTAAGCTGTTAATGGACTAATTCATTTTGAACCTGATACTCAGCATGCTATTGCAAAACGAGATTTTAATTTATTTGCGATTTTTGCTGGCTAGTTTAAAAATCCGCTATTTAATCACCACTCCATAAGGCGTAGAGGTGAACGTACGTAATTTTCCACAGCCTAAGATCTCCATTATTCTTTGAAATACCTTTTACTTGAAGTTACTAGGCTGGTCTGAGTGACAAGTGTGTGGAGCTTCCAATCTCAAAAAGACAATTTTATTAAAATGCTTTATTACTGCTTTCATCGTATGGTTTGACACTGCGAAATATTCGAACCACTTGGTGAATTAGTCTTTTTTGACAATTTTTGATAACGTACGTTTTTGTTGCAGTTTTTGACATTATTGCCTAGCTTAATTATATGTAAATTAATAAATAAGCGGTTTATTAAAAAAAAATTACCAAATTTATTCAAATTTTTAATTCTAATACAATATACTCGTACAACAAGTGTGAGACTGGACATGTTGAAGTCTGGTGTGTTGGTCTTTTGTACTTTGGATATTGTACTCGTACATAAGAAGGTCGAGGGAAGATATTACTTTTGAGTTTGTATGTTTGTTGACGATTAGGTTTTTTTTATTATTTATGCGCGCCTAAGGGGTTAGATACCCTTTTACTATTGCCAGGGCGCGGGCGGAAATGTACAAGGAGGAGAAAGGAAAAATTGTTTTTGTAGTGGTTTGAAACTCAGGTGTGTTTGGTTTCGATATTCGCTCTCCAGGGGTGGGAGTCCGAATAGGACGGAGAGTTTTTTCTTCACTCAGAGTGATTCGAAGTTTTTGTAATTCGCAGTATTTTTTTGTGCTTGAAACTCTACAACAGCCAAATCTACGTGTCAGTGTTATGCCTTCACACGCAGAATTTTTCTGTCTGAGTTCCAATCACACAAATAAAAAACTTGAAAGACTTGTCATGGGCAGGAAACCTTGACCCTGCGAATGAGAAGCGATTGCTAGTACCACTACACCACGGCCACCCACGGTCGAAGGATAACACCACTTTTGTATTGGCTTGTTGTTGTTCTGATCGCACCGTGCCATTATCGGGAACATGACTGCGTGATTTTTGCATGTAAACAGTTTCAAAGGAGGTGTGTTTGTTGATAACTACTTCCCGTTAACTCCCTCCTTTGTTTAAGAAGACCGCTCCGCGTCTTCATAGCTTCTTACTAGTATTTGAAGTGTTTCATCTCATTTATCTAGGAGGTGCTCAGCAGTGAGTTGAGGTGTTACATGTCTTTTAAAATAGATTACAACAAATGTTAAAATAAGTCCTGTTACCGATAATAATACCATAGCTGATAGCACTATTGCTTGCTTCCAATCGCTGGGATTCTAGTATGCTTATATTGCCGATTTTCATTTCTCGTCTAAGGATTCTAATTAAATTCCAACTTCGAATTTATCAATAGCATAAGACTTCAAATAATTCTGAATCATGTTAATTGGATAATCGTTGTGTTCTAGAAGTTAATTAGGTAGCCTCCAATTAATTTTTCATTATTTACGGTGTGTTGTCCTGATATCTGTATTGCTCCATCTTTAATTATTTTTATATCTTGATTCTTTTCGTTAATTTTATTGCATGTGACGTTTTGGTCGCTAAGCCATCTAGACAAACAGGTTACAGAACGTGTACTAATAAGTTCTTTTTTTACAAGTGTTTATGTTAACCAACTTAGATCTACATTTTATAGTTTCTTTTTCTCTTATGGCTCTTGTTTCATACAATTTACATTTTTGTATATGACAGGATATTTAATACAGATTATAATAATACCATCTTTCTGTAGTATCTTAAATTCGGAAACATCGATTAAATCCGAAATGGTAAATGTTTTAATTAGTTCTTCCTTTACGATATTATTTATATGCTTAATGTTCAATATAGCAGGATTTAAAATATTCAATTTAGCTAAAGTGAGTGTATTGATTACATTTTGTAATTCAAATATTATGAGTTTACATTTCTCACCAATAAGCTCGTTTTTGATCGTATGATTCACAGATTTAATAGCATCGAATAGTTTTGAGTTAATTACAAATTGTCCATTATTACTTTTAATCAAATCATTTGCTTTGTTTTCAATTCCCAGTTCATCGTCGTGCTGTGGTGAACCAGCGGTCTACTTCCAAATGGTTCTTAATATATCAATTGCTCGTGTAGAGCCAGCGATTATTAGCTGATGAAGGAGTGCCTGTATGATATTCTAATTATTGTCGTGTTCATTTACACGTGGCGTATCAGTGTATCAGTTCTTCTGTAACCTTAGTTAAGAAATATTGCACCTATATATATGTATATGATTTCAGTCACATGAAATATATTGGAGGTTTTTTCATAGATCAGTGAATCACCTGTTTCAATGAGTTGTCTCTAGTATAAACGATAATTTCAGCATCAGTCAGTGTGGAGGTAATTAGGATTAATAGGAGTGGTAGGAATCACTTTTCAGTGCATTTCTATGCATTTTTATTTATATCCCTTAAATTACTCCTACTTGCTAGACAAAAAAAAACGCTTAAAAATTAGCTTAAATAACTTAAAATTATTTTATACTATATACTACATATATACTATATACTATAAACCTAACACTTAAACTATGTCTTTCGACGTATCTTACAATCTAATTTAGTTTTTATTTTAACACTAAATAATACTAAATCTGAGAAATCTTTTCTTGACCTTTTTCTTTATTTTATTATAAAACTTAAAACTAAAAAACCTACAGACTACCTAAAAATAAATCTTAATCTACTTAACTTACTTAGATCTAACACAAATATAGACATACATAAATTTATATATACATAATATACAAATATATATATATATTTTTTTTTTTAGATTTTTTTTTTGTTTTTATTTTTATTTTTTTCTTAAAACTAACTTAATTCTACCTAAAACTATGTAAGCCGGCCATGGCTAAAAAAAATTAGGTTCTGCCTCTTGGCTTCACATGAAGCTCCCTATCACTGGAGGAGTTCGACGACGAAGCATCCTCCCCTTCAACAAGTCACCAAAATTGCTGGTGCTGCTGACCAACAGCCCTACTGTCGTAATTCCCTAACGCCCTACTGAAACGGAGACGCTCCGCACTGCCATGTGCCACGCCTCTGTCGTAGTTGAGTCGCGTGTCCGCAGCTGTAGGAGCAACATGGAAAATTAGCGGCACCGCCAATCTGTCTTGGATCAGACCTTTGCTATATAGATAGAGGAACGCTTCTGGAGGAATATAGCCGTCAAAGCGAACTCTCTCGTGATACATACATATAATTGAGGTAGTAAGCCCCGGAGATCAGATTGTTCTATGCGGTCATTGCTCTTACAACGTGCCTTCGATTCAACTGAATGACAAAATTGTCCACTTTTATTAGATTGGCCTTATTGTAACATCATTAGGATAGAATTTTTGTGCTCAGACTCTGGTGTTCTGTATAAGCGAAGAGAAGTCCTAAGATAAGCCCTCTCAAACATCCGAATCTTTTCCAATAAACCTGCTCTCACGTTGAACCACACGGGACATCCAAATACAAGCATAGGACGGATAAGATCACCTTTACCCTCGCATCGAGTTGGCTGTTATAAAACAATATCTTTGTAAGGGTATGTTTCTTAAAATACAGATATTGATCTAGCCAGATCCCAAGGTGTCTGACTACATTTTGACAAGCAAGTGGCTGCCCGTGCTGCCCCACAATCGAGAACTTTCGCCAATTCTTTCTGGTGTCTCTAGAGGCCCCAGACAAATGCGTCCTAAGCAGAATGGTTTCGGACTTCTGAAAATTGATTTCCAACTTCCAGTCGTCACAATATCGTTTAATTTTTTCGAAGTCACGTTGCAGTTCAGGTTCAGTTTTAAAGCATTTTATTTCCTTAATCACTAACTCTTACATACTAACAAATAATGCTTAAATGCTGGCTTAAAATTACTTAACAATCTTATACTAACTTACTGGCCCCACACAGGCACTCTAAGCTACTCTAAATTCTCATAGCTATGTCTTTCGACTTTATTTACATTTGCTTTACTAATATTTGTTTTCTATACTTAAGGCTGAGAAAAAATATTAGTTTTAGTTTAGTTTTATATGCATCTTATTTTCTTAACACTAACTCTTACACTCTAACAAAAAATGCTTAAATGCTAGCTTACAATTACTTAATAATCTTACACTAACTTACTGGCCCCACACAGGCACTCTAAGCTACTCTAAATTCTTATAGCTATGTCTTTCGACTTCATTTACATTTTCTTAAAACTATTTATTTTGTATACTTAAAGCTAAGAAAAAAATTTGTTAACAAAACTTAGCATATGGACATAATTTTTTATTTTTAATAAAAACTTAGTATTTAACTTAAAATAAACCTTAGCCTACCTAAACTAACTGTACAATACACACATAAACACACATAGACGTTATACACAATCATATACATATATCAGTATACATATATCAGTATACACCTTTGTATACACTGATATATGTATATGTTTCTTAAATGCTAACCTAAACATATGTAAGCTGGCCATCGCTATTAACAAAGCAAATATATTGGTCAGCTCTTCCTCATTAGTGAGGCTGGTCCGTAATTGACGGAAACGACGACAAAACATCTTCTCCATCATTCAACCACCAGAAATGCTGGTGCTGCCGAACGACATCCCTCTTATCGCGATTCCCCACCGCCCTACTGAACCTGAGACGATCCACACTGCCGTGTGCGACGTCTCTGTTGTAGTTGAGTCGCCTGTCACCAGCTTTCCGAGCGATATGGAAGATTAACGGGACCGCTGATCTATCCTTGATCAACCCTATCTGATCAAGGTAGAGGAATGCTTCCAGTGGAACGAAGCCGTCACAGCGCACACTCTCGTGGTAATGGTAATTGGGGTAGTAAGCCCCAGATATCAGGTTATTCGTCGAGGTCATTGCTCTTGCAATGTGCCTTCGAGTCAGCTTAATTACGAAGTTGTCCACTCGTATTAGGTTCGCCCTGTTGTAAAGGACCTCATTAGGATAAAATTTCTTGTACTCCGACTCTGGTGTTCTATACAAGCGACGACAAGCCCTACGGCAAGCCCTCTCAAACACCCGAATCTTTTCCATTAAGCTCGCTCGTACATTGAACCACACGGGGTAACCAAATGCAAACATGGGCCATATAGCAGATTACCTTTACCCTCGTATCGAGTTGGCTGCTTTGAAACAATCTCTTTCTAAGGGCAAAAGCGCCTTTAGCTCTGGCCAGAGCAGCATCTACATTTTTTCCAAAATACAGAAACTGATCTAGCCAGATCCCAAGGTATCTGACTACATTTCGACAGGCAAGAGGCTGTCCGTGCTGTCCAATAATCGAGAACTTTCGCCAATTTTTCCTGGTATCCCTAGAGGCTCCAGACAACGGCGTGCTAAAGAGAATGGTTTCCGACTTCTGAAAGTTGATTTTCAACTTCCAGTCATCGCAAAATCGTCTTATCTTATCGAAGTCACGCTACAAGAGAGTATTAATGACCTCGATTTTTTGACCTGTTCTGTACGCTATCAAATCGTCTGCGTACGCAATAGTATGGGGAAGTGAACCTATCAAGTCCCTTGTAGAAATGTTGAATACTCGTAGAATCGGCGAATAGACCGCGCCTTGCTTAATTTTTAATTTGAAATATTCCAACAGAAGTCACATCACCATTCTTCACGATGAACTGTCTGTTAGTTAGCATATTATAAAGAATGTACAAGAGTGGTTTACTGATCCCCAGTCTAGTCAGCTTATAGAAAAGACCCTCTAACCATACGGTGTCGAAGGCAACAAGGCAGGCACAAGTACATTGTTTTTCCCTTTATTGCATTGGATGTCAGACAGCAGTTTAGACGCGGCATGTGAGATATCATGTCCCACTTTAAAACCAAATTGATTATTCGGAATTATATGTTTGTCCTCAACCCACCAGTCAGATTGAGGACTAGGACTTACTGATATTCGGAAGGAGACTTATCGACCGGAGATTCGCCGGATTGGATATATCCTTTCCCTTTTTGGGGATAGGTTGAACCACCGCCGTTTTCCAATGAGCAGGATAATGCGCATTATTCATTGCATTATTAAACAGGGTGATGTAGTTGTCCACCGCTTCTAGAGGAAGATGTCGAAGCACTATGTTTGGAATACCATCGGTCCCCACTGATTTCTTAACTCTGATTGTGTCGAAGATCTCACGGAGTTCTTCCTTCGAAATGAACGGTGGTAGGTCACCCTCTCTGGCAATGACATTATTTGCCATATTTTCGCCGCTGAACCGGGTGAAACCACAGCTTTGGATCGCCAATTCTCTATTTCATTTCGAATGTAGCAGTTGTCCATCAAGACGCGATTGTCCAGGTCATAATTAGGGCCAATGATATCAATGGCCTTGTATACTTCCTGGAAAGTCGCCCTTATGGTCTCAACCTTCTCCTGTGGATCCTCGATCAGAAAGAAGTCGTCATCGTCAGCGGCTTCATTTGGATCAATACCTGCTATTGTCAGTAACCGTTCGTTGTCTGTTGTCCGGGCTTAAACACTGAAGGTCGTTTTGATTTTTTCTCCGAAATAGTTTATTTATTTGCGGAAACATATTCGGGTTGCTGGTGTTTACAGCCCGAACCTTGTTGTTCCAATAGAAACTTACAGAAATTCTGTAATTCTCTTTTATTAGCGTTTGAATATTTTTAATCGACGACTTCAGTGTCCTAATCTCCGGGTCTTGTCTGTCAGTTAACTGTCTATACAAGTTTTTGAGTCTTGTCAGAAGTCTACTTTTCTGTCGGTGCAGTGCGTCACTAGTAGGATTGCGGAACAGGTCTTCGTTAGTCGTACTTCGATACCGCGATATTGTAGTGTCCATAGTTTGTTTAATTGTCTCGTCCATTTGTTTTAGGTAATTGTCGATCTCCTCGTTTGACAAATTAATATTGGACGGTGGGTGGAGCGTGTTCGAGGAGAGCGCTCTTGCCAAGGTTGCGGAGAAGCGTGTCCATCGGGTCTTACTGTAGTTGTAAGAATATCTTTGGAGAAACTCCTCCAATTCCGCAATTTCGTTGGGAACTGTAATTTCGGTGCTAAAACCGCAATGGTCACTGTCATACACGAATGTGGGCAGACAGTTTAGCGTTTGTAAATTCGTAACTGTCAGTCGTATACGTTCGTCGTACAGCATTAGATCCAAATAAGACCCGCCTCTGGGAAACGACGCTTTAAGACCGTCGCTTTAAGACCGAGTCTGTACATGACATCGTGCTGACCCCACCAATTGAGTAGTAGTTTCCCTCTAGTATTTGGCAAATTATTTCCCAAATCTCTGTGTCTAGCGTTGAAATCCCCGCCGATTATAAAATAGTTATCTTCCAATTCCAGCCTCAGGAATCGAAAAAGCGTTTCGAGCTCTGAGATGAATAAAGTGGATTGAGTAACCTTAGGCGCATAGAGAGACACCATGTACAACCGCTTTCCACTACGGAGGGGATATACACGATGCATGCCTCCAGCACCTGGAACCTACGTACTACACGACTGTATACTCTTTTAAAACGTATACCTTTTCGTACGAAAATCGCAACGCCTCCTCCCTGAATGGAGTTGGGCTGGTTTCTCCGTACTATTTTGTATATTCTGTGCCTCATTTTGTGTTTCTTGGTAAGCTTAGTTTCGCTAACTAAAAGCACATCAGGGGCTTGGTCTTTAAGCAACTTAAATAGTGTGGCTCTTCGTTCGATCCTAATCAGTGAATTAACATTCACCGCAAGGGCCTTCGAAGTTTGCCCCATCATGTACGCACCCATTATTTGTTGTTCTGATCGCATCGTGTCCTTATCGGGAACATGACTACTTGATGTTTGCATGTAAACTGTTTCGAAGGATGTGTGTTTGTTAATAACTGCTTCATGTTAACTTGTAATCATCCAACCACCAGGCGGAAAGTAACAATATTAGTAATGTTATAAAATTACCAGGAGTTGGTAAGGACTCTTAATATGTATTGAGTAACTTTTACCTAACATAGGTGTATGAATTTATGTAGAAGGAAAGTAATAAAAATTCATAAAAAATTAACAGTCGGTTATGAAACGTGTTCTGGCATTGTTCGATCTGATTTAAGACAGTCCGTCTTCCTTCAATCAAACAATATATCGAAGCGTTGCCCTAATACATTTGATGATCTTATATCCGCGACAAGCAAAAAGTCACAGCGGGGTAATTATTGTACTCCTCTTAAATCCCACCCTGATACAAACAATGGAGAAGATACTCGTAAATCCACTAATACTGATCAAGTTGAAAAAAAACATTTTCTTTCCATAAAAATTATTGGATATTTTCGATAAAAAACACAGACACAACTTTTCACTTTGAATAATTTGGATGTTTATTTAAGTACTGCAGTACAACGAATGAATCAAGAATACAAAAAATGGTATACAAACATAAAAAAAAAGCATTTAGTAGGGAATTCCCCATAAAATTCAAATATGCATAGCCTACTAGATTTCAGTTGAAGAAAAAATGATGCCAATGAAACAAATACAAATATTTTATTTTGTTTAAAGGTGCAACCTCAATAAAAATACTGCATAAAAACTGTGAATTTTTTCATCAAATCGTTACATAAGTATAAATTGCGGATTACACTATTAGAAAGTGTCCTTAGTGCATTAAAATTGAAAAATTTCCAATTTTTTCTTACGACCTCAAAAGCCAAAGGTCATTTAAAGTTTTTTTTCGGTCAAGATGAATAATATACTGACTCTCTTAAGTGGGAGTTAGATACTCTTGGATTAAAGTGTAGAGAAGTAAAAATGATTAAGAAACTACATGAAAAGTATTTTGAATTCATTTGTATTATCTATTTTAAAAATGACTCAGTTACTTTAGCCGATCTTCGTAAGAACATTAAATCAATCACACAGGTTATTGCAATATCTGTATTCTAATGTTAAATAATAGTCGGTCAAATCTCAGGCTTTCGTGTTGGTATGCAAGAGGCATTCGTAACAAAGGCATTGATTTTCACAAATTTCTCTCCAATTTGGATGTTGATGTTTGCTTTTTAAGTGAAACTTGTTTAGATAGTGGTTCCTTTTCATGTAAATATATAATATAAATGCTTTAGACAAGAGTAAATAGATGAGGTAAAGGTCATCTTAGTAAAAAACGGTATTGACCACTCTGAAGTGCCTACTTTATGTAAAAAAGTAATTGAAAACATTGGAGTCAATATTACACTCAAAAGTAATTCTTATTTCCATTTTTTTTCTGTATATTTTCCCAATGGGTCATTTAATGTCAACAAAGCACAGTGTTTGAGAAGATACTTAAGAAGACTACTCATTTTATTATTGGTGGTGGCCTCATCTGCAGGCATTGCAATTGAATTTGTTTGGGGTAATGTCCCTTACGACTTATCAATGAGGCACGATTTTACAATTATTTACTCTTCTAATCCTACCTACACACCATTTTCTTGTAGGTTTTCCATGTATACTTTAGTTTTTTTTCATCAAATATTCCTGCTTTCCTTACTAACCCCATCGATCATACCAACACCTCATGATCGAGTTCCCACTGGAAATTGCAAGTGCTCGTAGCTCAACACCTTGCACATGCAGCCACAATCCGCAGATGACACCTGAATCAACGAATATGATGCTGATTAGGCATCTAGGTACAGAGGTCGGAAGTTACATTTAAGTTTATAGAAATTGTTGGCTTTAATCAACTTAATCAATTACAATTTTAATGTAGATATTAAGATATTAAGTTCGCTCACCTCATCAATTGATTAAAATTTTAAAGTACAATAGATATTAAGAACAGTGAACAAATCAATTGATTCTCTATATAAAATATTCTCTAAGCCTAGTTAAGAATTATTTTTTTTTTTAAGAAAAATGCTGTGACTTTGGAGGAGTACAACGCTATGATCGAACAAATGTCGAACCAAATATTAAGCTATAACTTTCCTACCGAGAACGAAAACACTGAGTCCAAGCAAAACCAAGAAGTCACCCCAATTGATTTTGCCAACGTTAATTTTTTAGGCTGGCAAGCTCGTCTTTGCCTTATTTCGAGTGCAAGACGAAGGACTATAGAATTCTCAAATTTTTAGTCGATACAGGCTCGAACAAAAATTATTTACAACCAAGCCTTGTAAAAAACCCTATTCCTAACAATAAGAACGTCTATGCAAACTCAACAGCCGGTAACATAGAAATTAAATATCACACTTTACTCAATCTTTTCGGACTAGAAACAAACATTAAATTTTTTATCATGCTAAATTTAAGATCATTTCACGGCATATTAGGCAACGAAAGCTTAAAAGAGCTATCCGCCGTAATTTTTACTAACGAAAATTACATGCTTCTAAAGAATGGCTTTAAGATTCGCTTAAAGCAAATGACATCCGAGGCAGTTAACCTCGTTAGAATAAGAACAGAACACATGTCCCAAATGAGAAAAATAAATTCAAATCACTGACAGACTCATATCCTAACTTGTTTGCCGAACCTGATGAAAAACTTACGTTTACAGCTATCGTCAAAGGAAGAATTCGTACAACCACGGAAGACCCGATTCATTCTAAATATTATCCATATCTGATGCAACTCAAAACTGAAATAGACAATCAAATCAGTCAATTGCTAAATGATGGCATAATCAGACCTTCACGGTCCCCGTACAATGCACCCGTTTGGATTGTACCAACAAATATTGACTCTTCAGGTAAAAAAAAATCTAATGGTAGTAGATTATAGGAAACTCAATTCCGTAACTATTCCTGATCGTTGCCCTATCCCCGAGATAAATGAAGTTTTATCTCAACTAGGGAAATACAAGTGGTTTTCTGTATTGGATCTTAAAAGTGGATTCCATCCAATCCCTCTTCACGAGGCTGACGTTGAAAAAATAGCTTTTTCCGTCAGCAACGGGTAATAAGAATTCGTGAGACTCCCATTCGGAATTAAAAATGCTCCAGTCATTTTTCAGAGAGCGTTGGATGGCATTCTGCGTTAGAGTATCGCGTAAAATGTGCTACGTCTATATAAATGACATAGTTGTCTTCAGCGAAGACATCGAAACTCACTTAAGAAACCTTGCAAAAATTGTCAACACATTACAAAGGGCAAGCCTCAAGGTACAGTTAGACAAATGTAATTTTTTTAAACCACAAGTCGAATTCCTTGGTTTTACAATTTCTGCCAATGGAATTAAAACAAACCCCAGGAAAGTTGAAGTTGCTAGATTCCACTTACCTTGAACGATTTACGTTCTTTCCTTGGTCTGTCGGGTTATTATAGAAGATTCATCAAGGACTATCTAAAGCTTGCAAAACCCCTGACATCCCTTTTAAGGGGGGAGGATGGACGCACGTCCAAAGCAGCTTCAAGTAAAAAAATCATACACTTGAGCAACGACGCATTAGAAGCATTTAACAAGATTAAAATTTCATTAATTACGTAAGACGTTATTCTCACATACCGACTTTACCAAATAATTTCACCTCACAACAGATGCATCAGACTACGCATTAGGTGCAGTTAAGCCGATAACTTTCATATCGCGTACCGTCAGCAAAACTGAAGAAAACTACCCCGCTAATGAAAAAGGAATGCTGGTCATAGTGTGGGCTTTGAATTCTTTACGTAATTACCTATTTGGTCTCATCAAACTTAAAATTTTTACCGAACACCAGCTATTCTCCAGGAATACAACCACGAGTTAAATTATAGGCCAGGTGTTGTGTTCAACCACAACAATTTATGACATACGAGGCCAGACGAAGTCAGTCACCAAAAACGTACAATAGCACATTGTGTACGACTGGTTGCACCTCTATTCTTTTCTTGCTTATCATATTACCATTACCTAGAGAAAACTAGCAGAAAAACTGCAAAATATTTAGAAGAAACATTAAAACGGATAGAGGAAATCTGGGCAGAGTTCCTCGAGAACCACCAAAAAATTAAGGAAGCTATAAAGCATGACATCCCGTACATGCAAAACAAGACGGTAGAGAAAGTTCAGCAACTGTATGATGAGTTAAAGGCAAAAATAACGAAAACAAGCCCATACGTTAGCGAACCAGCACCCCCATAAAGATGAACGCCATTATTAACAATGTAATGGAATTTGAAGAAACTATTCTGATAGGCTATTCAACTGAAGTCAATTATTTCCAAAAAAAAATATTAACGAATCAGAGAATGATCAAAAAACTAGCTATGTAATAAAAGATAAGTTCCTTTTGTAGCTAAAAGGAATTAAATCGATGTATTCATAAGATGGCTTTCAAACTCAGCGTAACCAACCGATTGAAGGTTGAAGAACGACACCATCAAGTTGAGGTGCGATTGCCGCAATTAAAGATTTCAATATTTATAGGAAACTATTTGGAATGGCAATCGTTTTGCGATATATACACAACAATTATAAACAATAAAGTCACACTCAGTACTACGGAAAAGATGGAGTACCTAAAAACGCATTTGGAAGGACAACCGATGCAAATTATCCAGCATATAACCATTTCAAGTGCAAACTCTACATCAAACTTTAACTTATCTAGCCTATATGATAACGAAAGCAAAATATTTGGAGTGCATATTGAAAAACCGCTCAAATCTGGTCATTAAAGAAACCAGTCACCATCAAATTCCATTAAGGCTATCTTGGATGCAACAAAAGAGGGCCTATCAGCAATAATCGCCATGGGATTTGACACATCATCGTGGGGACCTCTTATTGTTCATTTAATTATAAAGGCAGAAAAGCAGAAACCTGTTTGAGCAAGGTCTTGAACAACCGAATAAGATGCCCTCCCCCCAAATATTGTACGACTTTCTACAAAGGAGATATCAAGCATTGGAAGTAATGGGATTCTCACGACAAAGGCAATCCACTCTGTTCGCAATTATCATTGGCAACTCGATATACGAGTAAATGCATATTTTGCAAGATTGACCATAACCTTCATTCATGCAGTAAATTTTTAAACTGGACTCCTAAGGAAAGGTGGGAGCAAGTTAAACTTGCTAGGCTATGTGTAAACTGCCTAAGGCATGATAAAAAAAATGCATTCACTAACTTGCGAACATTTAAGCAATGAAATACGAAACACCACACACTATTGCATCGGGAGAACATCAAGACGGCAGGCTGATGATCGTTCAACAAATAATAATGGACAGTTAGAGAAAAATACTATCGAATTATGGGTATCAAAATCAAGATGTATTGCTGGCCACAACATTAATAACGGCGACAAACGTTGATGGCCATCAGAGAAAGCTGAGAGTTCTTATCGATCCAAGATCCCAAACAACACTGATAACTGAAGAACAGCAAAGTTATTACGCCTGCCAAAACAAAAGAATACTGGAATTAGCGGCTTAGGAGCAACTAATACCGGTACAGCTTGCAGTAAAGTAGAATTGGTATTAACTCCAAGATTTGCATCAGAGTTTAAATTACTGTTTAAATTAACGCTCACAAGACTCACGCCTGCCAAAAACGAGTTCAATGAAATTCCCAAAAAATTTAACAACCTATTGCTAGCTTAGCCATCATTCAATATTCCCTGTAATATTTATATTATCATCCTTAATGGCATAAATAAGGGCCCTAAGGGCTTTCCCATTGCACAAAGATCTCAATTTGGATGGTTTATCACAGGACGTACGTCATCCAAATGCACCAGTGCGACAATTATGGAAATGGTTGCCCAAACAACACTAGAAAATCAACTCAAGCAATTCTTGGAACAAGAGGAGGTACCCGCACAAATTCAATTGACGCAGAACGACTTCAATTGCGAACAAATATATGAAAAAATCCATCGTCGGGACATGTATGGCAGATATATAGTGGACATTCCATTTCACAAGCAATTGGAACAGAAATACGGTCTAGGAGGTTCACGAGACCGAGTTTCAAGCAATGAAAAAAAATACTGGGAATTATATCTCGAATCACTCTGAGTGAAGAAAAACTATCCGTCCTATTCGGACTCCCACCCCTGGAGAGCAAACATAGAAACCAAACACACCTGAGTTTCAAACCACTACAAAAACAATTTTCCTTTCTCCTCCTTCTATCTTTCCGCCCGGTATCTAACCCCTTAGGCGCGCGTAAATTATAAAAAAAAAAAACTGGAGAGAAAATTTAAAACAAACAATTCATTGCAAGTTGAGTATACCAAATTCATAAACGAATTTATAAGTCTTGGTCATATGGTAGAGCTTCCTTTAAATGAAAAACAAACCGAAGGAGTGCCACACCATGCTGTCATTAAACCCGACAACATTACAATAAGATTAAGAGTAGTGTTCGATGCGTAATCGAAGACATCAACCAGAGTTAGCCTCAAAGACCTTATGTTGGTGGGGCCAAGGTTACAATTTGATATAACCACCATTATCATGCGTTCGAGAAGACACAGATATGTCTTCACGGCAGACATCGAAAAGATGTACCGTCAAATTAAAATTAACGAAACGCATCAAAACTGTCAGCGAATAGTATGGAGGAACTCATCAAATGAACAAATTAAGGACTATAAACTTAAAACCGTCACATACGGAACAGCTTCCGCATCGTACCTTGCTGTAGAAACACTCCATCAATTACCATCTGATGAGCAACAAGATTATCCAATCGCTGCAAGCATCTTAAAGGAAGACTTCTACGTTGACGACCTAATGTCCGGAGGTGACCCTTTACGTGATTGCAAAAACGCTCAGAATCAGCCCTTAAAATTATTGAACTGTGGTGGGTTCCATCTTCGAAAATGGGCAGCAGATTATAAGGAAGGTCATTTCAGATGCTAATAGCCAGTCTGTCATCAACTTCAACAAAGAAGACACCATAGAGGCATTGGGCATACATTGGAATCCTTCAAACGATACCTTTCAATTCAAAGTTATCAAACAAGAACAGACTGTACCAACTAATCGAACAACATTGTCGGAAATAGCACGATTTTTTGATGGCTTTCACCACTGATAATCCTTGCAAAACTATTAATGCAACGGATTTGGAAGGCTGACCTTGAGTGGGATGAACCGCTTACTGAGGAATTACAACAATGTTGGACCAACTTTAAGAATGAACTTCCAGATGCAGGGGCCATAACAATTCCTAGATGGATTAATACGAACAAGGTCCAAAAAATTGAGTTACACGGGTTTTGTGATGCTTCGGATGGAGCTTACGCAGCTGTGGCTTAATTAAAAATTATTGAATCACGCTTTATGGAGGAGAGGACCAGACTGGCTAAATGATAATGAAGAATCTGGGCCATTACAGCCAAAATTGTATCAGATTTTGGAAGATCCTGTTGATCCACCGATTATATTCAGATCTTCAATATCCGAACCCATTAAAGCAACATCTGGTGTCCCTCAGGGTAGTCACCTTGGTCCAATCATCTTTATCCTCACAATTAATGATATAAATTTAATTTTAACTAACTTTAATCTTTCTATTTTCGCTGATGACATGAGAATTTCCAAAGTCATCTCATTGCCTTCTGACTCCCATTGCCTGCAAGATGACTTGAATAAGTTTTCGGTATGGTGCCAGCAAAACTTTTCGGAGCTTAATGTCAGCAAATGCCAAGCGATAACCTATTCCCGTAAACGTCTACCTCCCCCTCCAAGAAACTACTTCATCTGCGATGAGCCTATTCCTTCCACTACCCAAGTACGGGATCTAGGTATAATTTGTGATAGAGAATTGAATTTCGACTCACATATTGACAGCATTATAAATAAAGCTAACTCTTCACTCGGCTTTATCAAACGCTGGTCAAAAGAATTTTCCAACCCTTACGTTACAAAGTCCCTGTACATTACTTTTGTAAGGCCTCTTCTCGAATATTGCAGCCAAGTTTGGTCACCCTATAAACTAACCCACATTCAAAGAATAGAAGCAGTCCAACGCAGGTTTATCCGTTTTGCACTTCGTGGTCTACCTTGGGCCGATCCATATGGATTACCCCCCTATGAAAATAGGCTAAAACTAATTAGCATGCATACCCTAAAAAAACGTCGCGAAGACGCTGATGTACTTTTTATCCACCAGTTACTGACTGGAAATATCGACTGCTCGACATTAACGCAAAATATTGCATTCACTCCCAATCCCCGTAATCTAAGATCTGTCCCACTCATCCTGATCCGAACTCACCGCACCAACTACGGTCACTTTGAACCCATATCCAGAATGTTGCGTATAACGAACAACTACGCCGAAGTCTTTGACCTAAATAGCAGCAAACAAGAAATAAAAACAGCGCTGCTCAATATGCCACTCCCTTAACATCTCCCCCGTCCACCATTTCTCCTCGCCCCATTAGGTTAAGTATATCTTTGTTAGTTTTTAAGTCTAGTTTTAAGTTTGGCTTGTTAATAAGCTTAATAAAGTTGTCCGGGGTAGACCCGGGCCAATAATAATAATAATAATATACCAACCTCGTTAACATCGAAAGTAAAGGGAGGAAACATCTTCGAGATATTTTCTTCGCACGATAGACTTGTCAAAGTAGTGGCGTACTGCAGACGATATGTGTACAACTCTAGAAGTACAATAGCAGAAACACGTACAGGATCACTTACGATAGATGAAGTCGAAGAGAGTAAAAAAATTATAATCCGATTAGTTCAACAAAAAGAGTTATAATGAAATAAAGTGCTTGAACAATGAAAAAAGCATTCTGAAGGGCAGCAAACTTCTGTCATTAGATCCCCAACTAAATGACGATGGAATTTTAAGTATGGGGGGTCGTCTGGAAAACGCAAACCTCCCACAAACCCAACGGTATCCTTACATCCTACCATATGCCGAAAGTTTTACCAAATTATCTGTGGAGAATGTACACAATAAAACACTACATGGCGGAATAAAACTAACAATGGCCACATTAACGCAATCATATTGGATTCCCCATGCGAAGCGATTGGTACGAAAGGTTTTTCACAACTGAGTTCAATGTAATAGATTTAAAACATCGAGTAGACAGCAGATAATGGGAGTGTTGCCAGCACCAAGAGTGTCACCATCAAGGCCATTCACTCACTGCGGATTGGATTATGCAGGGCCATTTCAAATAAGAATGGCAAAGGGAAGAGGAAATCAATCGAGAAAGGGCTATGTTGCAGTTTTTGTTTGCTTCGCTACCAGGGAAATTCATCTCGAATTAGTCAGCGATCTCACGCCAGAAGAATTTTTGGACTCAGTACGAAGATTCGTGTCCAAAAGAGGCATCTGTTCAAACTTCTACTGTGATTGCGGGACAACATTTGTTAGCACTAATAAGGAGCTACAGAGCATTTATAAGCTTGTTGCCCAACAACTGAAAACAGATAAATTGCTCTTGGATGGTATACAATCCAGCTGCACCCCACTTTGGAGGATTATGGGAAGCCGGGGTGAAATCAATGAAGTACCACCTAAAAAGGGTCTGATTAAAGATGTCAATACGTATAGGAAAATCATAAGACACATGAGAAAGTCATAAGACACATTCCGACAAATCTGTCGGAATCAAATACTCTGACTTGTGAGAGCAGTCTACAACTATTTGATCGGCAATTACAACAAATCGAAGCAAACAATGACGTGCTGCGTTACGCCAACAACAAATCACCACAAAGGATGAAACGATCACCCTTTGATTTCATCAGAACAGTCAGCATCAAGTTATTTGGCATACTGGATTAAAACTTTGCTCTTCAATATTAGCAGACAATAGCCGAAATTACAGAGAACGAAAATCATCTGCTTAGTCCATTAGAAAATCAAATCAGTATAATAGATTCCACCATCAACCTATTCCAGGAAGATCGTGCAGAAACACAAAACCAGTTGAGGACAATCTAGTGATTTCCAAGGAAGGAAGGAAACCACGAGTCAATAATTCAACTGTACAAGATATCACAGCCAAGGGCATAAGAAATGCTAAGGTATGGAACAGATCGTTCAAAATAATTCATGTCATTGACATACAGGCATATGAACAACTTATCAACAATCTGGAAAACATTATAATACCCGAAATCAAACCTAATCATCCTCTATACCACATCCTATCCTATGAAACCCTACCCATCAAAAATTATTTAAACAGGCTTAAAGTAAATAGTAAAACCAAAAGGTCATTAGACTTTATAGGAAGCGCGTGGAAATGGGTCGCAGGAAATCCGGACAACCAAGACTTAGAAATGTTAACCAATAAAATGAATAATGTATTAACCAATAACAATAATCAATTTATTATAAATAGAGTAACTTTAGAAAAAATAAATGAGATAACCAATGCAACTAATCATATATTAGGAATATTTAAAGAAAATGAAAATGTTGAAAACAACTTAGTATTAAGAATAAAATATAAATTAGAATTAATTAAAAAAGAAATTGTTAACATTGCATATGCAATCCATTGGGCTAAGGCCAACGTGATAAATTCATTTGTATTATCAAACAATGAAATAAATGTAACCGAAATTATAATTAAGAAAGAAAACATATCATACTTTAATTCAGATGAAGCGTTAGAACTTGCTGATGATATGCTGATGATTTGCTGATGACGATATATTAGCAACTAACAATAAAAATATACTTTATATATTAGATTTGCCAACAATTAATCCAACACATGTAATTTGATAATAATTAAAGCTGTTAAACAAAATGATAAAATAAGTAAAATTCAATTTGAATCTGTTTTAGATTGTCGAAACAAAATATATGGAATATTGAATAATTGTAAGAACTATAATAAACTAACCATATGTAATAGAAATAATATTGTAGATTTAAGCTCGTCTATCTGTATTCCGAACCTAATCAAGTGTCAAGAAGCCAACTGTACGATGATCAATAATCAGCACATACCTACCATAGAAGAGATATCATCAGGAATACTCCTTCTAAGTCAATATAAGGACCCCGTCCTTTCATTCGAAATGTTAAAATAACTATACGCTGAAGGTACATCAAAGATAGAATTGCTAGGAAATAGAAACAATTAGCCTTACAACCAATTTCGGACTTATTATAATCGTACTAATTTTGGTAATCACTTTCGCTAATAAAATACGAAGAAAATTAAACAAATGCAATAAGCATGAAGCAGAGCATACACACCCAATTCCCGCTGAAAAAATCCCCACACATACCATCATTGGACTCGAACACATCCCGAATTTCTTAAAGTCAAAGTTATCGAACGAGGCCGTCCGATCTTAAGGGCGGAGGAATTAACACGCCACATCCTGAATCAGATGATCACACCAACACCTCATGATCGAGTTCCCACGGGAAATTGCAAGTACTCGTAGCCCAATACCTTGCACATGCAGCCACATTCCGCAGATGACACCTGAATCAACGAATGTGGTTTTGCTGATTAGGCGTCTGTGTACAGAGATGCGAGGTTACATTTAAGTTTATAGAAATTGTTAGCTTAATTCTTAAGTGACCATGAAACGGTAAAATTGAATACATAAATTTTTTTTAAACTAAAAAAACTCAAAATAATTTAATTTACACAATGCTTTGAGTTCAAACCGTCTGCCTGTCAGCTGTGATATATCATATAGTCAAATGTTAAACAAAGTTCAATATTAGACTATTGGGTATTGTTAAGACATTATTCTAATAATATTGTCATTTTCCTAGAAGCTGGTATGTATAAATAGTTATCACCAGATTGATAGCTTTGTTGTAAATTTTGGTAGCAAAGTAACTAACAGCGTTCATGCTTCGGTCCCTCTAAAAACAATTCCCAAAAGAGCAATTATACTTCCCCGTCATATACGAGTATGTACTAAATCTAATCGAAATAAGAAGCTCCTATAGAAGGCATTGACAACGGAATAGATTAGTATGTATTGTAAATGATTTCAAAAATTATTTTAAACCATATAGTTAAGGAACAAAGTTTAGAATACAGAAATTCTTCATGAAACAAAAAATTAAAGTCGCTCGCTCCCAATTCTAAGACTTTTTGGAATATTAACAAAATATTAAACAAAAAAAATACTTACATTCCAAGTTTTGAAGTAATGGGTCATAAACCTGAAATATTAGCAGAAATTTTTTTACAAAACCACAATGTCCAATGTCTTGCATAATACTATCATATCTTCTTGAGACACATATTCGTATGTTGACAATGAGCTTTATGTTTCAAATCAGATATTCAAGTCCTTCCAAATGAATTCGTCTCCACAGGTGGTATTAAATTTATAATTTCCGATCTGAAAAACAGAAAATCACTAAGATTGGTTAATACTTATAATAGAGTAATCAAAAATCTTTCGAAAAAAGCCCTTGTATTCTTTACGCTTATTATAAATGCTGAATTGGAAAATCGCTAAGGTTACTACGAGTACCATCTTAAAACGTGGGCAGAACCCTTCATATTAAAAACAGCTACAAGCCATTGAGCCCCCTGTACGCATGCAGCAAAATTCTTGAAAAGGTTAGAAAAATAAAATCTGGTGCATTTCTAGGGTCAAAGAATGTTTTGTCAGAGGTACAATTTGTCACCAAATTTTAACAACTTCCAAGGAAGTAAGCGGCAACTGGATCCAAAAAGTCGACAGGTCTAGTCTTGTTTGAAATTGAAAAAACATTTGATTGTGTTTGGCACAAAGAGCTTATTTACACAATTATCAAATTTGATTGTCTAAAATACCTGAACAAAATCGTTCAATCCAATTTGATTTAGTTAGGTAGACTAAGGCTTATTTTAAGTTAGATATTAAGTTTTTATATAAAAAAAAGTCCATATGCTAAGTTTTTGTTAACAATATTTTTTCTTAGCTTTAAGTATAGTAAATAAATATCCGTAAAGAAAATGTTAATAAGGTCGAAAGACATAGTATAAGAATTTAGAGAAGCTTAGAGTGCCTGTGTGGGGCCAGTAAGTTAGTATAACGTTGTTAGGTAATTTTAAGCTCGCATTTAAGCATTTTTTGTTAGTATGTAAGAGTTATTGATTAGAAAATAAAATGCGTTTAAAACTAAACTCCAATTTGATTTACCGTTTTCTTAACTGATCTACTTAGCATCCCAAACTGTGATATAGCACTTAATGCTGACGATTCTGCAATATACTCCTCTCAACTATTAGGTTCAATCATAGAAAAAAAACAAACATTGGAAAATTAAATTAATGCTGAAAATAATTAAGTCATCCTTTTCATAAGAAAAAGACTGAATTGTTTTTTTCCAAATCGCAATCTCAACTTGGAGAATTACAGTATAACTGGGGTCAATTCTGTTAAGTTCCTACGGTTGTACATGGATCAGAAATTAACCTTCGCCGTTTACTTCAAGCATGTAATAGAAAAAGTAAACATCAATTACATTAGATTAAATAAAAATTAACAATTAAAATGCTTTATTCTTGATAAATCACACTTTATTTAGTAAGCAAAACAAAATGATCATCTTCAAAATACCGGACTGGTCGTTCGGCCGAGAATATCGGGGGTGTGGCTGCCGGTGTTACTGAGAACGAAGAAAGATTAACCAAACGACGGGCCACGCAATTGGGCATCACCAGATGGACCCTACAGCGAATTTTAGTGAAAGACTACTTATACATGTTCCCATACAAAGTGCAAACACTGCATCAGTTAATGTCTCCTGACAATCAGTCGCATGTGAATTACTGTAAAGCCATCCTCAATCTCAACAACAAAGATGACGACTTTGTATCGAAAATCATCATGAGCGACGTGACGCATTTCTACCTAAGCGGTTACGTCAATAAGCAAAATCTTTGTTTCTGGAGCACTGAAAGTCCGCGTGTGATGCAGGAAGAGCCATTACATCCACTTAAAACCAATGTGTGGTGTGGCGTTCACGCTGGAGGAGTGATTGGGCTGTATTTTTTTGAGGAGGCCATCGGCAATACGTCAATACAATATGGATATTGTGAAGGAAGCGTTTCCTGGTCGCGTAATCTCCCGTTTTGGCAATTTGGCATGGGCAGCGAGATAACCCGATTTAACCATCCCAGACTTCTTTCTTTGGGGTTACTTGAAGTCGCGGGTTTATGCCAACAATCCTCAGATAATCGCACCTCCTTAGGAGAATATCACCGGAAATCTTGCGGAAAGCCATGGAAAATGCGATTAAACAGGCACAAATGTGTATCAACACTGGCGTCAGCCACTTAGTGGATATCATCTTTTCCACTTAAGAGAAACTATTGTAAAGGTCCAAATAAAGATTTCCATCAATCAAAATCATTTTTTTTATTTAGTAAAAAAGTAATGCAAAAACAAAATTGGATGATTAATTTTGCGCCATCTTGTATATCATTTCATCAACCCTTTTATTCCATTAAGCACATTCCTGTGTACATAAATGTTTTGATGACATTCATACCTTCCTAAGTGATATTTAAAAATGTAATGTTATAATAAATAAATGTTTAATAAAAACAACAACTTTATAAAAAAAAATTTCAAGAATCTTTATAATAAACACCTACTTTTTCCATTGCAAAACAACTTTTTCAAAGGATGCATTTACAGTTCATGACTTAATGTTATTAATCTTATTGACAATGTTAAGATCAAAAGATAATCACTTGAAGTGCCTACTGCTTTTTTTTATTTTTTACCCATTTTATTATTTACCTACAAAAATAATCCCAATAATTTGTCTTTTCTGATGGAACCAATCAAAGAGATAAGAAATTTTTTTGCTCTTAAACGAGCACTTCATCTTAAATGTAAAATGTAATAAATGTTAAAAATAATAATAATTACATACATACACATACCTAACCTAGCAGATAGGTTGAAATTTCGTTTAACAAAAAACTCAGAAACGACTGCCTATTGTGATGTAACATACATAACATATCATACATATAAAATATGTTGTCATTATTAATGTATTGCCGATTTTCAAAAAAACCAATCCTTTTGTTGCTTTGTATCAAGTACCATTAATAAAACCGTGTGCATTGCATCCATATGTATGTACATGATCATGTACAAACATAAGCATCATTGTATCATACAATTCAATCACTCACACCTGCTGTTGAATTTGTTATTTTTAAAATGAGACTAAGTCCAACACCATTTCGTTTTTATTCAAAACTATTAGCGGACCTCATATTGTGCTGACCTATTGTAATTGCCGAGCAACATGGCGCGTACTATATGAGAAAAGTAATTATCTTCAAATTGGGCTGCACTTCAGTTTCAAGAGCATACCCTTCAATAGTTACTTTTTTCTATTGTTCCCTTTACATGAAATATTATTTACTTCCATTGACTTAAGCTACAGAAAAATGTGTGCGTTGTTAGAGTTTTACTTGTTGTTGTTAGATGATATTGGAAGCACAAGTATCCATTATCGAAACATTTTTCTAAAGTATTTTCTCCCAGTATGAGTAGTTCAGTTTAATAAGATATAAATTTGCTTAATACAAAATCAGCCATAAAAACGTCTACGACTAAGGAAATTAATACATTCACAAGTAAAAAAGTACAATAGTAAGGGTTGAGGAAGTGTTGTAATCATATTGGGGTTCTTTTTTTTAAATATACTCGTACAATAGATAGTATAACTAAATTGAATCGTTTCTAATGATCCGTTATATCAAGACGGTTAATTTCAAATACTACAAAGTTTAGAGCCTAAAACTTAACCCTGAGTTCTTAGTGGGACCTCGACAAACAAGAATTCGAAAATATATACGAGTATCTTATTGGTAACAAAATTTAAAGTGTAACAACTCGTATATACTCGTAGTATGTTAACATAAAGTAAATTAATAATAAATTAATAAATTATAGAATGTTTATTTATGTATTTTATATGTTATGCACTTAAAAATTCTCTTTATTATTTTTTATGTAGGAGAAGGTGGCTGGTTTATGGGATTAAGTATGGAGTATTCTGTAGTTTGCAAAATAATTTGTTTTAAATTTGAGCACTACACTGTAAAAACCAAGCATCTAGACTGAATTTCATACGAATCCTTGTTTTACGCAAGCTCATAATTTTATCTTATATTTGAGAAATTCGTTCCATAGTTGGAGACAGACCAATCTGCACTGAATTTTCAAAAATATTATTGATTATGTTGAAATATTGTACTGAATTCCATATTCTATAAATCAATTGTGTTTACATCTTAATCAATATTAACACTTGTCAAATCGTGTATCTTTTATTCTCTATTCATTCCTTCCTCAACCATTGTGAACAATAGAATAAAACTCTCTTTGGTTTAAATAAAATCCTTATATATTCGACCATCGTTTTATTATTACAACAGCTTCTGGGCCCAGACCCATCTAAATAAAGTATTTAATAAGGTCGCGTAGATATATTTTTTTTTAATTTAAAACATTAAAATGTCAACTTTCACCGGAAGAATTCCATTGTTAAATGGAATGGAAGCAGATGGAAGCAGTTCTGCACAAAAATCGCCTATTAAAAACTGTTACCACTAATGTGGCAGAAAGGCCCACTGATTCCGCTAAATTGGAGGAATGGATGAACAAAGACCAGGATGCCAGATGCGAGATGATAATTTGCATGGAACCTGCCCAGGTCTCGCTCGTAAAATCAATCACCACTTCCAAGGACATTTGGGACTTTCTGGAATCCACATACAATAGGAAAAATACCCGAACTAAAGTGCAGGAGTTTCGTAAGTTAATCAATATTAAAATGTTCGAAAATCAAAACATGGAAAATTATTTAATCCAATTTAATTCGGTTGTCTCACGCCTGGTCGAAATGGATGCTAAGCCGGATGATGACTTGTTGGCTGCACTTTTGTTGGATAGTCTGCCTGAAAGCTACAAAGATATACAAGCAGCGTTCGATGCTGCTACTGATTACCCGAAGATCGATGTTCTGCGAGCACGTTTGCTGGAAGTAAGCCAAAAGAAAAGATGTGATGCTGACGGTGAGGTTAAAGATGAAGCTTTGAAAGTAAAATTCCACCCTAAAAAGCTGGATAATCAACGGCCAGGTATGTCGAATTCATTTCAATTTAATTGTCATCGTTGTGGCAAAAAAGGTTACATGAAACGAGATTGTCGGGTCAAATTGAATAAGGAAAGATTGTACTCGTATTATGCTCATAAACAAAGGGTTGATGAGGAAGGTTTCGTTGCATCCGAATATATTGAGCGCTGTAATTGCGCACCAACAGGGAGTTCTTTAAGTAATTTGGAGGTTAATAAAAATGAAGGAAAGAATTGGTACATAGACAGCGGTGACACGTCGCACATATGCTGTTCCAAAGATGATTTTGTCGAGTTAGATACAAATTTTTCTGGTCTTGTTCAGGTAGCGAACAAAAAGTTTGCCAACATAAAAGGAATAGGAACCGTGAAGCTGAATACAATAGTTACTGGAAAAATTAAATCGATATCTCTGTACAAAACAATGTTTATTCCGGAATTGAGAAGCAATTTAATATCTACAAGTAAGGCTACTGATAATGACTGCAGGGTTGTTATAGAAGGAAAACATACATGCATTATTAAAAATGGAAAAACATTAGTAGAAGCAGTTAAAATCAAAGGACTTTACTTGGTAGCTAGAGATCATAATAGGAAAAATTGTATTTTAATACTGCAGGCTAATAGTAATTTAGAAGTATGCCATAGAAGGTATGGTCACTTAAATGTAGCTTCACTTCGTCGATTAAAAGTCAAAAGCATGGTGAATGGACTTCCAAATTTTGAGCATTGAGCATGCGGGTGCACAACTGGTATTAAAGGAAAGCAGACAAGACTTCCTTTTCGAGCAAAGAGCGAAAAGTCTTCTAGCTGTTTATTGGAAATCGTGCACACTGACCTTTGTGGACCAATTAATATTGAATCTATTAAGAAGAGTCTATATTTTGCGATTTTTGTTGACGATTATTCAAGGAAAGGCTTTGTTTAATTTTTGCGAAAAAAGAGCGAGTATTTACAAGTTTTTAAGAATTTCAAAGCCCTCGTTGAGAATCAGGCTAACAAAAAAATTAACATACTAAGAAACGATAACGCGAAGGAACTGGTTCGCCACGATTTTTCTAAATTTTGAAAGTGGAATCAAGCGACAACTAACTGTAGAGTATACGCCGCAGCAAAACGGCGTTGCTGAACGCATAAACCGTACACTAGTGGAAACGGCCCGATGCTTTCTTATCGAAAATAATTTGCCATCTCTTTTGTGGGCTGAGCTGATTAACACTTCTGCCTATACACGTAATCGTTGTCCTACTTCTTTAAATCAAAACAAAACTCCTGAACAAATTTGGATGGGATGAGTCCCAACTGTTTGTCATTTTCGGCAGATTGGTTGCAGTGCTTTTGTTTTAATTAAAAACTCAAATAGAGCTAAATTTGATCCGAAGAGCGAAGAGTATGTCTTGATTGGGTACTCTGATGAATCTAAGGCTTACCGCTTGTGGAAAAGAGGAACTAGGAAAGTCATAAAGAGTCGTGATGTTCGTTTTGTTGAAGGATTAGCTCAGACCAAAGATCAATCGAAAGAGAATTTTTATGAAATTAAAAGTGAAGGAAAAGAAACGAATGACCGAAACAAATTTTTTTATGAATTTCAACAAATAGAATCTCAAAACAATAAAAATGATAAAATTAATGATAATTTATTGAATTCAAAACAAGTCAGTTTCAGTTTTTATATTTTTATTAGCTTAAATAACTTCAGTTTTCAGTTTTCAATGCATTTTATTTACTTAATCACTAACTAAACACTAACTAACATACTAACAACAAATGCTTAAATGCTAGCTTACAATTACTTAACAATCTTATACTAACTTACTGGCCCCACACAGGCACTCTAAGCTAATCTAAATTCTTATATCTAGGTCTTTCGACTTCATTTTGCATTTTATTTATAAATGTTTATTTTGTGTACTTAGGGCTAAGAAAAAATTGATAACAAAAAACTTAGCCTATCGATGTAATTTTTTATTTTTTATAAAAACTTAATATCTAACTTAAAATAAACCTTAGCCTACCTAACCTAAATGCACAATACTCACATAAACACACATAGACATTATACACGATCATATACATATATCAGTATACACCTTTGTATACACTGATATATGTATATGTTTCTTAAATGCTAACCTAAACCTATGTAAGCTGGCCATCGCTATTTACAAAGCAAATATATTGGTCAGCCCTGCCTCATTAGTGAGGCTGGTCCGTAATTGACGGAAACGACGACGAAACATCTTCTCCATCATTCAACCACCAGAAATGCTGGTGCTGCCGAACGACATCCCTCTTATCGCGATTCCCCACCACCCTACTGAACCTGAGGCGATCCACACTGCCGTGTGCGACGTCTCTGTTGCAGTTGAGTCGCCTGTCCGCAGCTGTTCGAGCGACGTGGAAGATTAGCGGCACCGCCAATCTGTCCTGGATCAGACCTTTGTTATCTAAATAGAGGAACGCTTCTGGAGGAATAAATCCGTCAAAGCGAACTCTCTCGTGATACCTATAATTGGGATAGTAAGCCCCGGAGATCAGGTTGTTCGATGAGGTCATTGCTCTTGCAACGTGCCTTCGAGTCAACTTAATGACGAAATTGTCCACTCTTATTAGGTTCGCCCTATTGTACAAGACCTCACTAGGATAGAATTTTATGTACTCAGACTCTGGTGTTCTGTATAAGCGAAGACAAGTCCTAAGACAAGCCCTCTCAAACACCCGAATCTTTTCCAATAAACTTGCTCTCACGGGACATCCAAATACAAGCATGGGCCTGATAAGGCCCATGAAGCAGATTACCTTCACCCTCGCATCGAGTTGGCTGTTATAAAACAGTCTTTTGTAAGGGCAAAAGCACCTTTGGCTCTGGCCAGAGCAACATCCATTTGTTTGTTAAAATACAGAAATTGATCTACCCAGATCCCAAGGTATCTGACTACATTTCGACAAGCAAGTGGCTGCCCATGCTGCCCCACGATCGAGAACTTTCGCCAATTCTTTCTATGATCCCTAGAAGCCCCAGACAAAGGCGTCCTAAACAAAATGGTTTCCGACTTCTGAAAATTGATTTTCAACTTTCAGTCATCGCAATATCGTTTAATTTTATCGAAGTCACGTTGCAAGAGTATATTAATGACCTCAATTTTAGGACCCGATCTGTATGAGATTAGTCGTCTGCGTACGCTATGGCATGGTGAAGTGAACCTATCAGATCACTCGTGTAAATGTTGAATAGGATCGGCGAATTTACCGCACCTTGTTGCAGACCGTTTTTAATGTTAAATGTTCCAGCAGAAGTCACATCGCCATTCTTCACGATGAACTGTCTACTGGAGAGCATATCAAAAAGAATATACAGCAGTGGTTTACTAATGCCCAACCTGTCCAGCTTGAAAAAGAGTCCTTCTAACCGTACCGTATCGAAGGCTTTCTCCAAGTCAATCAGGCAGGCACCAGTGCAGTTTCTTGCCTTTGTTCCATTGGATATCAGAAACCAGTTTTGACGCAGCATGAATGATATCATGCCCCGCCTTGAAACCGAATTGATTATCCGGAACTATATGTTTGTCCTCAACCCACTTAGTCAGGACTCTATTGATCACCTTTTCGAACTCCTTACTTATGTCTGGAAGAAGACTAATCGAGCGGAGATTCGCCGGATTGGAAGTGTCTTTATTCCTTTTGGGGATGGGGTGTACCACCGCAGTTTTTCAATGCGCTGGATAATGTGCATTATTCATTGCTTTATTAAACAGGGTGGTATAAATGTTCACCGCTTCTAGAGGGAGATGTCGAAGCACAATGTTCGGTATTTCATCGGTTCCCACTGATTTCTTACTTCTAAGTGATTCGAAGATCGTTTGGAGCTCTTCCTTCGAAATGAACGGGGGTAGTACCCTATCGTTGGTGATGACATTATTTGCCATATTCGCGTCACTGAACTGGTGAAACTCGAGCTCTCGAATCGCCAACTCACAATTTCATTTCGAAGGTGGAAATTGTGCACAAGGACTCGAATCTCCAGGTCGTGGTTCGGGCCAATGAAAACATTCACCTTGTACACCTCCTGGAAAGTCGCTCCTATAGCCTCTACCTGCTCCTGTGGATCCTCGATCACAAAGAAGTTGTCATCATCAACAGCCTCATTTGGATCTATGCCCGCTGCTACCAGTATTTGTTCGTTGTTCGTCGTTCGGGCGATTTTAAGACATGGAAGGTCGTTCTGATTGTTTCTCCGTAATATTTATTTATTTGCGGGAACATATTCGGGTTGCTGGTGCTTACAGCCCGAATTTTATCGTTCCAATATAAACTTACAGATGCTCCGTAATTTTCCTTTATTAATGTTTGGAGGTTTTTAATCGACGACTTCAGTGCCATGATCTCCGGGTTATGTCTGTCAGTAAACCGTCTGTACAAGGTTTTTAGTCTTGACAGCAGTCTACTTTTATGTCGGTGCAGTGCGTCAATAGTTGAGTTGCGGAATAATTCTTCTTCGTCAGTGTGTTGGTACCGAGGTATCGTTTTGTCCATTGTTCGTTTGATTGCCTCGTCCATTATTCTTAGATACCCGTCAATCTCCTCGTTTGACAGATTTCTGTTGGACGGTGGGTAGAGCGAATTCAAGGAGAGAGCTCTAGTCAGTGTTCTGGTGAAGTATGCCCAACGCACCCTACTATAATTGTAGGAATGCCTTCGAACAAACTCATCCAATTCCGCAATTGCGTTTGGAACAGTTATTTCGGTGCTGAGACCGCAATGGTCACTGTCATACAGGAAAGTGCGTAGACAGTTTGTAGTTTGTTGGTTAGTGCATGTCAGTTGTATTCGTGAGTCGAACAGCAGAAGATCCAAATAGGACCAGTGTCTTGGAAACGACGGACTATCAGTCGCGTTAAGCCCGAGTCGATCTACGCTCTGCCTTTTAATATAAAAATTATTGCCTATGGCCGACTTACACGGTTCTATCGTTTCCTTTAGCTCCATCTTAAAAGTATTTATAGGTGGAACCCTTTGTTGTTTTTGCTGCTGCTGTTGTTTTTACTGCTGTTGCTGCTGTCTTTGCAGCTACTGATGTTTTTGCTGCTGTTGGTTTTGCTGCTTCCCTTTTTGTGGCTGCCCTTGTTGTGGCTGCACTTGTTGTGGCTGCGCTTGTTGTGGCTGCACTTGTTGTTGTTGCTGGTGCTTAATAAGTTTTTGTTGTTGTTGCTGTAGCACTTGTGTTATTGTGTTTTTCTTGTGTTGTTGTTGTGTCTGTTTTTGAGCTAGCTGCGTCTGCTGTTGTTTTTGTGAATGGTCTTGCTCTTCCCTCTTCCTTGTAAGCATTTGCAGTTCCTTTATAGCAAGAACTCTTTGTTCCAGCATTTTGATGCTGCTGCTTAGAGACTCAATTTCTTCTTCTTCGTCTTCTAATTCGGTTGGAGCCAAAGAAGCGACCATCTGAAACATTTGGGTTGTCGTTGTCGGCAATAAATTGTCCGGCACGATTTTTTGCTGCTGTCGATGACGTTGAATGCGCCCCTTCCCTCACTCCGCCCAGCAGCTTTTCAGCGGAAGTTGGTTGGTTGAGACGTTGTACCGAGTTGGGGATTTGCCTTTGCTTCCTCCTTCTCTTAGTCTTTGGTTGTGAGACTGCTGGCGTTTGGCTTGAACCACTTGACGTCTCATCCGATTTCTCAGCTCTCCACACTCCATCACGTGATGTTTAACACGTATTAACAGTATGAATTAAATGTTTTATTTGACAACAAACCTGTGCAAGTGAAATTAAAACTAGAGAAGGAACCTTCGATCCCTAGTGAACGCATAACTGTAGAAGTAGTGAAATATCAAGAGCTCGTTGGGTCACTGATGCACTTAGCTGTTTTCAGTCACCCTGATATCTCATTCAGCGTAAGCAATTTGGCTCAGTTTTCCCAAAGTCCTCGAAAGCAGCACTGGAATGCAGCAATGCAACTTCTTCAATATCTTAACACAACCAAACATGCTAGAATAGAATTTCGAAAAACTGAGTTACCACTTATAGGCTTCGTAGATGCTAGTTGGACTGAAGACGTTAATGACCGAAAATCTCAAAGTGGTTTTTGTTTCACACTTGCAGGTGCAGCTGTTAGTTGGGAGTCGAAGAAGCAACGAACAGTAGCAACCTCCAGCGCCGAAGCAGAATACATCGCACTTACGGAAGCTTCAAAAGAAGCCTTCGCACTTCGGTTTTTACTAGAAGAGCTCAAACTCGGGTGTGATAAGCCTATTGACATCTACTGAGATAACCAAAGCGCACAACACATCGCAAAGTATGGAGGGAAGTATTCGAGAACCAAACATATACACTGCAAGTATCATTTTGTGAGAGAAGCAATAGAGCAGGGAGCCGTTGATGTGAAGTATCTTCGAACTGAAGCCATGGTCGCAGATGCTCTTACAAAAGCTGTTCCTAAAGAGAAAGCTTTGCTTTGTGTTAAACAATTTGGAATGAATTTTGACTGTATTAATATTGAGGACGATTGTTGAAATATGGTACTGAATTCCATATGTTATAAATCAATTGTGTTTACATCTTAATCAATATTAACACTTGTCAAATCGTGTATCTTTTTTTCTCTATTCATTCCTTCATCAACCAGGGCGTCAGAAAAAAGTTAACTCTCTTGTGCCTTATGTAGGAACGCGGGACACATCGCAAACTATCAGGCTCCCAAATTCCAATACATAAAAAGAGTAAATCTGGCTCGGCAGCAGAAAGTGGAAGCTAGACATCCAAAAGTTACGTACGCCCAAATGGCGGTAGGTAGGGGAAGTATGTTACACAGAGCGAATATTACTTTTCGGGCCCCAGCGCCTAGAACACCAGAACCTGTACCTGACATGCTACGTCAGATAACTGAACAGGGTACGCGTATGGATCAAATATAAGCGCTGCTTCCGGGCCTAACGCACCTCCATTCGTTAATTTACTGCTTACGTTCGAACGAACAGCTGCACTATTTAAATTGCTTAAATACCAAGCCCCGGATGTGCTTTTGGTTAGCGAAACCTACCAAAAGACAAAAAATTTCCATTCAAGGAGGAGGCGTTGTGATTTTTGTAAGAAAAGAACTGCGACAGATTATACAATAATGCAGTACGAAGGTTCCAGGCGCTGGAAGCATGCATAGTTTATATACCTCTTCGTAGTGGAAAGCGGTTGTACATGGTTTCGGTCTATGCACCTAAGGCTACTCAATCTGCCTTATTCATCTCAGAGGTCGAAACAATTTCGATTCCTTAGGCTGGAATAGGAGGAGTATTATTTTATTACCGGCGGACATTTCAACGCCATACACTCAGATTGGGGAAATAATACACCAAATACTAGAAGGAACCTACTATTCAATTGGTGGGGTTAGCATAGTGTAATGTACACACTCGGCTTAAAGACGACGGATAATCCGTCGCTTCCTAGACACGGGTCCAATTTGGATCTCCTGCTATTCGACATAGGAATAGAACAGACAGGTACTAACCAATATTCCGCAAACATTCTATACACTTTTGTGTAGTCATTTTGCAGTATGGAGCGTCTCCGGATCAGTAGGGCGGTGGAGCGTCGCGACATGAGAGATGTTACTCTGCAGCACCAACAATTTTGGTGTTTTGGTGGCTTTTTGAAGGAAAGGAAGCTTCTTTATCGCACTCTGCTAATACAGTGTAGCTTCATTATGGAGCAAAGCTTTAGGTAATTTTAGAATAGTTTTAAGAAAATAAAAACATTATAAAGTGTTTTCTAATAGGGACTTGACAACTTTAAATTTAATTTGTGAACGAACTCTTTCACTAAGAGAGTTAACTCCAATTTTCGGCCGTAATTCTCGCCCTAGTAGGCAGTCAATAACAAGTTCAGTGCAAAAATTTAAGTCTACATATTCGTTGTGTGATGCTGCCGTGTCAGCGACAACGGGTTGGTCGAAATGTCGAAAATATCGCTGCCGTTCAGGCGTCCGTAGCAAACGATCCAAATCTGTCAATTCCTCGGCATTCTCAAGAATTGGGCATCGCTCAGACCACATTATGTCGTATTTTCCGCAAGGATCTAGGTTTACACCCATACAAGATCAAGCTGACTCAAGAATTGAAGTCGATGGACCATTTGAAGCGACGTACGTTCTCCGATTGGGTTCTGGAGAAGATGCGCCAAGATAATGAATTTCATCACAAAATCATCTTCAGTGACGAAGCTCATTTTTGGCTCAATGGGTTCGTCAACAAGCAAAATATGCGTTATTGGTCGGGTGAAAATCCACCTGTGCTTCATGAATCACCACTTCATCCACAAAAAATAACTGTTTGCGTTTTGCACGCCGTCGGCGTTATTGGGCCATATTTTTTCGTCGACGATAACAATTGTCACGTTACTGTGAATGGTCAGCGTTATCGCGCAATGATCACCGATTATTTTTGGCTCGAATTGGAAGATATGGACTTGAACGACATGTGTTTTAACAGAATGATGCCACAAGATTTATTGAAGAGTAAGTATGGTAAGCGTCTTATCTCAAGAAATGGGCCAGTCGATTGGCCGCCTCGTTCGTGTAATATAACGCCGCTTGACTATTTTCTGTGGGGCTGCGTTAAGTCATTGGTTTATGCCAACACGCCGACGACGTTGGAAGAGCTCAGAGCCAACATTGAACGCGAAAAAGCGGCCGTTTCGGCCGAAATGTGTGGCCGAGTCGTTGAAAATTGGGTCCAACGAATCGACCGCTGCAAACGAACGAAGTCGAGCTCCATTCATAAATGTTTTGATTGTACTTCAAGCCGATAACAAAGTTTTTGAAATATCTCAAATGGTTTGCGTTTCATTTAAAAAAAAAGTTGTCAAGTCCTTATTGGAAAACCCTATAAAACTCCAAACTAAAAAAAATAGTAAAAAACAAAAAATAAAATAAATTATAAAAGAGTAAAAGAGATGGGGTCGTATCCCCTAGTATAGAGAGTGGTAATTCATACAACACCAAAAAAAAAACATTTAAATTGGATTATTACGATAGTGTAAGTATGTTATGTACGAGTAGGTTAAGATTTATTTTAGGTAGCTTGTACTCGTAAGTATCTAGTCCATTTACTAAGTTTTTCCTACTTAAAAATGTTGTCTTAGTTTAAATTGTAATAGGAAATAGAATAAGAATAAAAACTGTCAGAAAAAGCATTCGAACGACATAGTATAAGTATTGTGTTTAACTTAGAGTGCTCGTATGGGGCTAGTGGATTATAATAAATAATTTTAAGTTGTAACTAGCAGCCAGCTATTTATGTTATAAAATAAATTTCAGTGTAGAACGCCCTCCCCCTTATATTTGGCGCCAAACTTCGAGGCCGAACCATTGTCTACACATACGTGGCCCACTGTTGACGTCACGACACAGAGGCCAAACGAAGATCGACGTTATTTCGAGGAGGCTGCTGCTGCCGCAGACATGAATGCTGCTTGCACGCATGACGACACGCGGCATCATGCTGCTGCCATAGATGACAATCCTGAAGCAAACAGCGCCACTCATAGTCGTACTGCAATTGATGACACTTCTTCAGACATAATCCAATTGACCCAAAGACTAACTGAACTTCCGCTGCTGTTTTGGGATTTCGCCACGGTCTGGTGGAGAGGCGTCGAAGACGAAGCCACGACATGGACACACGCCTTGTAGCTTCTCCGTAAACAATTCTCGCCAAGATGCAAAGCAAACGTGCTGTTCCAATTGATCTACGACACCAAATAGAAACCAGGAGAAACAACAGACCTATTTATTAGTAAAAAGCGGGCCCTTATCGCAGAACTCCTCTACAACGGGTTACCGAATGAGCAATGCATTGACATGGTTCTTTCTTTGCTCCTCCAATCCATCCGTAAGGATGTCAGACAGGAACAATTTAAGACTTTCGATGAACTCATCATGCTGTGCAGAGGTTGGGAACCAGCTTTCAATAAAATCCATGCCCTCAACGTATGAATCCCCATCTCACCAAGCGCGAGCCAAAACTATCAGGAGTAGTTTTTGCAGCTATAGAGGACGTTGAGCAGAAAACTGCCGGAAACAAAAGGCAGTAGCTCAAGATAAACAGACTAGTAAGACCACATCAACGACGACAGAAACGAAGCCACAAGTAATTTGGTTCGGTTGTGGTACCAAGAGTTTCTATCGAGCCAACTGTCCAAATTGTCGCAAACCTCCTGCAAGCCAATCGTACAATCAGATTCAAAGCCTCAATTTATCGTCTAAAGAAGGTATACTAACAATCCCTTTTACGGTAAAAGAAAAAGAAATGCTCTCTTATAGATATATATATATATAGATACGGCAGCTTTGTCAAGCATCGCAGGCAACGACTTATACCAACCTTAAAGCAACTGGTCACAAGTTCAACAAGGTAAATGCGAGTGTCACTCTACGGAACGGACGGAATCGACATACGAAGGACATGTGGTGTACGTCATGTCGCATAATATTGGGCAATCGTTCGAAGGTCATCAACATCTGAATCCTTCCACAAAGAAGAAGTTCGATAATGCTGATAGGAATTGACTCCCTTGAAGAAGCTGGTATAGTATAAAACCTAACTCAACGTACCTGGCACTACATCGAACAACCGAACACAACCTTTGAGTACTACGACTAAGTAGAAGGACCTGTCAACACACCAAGAAGCGACGTTACACACCACAATCCCTGGTAAACCTGGAAGGCAGTGAGATCGTTCCGATTTCACCAATAGGGTCCACGACAGAACGCCAATCGGCACAGATGGTCAGGAGGCTATCAGGCTGGGGAGAGTATGATAACTTTGGCGCCAAAAATTGATAACGGTTTTTTGTTTACTATGGTTCAATAGCTTTTGTAAAATTCACATACAAACTAAAAATTTTGACAAAAAAAATTTAAAAAAAAAAGTTCCGACCAATTTTTTTCAAAATTGTGAAATGATGTGCTAAATTTGCTTAATCGAACACAAGAAATCGAATGGTTTTATGTCTTCTAGTTTTTTGAGAAAATTGACGTTGTAGCTTAAGATTTAATTAATTTACCAGGCATTTTGTTGTCAACACACCACAATCCCAGGTAAACCTGGAAGGCAGTGAGATCGTTCCGATTTCACCAATAGGGTCCACGACAGAACGCCAATCGGCACAGATGGTCAGGAGGCTATCAGGCTGGGGAGAGTATGATAACTTTGGCGCCAAAAATTCACAGGCATTTTGGTCACAAAAGAGATAATTATCGCAAGTACCTCGCGAATCTCTAGTCGACATTGAGGTCCATGCGAAAATGTGCCGATAGATCTGTTGATTGAATGCCTACAATTTTTGTCGCCTTTTTTTGAGCATCGCCACATCCAACTGAATTTAAAATTTTTACATATTTCCACCTTCATCGGTAAGTTGCAACACAGTGGGGGGTTGATGTTTTAGTGGGAATTAGACCAATTTCTTCTAAAAAAGCTTTTTCGTTGGTCGACAACACATCCAAGAACGAAGAAAATATTGAAAAGTTATTTACGAGTAGTTTAGGATGGCTTAGAGGATGGCTTAGAGGATGGCTTAGAGGATGCTTAGTTTTTAGTTTTAGTTTTCAATGCATTTTATTTTCTTAATCACTAACTATTACATATTAACAAAAAATGCTTAAATGCTAGCTTACAATTACTTAACAATCTTATACTAATTTGCTGGCCCCACAGACACGCTAAGCTACTCTAAATTCTTATATCTATATCTTTCGACTTAATTTATGTTTTATTTGGAATGTTTATTTTCTACACCTAAGGCTAAGAAAAAAATTTGTTTACAAAAACTTAGCATATGGATATTTTTTTATTTTTTATAAAAACTTAATATCTAACTTAAAATAAACCTTAGTCTATTTAACCTATATACACAATACACACATACAGACACACAGGCATTATGCACAATAATATACATACACTAGTATATACCTTTATATATACTAGAATATGTATATATTTCTTAAATGCTAACCTAAACCCATGTAAGCTGGCCATCGCTATTTACTGAGCAAATAGATTGGTCAGCTCTGCCTCATTAGTGAGGCTGGTCCGTAATTGACGGAAATGACGACGAAACATCTTCTCCATCATTCAACCACCAGAAATGCTGGTGCTGCCGAACGACATCCCTCTTATCGCGATTCCCCACCGCCCTTCTGAACTTGAGACGATCCACACTGCCGTGTGCGACGTCTCTGTTGTAGTTGAGTCGCCTGTCCCCAGCTGTCCGAGCGACATGGAAGATTAACGGAACCGCTGATCTATCCTGGAGCAACCCTATCCGATCAAGGTAGAGGAATGCTTCCGGTGGAAAGAAGCCGTCAGAGCGCACACTCTCGTGGTAAAGGTAATTGGGGTAGAAAGCCCCCGATATCAGGTTATTCGCCGAGGTCATTGCTCTTGCAATGTGCTTTCGAGTTAGCTTAATTACGAAGTTGTCCACTCGTATTAGGTTCGCCCTATTGTAAAGGACCTCATTAGGATACAATTTGTTGCACCCCGACTATGGTGTTCTGCACAAGCGAAGTCAAGCCCTAAGACCAGCCCTCTCAAACACCCGAATCTTTTCCATTAAGCTTGCTCGTACATTGAACCACATGGGACAACCAAAAACCAGCATGGGCCTGACAAGGGCCATGTAGCAGATTACCTTTACCCTCGCATGGAGTTGGTTGCTATAAAACAGTCTCTTTGTAAGAGAAAAAGCACCTTTAGCTCTGGCCAGAGCAGCATCTACATTTTTGCCAAAATACAGAAACTGATCTAAAAAGATTCCAAGGTATCTGACTACATTTCGACAGGCAAGAGGCTGTCCGTGCTGTCCAATGATTGAGAACTTTCGCCAATTTTTTCTGGTATTAATGACCTCGATTTTTGGACCTGTTCTGTACGCTACCAAATCGTCTGCGTACGCAATAGTATGGGGAAGTGAACCTATCAAGTCGCTTGTATAAATGTTGAATAGGATCGGCGAATTGACCGAGTCTTGCTGAAGACCATTTTTAATTTGAAATATTCCAACAGAAGTCACACCGCCATTCTTCACGATGAACTGTCTGTTGGTTAGCATATTGTAAAGAATGTACAAGAGTGGTTTACTGATCCCCAGTCTAGTCAGCTTATAGAAAAGACCCTGTAACCATACGCTGTCGAAGGCCTTCTCCAAGGCGGCAACAAGGCAGGCACCAGTACATTGTTTTTCCCTTTATTGTATTGAGTATCGGACACCAGTTTAGACGCGGCATGTGAGATATCATGTCCCGCCTTAAAACCGAATTTATTATCCGGAATTATACGTTTGTCCTCAACCCACCAGTCAGGTTGAGGACTATGACTTACTGATTTTCGGAAGGAGACTTATCGACCGGAGATTCGCCGGATTGGATATATCCTTTCCCTTTTTGGGGATAGGTTGAACCACCGCCGTTTTCCAATGCGCTGGATAATGTGCATTATTCATTGCATTATTAAACAGGCTGGTGTAGATGTCCACCGCCTCTAGAGGAAGATGTCGAAGCACGATGTTCGGAATACCATCGGTCCACACTGATTTCTTAACTCTGATTGTGTCGAAGATCTCATGGAGTCCTTCCTTCGAAATGAACGGTGGTAGGTCACCCTCTCTGGCAATGACATTATTTGCCATATTTTCGCCGCAGAACCGGGTGAAACCAGAGCCGTTGGATCGCCAATTCTCTATTTCATTTCGAATGTAGCAGTTGTCCACCAAGACGCGATTGTCCAGGTCGTAATTAGGGCCAATGATATCAATGGCCCTGTATACTTCCTGGAAAGTCGCCACTATGGTCTCAACCTTCTCCTGCGGATCCTCGATCAGAAAGAAGTCGTCATTATCAGCGGCTTCATTTGGATAAATACCTGCTATTGTCAGTAACCGTTCGTTGTCTGTTGTCCGGGCTATTTTAAGACACTGAAGGTCGTTTTGATTTTTTCTCCGAAATAGTTTATTTATTTGCGGAAACATATTCGGGTTGCTGGTGTTTACAGCCCGAACCTTGTTGTTCCAATAGAAACAGAAAATCTGTAATTCTCTTTTATTAGCGTTTGAATATTTTTAATCGACGACTTCAGTGTACCAATCTCCGGGTCTTGTCTGTCAGTTAACTGTCTATACAAGTTTTTAAGTCTTGTCAGAAGTCTACTTTTCTGTCGGTGCAGTGCGTCGATAGTAGCATTGCGGAACAGGTCTTCGTTAGTCGTACGTCGATACCGCGGTATTGTAGTGTCCATAGTTTGTTTAATTGTCACGTCCATTTGTTTTAGGTAATTGTCGATCTCCTCGTTTGACAAATTCCTATTGGACGGTGGGTGGAGCGTGTTCGAGGAGAGCGCTCTTTTCAAGGTGGCGGAGAAGAGTGTCCATCGAGTCTTACTGTAGTTATAAGAATATCTTTGGACAAACTCCTCCAATTCCGCAATTTCGTTGGGAACTGTAATTTCGGTGCTAAAACCGCATACATACACGAATGTGCGCAGACAGTTTAGCGTTTGTAAATTTGTACCTATCAGTCGTAAGAGCTCGTCGTACAGTCTGTGAAATTTTATACCTTCTTTAATGAAGATCGCGACACCGCCTCTACGTTTGGATCTGGGCCGATTTCTTCTTCTAACAATATAATTTTTGTACTCAAGTTTGTGCTTATCGGTTAGCTTGGTTTCGCTAGCGAAAGGCACATCAGGAGTTTGGTCTTGTAGCAATTTAAACATCGCGGCTCTTCGTTCGATCTTAATCAATGAATTGACATTCACCGCAAGGACCTTCAAAGTTTGCTCCACCATGTGCGTACCCATTACGACATGTGTTGCGCTAGTCCCGTCAGCCGCGCGTAGATCTGGTCCACCCGGTTGGCCTGTTCTTGTACCTGCTGTTGCAGCTGAGCCATCTGTCCTTGGATTGCGAGCAAGATGGCCAGCATGTTAGGTGCAGCTTCCGTTGTTCTCGCCATTGGCGCCGGAGAAGCAACAGTCGCTTGCTGTACCGTAGCCCCTCTCCCTGACGCCATTTGGGCGTAGGAAATTTGAGACGTGACGGCTGGTGTTTGAAACCTAACAGGTGAACGTTTGACCTCCACCTTCTGCTGCCGAGCCAGTTTTGCTTTTTTAATGTCAGCGAACTTAGGGCAACCCCGATAGTTTGCGGTGTGTCCCACGTTCCCATATAATACGCACGAGAGCTGCGTCCTATCGGATGATCCGTCCTTACCCAGAGCACACTATTCGGAACTGTGGCTCTTAGCGCACTTCACGCATCGAGGCTGCATTTGACAGTTCGACGCGGCGTGCCCGAACCTCTGGCAGCGAACGCATTGTATAACGCCTTCGCTCCTTTTTAATTTTTCCCACTGAACCACCTGGTAGTCTAGGACATTGATACTCCTTAGACTATCCAGACGGCTTTCGGGACTTAGCTGCACTAGGAAGAACGGCAAACTCCGTTTCTCCTGTCTGGCTCTCGCTGTGGTAAATGGCTTTACCCCCACAAACTTGAGTCCTTCGCACTCCTTCTCTTCGAGCAGTGCCAGGATCTCCGCAGGATCAGAAGACGGTTCCAACCCCTTCAGCAGCATCGATTGCCGCTTTTCACACTGTTGTGACAACAACAATTTAATGACTCAGGTTGCAACCGCACAATACGTAAAGTGTACGTTGTCGCGCTCGACTGTCAATTGTATATTGAAAGCACATGGAAATGCAATAAAAACAGGTGAACCATAGTTACCTAGATCAAAATGTTGTTCTAGCAACAGCAATTGTCTATGCAAGCAGCAGTGATGGCCACAGTGTCAAGATACGAGCACTTATTGACCCAGGTGGTCAAGCAACGTTAATAACGGAATCAGTTGTGCAATTATTAAAGCTAAAGAAACAAGAAGTGAACATTGAAGTGAGTGGCTTAGGCGCTATGAAAACCGGCAGGTCCAAACACAAAGTCGAGTTCACAATAACTTCATGGTTTCCATCAAAGCTCAACCTCCAGGTTGAAGCCCTTGTTCTGCCTAAACTAACAAGCCAACTTCCATCAAACCAAGTAAAACGCGTGAGCTTTGGAGACCTTAAAGGTATAGAGCTGGCAGATCCAACCTACGATATTCCTGGAACTATAGACTTAATTATCGGAGCCGATATATTTGGAGATGTTATTCTCGATGGTATAAGAAGGGATGACGCAACTTCCCTAATAGCCCAAAACTCACGGTTAGGATGGCTTATATCAGGACGAGCAAAATCGGAAGTTTCTTGGAGTAAAGGAATCATTGGACTGGTAGCCCAAAAACCAGTTGATAAACAACTAGAACAATTTTGGGAGTTGGAGGAAGTTTCACAACCAAGAAAACAAACACAAATGGAGATAGACTGTGAAACGTTCTATAAAGAAACACACTACCGGAAAAACAATGAGAGATATGTAGTAAAAATCCTTTTTAATAAAGAAAAAACTAATACCAGCAAATTAGGAGAATCAAAAAACAGAGCATTTGCACGATTTTGTCAACTTGAAGCTCAGTTCGATAGAAATCCACAACTCAAGCAAGAATACACTGATGAGGTGAACGAATTCTTAAGGCTCGGTCACATGATCGAAGTGGAATCAAACAATCCGCAGGAGAAAAAACCATACTACATGCCTCATCATGCTGTCATAAAACCGGACAGCTTAACCACAAAATTACGAGTCGTCTTCGATGCATCAGCTAAAACATCAACCGATGTAAGCCTAAACGATTTAATGCTAGTAGGCCCAAGGCTCCAAGATGATATAGCTACTATATTAATGCGATGGAGGAAACACAAATATGTCTTTAGTGCAGACATAGAGAAAATGTACCGCCAAATTGAGTTACATAAGGATCATCAAGATTATCAGCGGATATTATGGCGAAGTGCCAAAAACCAAACCATCAAGGAGTATAAACTTACCACAGTTACTTATGGTACAGCGTCAGCACCATATTTGGCAATAAAAACGTTACAACAACTAGCTGAAGACGAAAAACTGCAGTTTCCAGTCGCCTCGGAAATAGCGAAAAATGATTTTTACGTTGATGACGTAATGTCCGGACAAGACACAATCACAAAATGCAAAGAAGCACAAAGGCAACTCATTGATATGTTAGAGAAGGCTGGGTTTCACCTGCGAAAATGGGCTGCAAATGACAAAAGACTGCTTAAGGATATTCCAATCGAATCAAGAAATGTAAACAAAGTCGATTTTGCCGTTGATGACACCATCAAAACATTAGGTATCCATTGGAGCCCAATAAGTGACACATTCCAGTTTAAGACCCACTTAGACGCTATCACTTCAAAGCAGATGTCACAGACAAAACGTCAAACTTTATCCGAAATAGCTAAGCTGTACGACCCTCTTGGCTGGTTAGCCCCAGTAACGGTAAAAGCAAAAATTCTGATGCAGCAAATCTGGAAGTCGGAAATCGATTGGGATGAAACTCTTCCAGTGGAGTTACAAAAACAATGGAACAAGTTAAAGAAGAATATCACTGAAGTTGAAAAAATTAGAATTCCAAGATGGGTAGAGTCCGACAATTGCAAGAAAATCGAGCTTCATGGTTTCTGTGATGCCTCAGAAGCAGCATATGCAGCGGTAATTTACTCCAGAGTTTCCTTGTCCAATGGTCACTTTGTTACCAGACTTATAAGCGCAAAAACAAAGGTTGCGCCATACGCAACTTCAACTTTCCAAATTGGAGTTATGCGGAGCTCATTTACTGTCAAAATTAATGACAGACACATTACGGACATATGGCACACAAGTTGGTAATGTATACGCCTGGACTGATTCCACAATAACCTTAGCTTGGATTCAGAAATGTCCATCGACCTGGAAGACGTTTGTTGCCAACAGGGTATCAGAGATACAACATGTAATTAAACCCGAACTATGGAAACATGTGCAATCATCAGAAAATCCAGCTGACTGTGCTTCTAGAGGTTGCTTACCTGAATTTATGGTGAACAATCAACTATGGTGGAAGGGTTCAAAATGACTAGAAGGAAATTCTGATAATTGGCCATCACAAAACCAATATGCATCGGTCGACGTTCCCGAAACAAGAAAGGTTATGACAGTAAGGATACAAATCACTGATGATATAACTGAAAGATATTCTTGTTACAACAAGTTAATAAGAGTAGCGGCCTATTGCAGAAGATTTATTGCCAGTTGCAAAGATCACAAGCCAACGCAAACTAGAGTGCAGCAGTATAAAAAAGTAAAGGACTCTCAAACTAGAATTAAATGCGCTATTAAGGAAATAACCACTTTGTCAGCTAAGGAACTCAAAGATGCTCGCAACGCGATCATACGAGCTATACAACAAAGAGTTTTTCCCGAAGAGCTAAGGTGCATTAAGACAAGAAAGCAGTTGGATAAACGAAGTAAAATACTATCATTGAGCCCCCAATTAAATGATGACGACATTTTGGTAGTTGGTGGTCGTTTGCAAAATTCAGAATTATCGAATTCACAAAAACACCCATATATTTTACCGCATGGTGAAAAACTGACAAAATTGCTCATTGAAGACGCACATGCAAGCACACTACACGGTGGTGTTCGACTTACACTTGCAAAACTGAGACAACAGTATTGGATAACACAAGCAAAAAGAGCAATCCGAGAAGTTATACACAAGTGCATAAGATGTTATCGTTTCATTGCACAACCAAACTCTCAACAAATGGGTGTGTTACCAGCTGCTAGAGTAACCCCAGCAAGACCTTTCACGCACACAGGAATTGACTATGCAGGACCCACTGACTTCTTAGCTCTGATTGTGTCGAAGATCTCACGGAGTTTTTGCTTCGAAATGAACGGGGGTAGGTCACCTTCTCTGGCAATGACGTTATTTGCCATAGCCCTCGGATCGCCAGTTCCCTATTTCATTTCGAATGCAGAAGTCGTGCAACAAGACGCGACTGTCCAGGTCGCAATTAGGGCCAATGGTATCAATGGCCTTGTATACTTCCTGGAAAGTCGCCCCTATGGTCTCAACCTTCTCCTGCGGATCCTCGATCACAAAGAATTCGTCATCGTCAGCGGCTTCATTTGGATCAATACCTGCTATTGTCAGTAACCGTTCGTTTTCTGTTGTCCGGGCTATTTTAAGACACTCAAAGTCATTTTGATTTTTTCTCCGAAATATTTTATTTATTTGCGGACACATATTCGGGTTGCTGGTGTTTACAGCCCGAACCTTATTGTTCCAATACAAACTTACAGAAATTCTGTAATTTTCTTTTATTAGCGTTTGAATATTTTTAATCGACGACTTCAGTGTCTTAATCTACGGGTCTTGTTGGTCAGTTAACTCTCTGTACAAGTTTTTAAGTCTTGTCAGAAGTTTACTTTTCTGTCGGTGCAGTGCGTCAATAGTAGTATTGCGGAACAGGTCTTCGTTAGTCGTACGTCTATACCGCGGTATTGTAGTGTCCATAGTTTGTTTAATTGTCTCGTCCATTTGTTTTAGGTAATTGTCGATCTCCTCGTTTGACAAATTCCTATTGGACGGTGGATGGAGCGTGTTCGAGGAGAGCGCTCTTTTCAAGGTTGCGGAGAAGAGTGTCCATCGAGTTTTACTGTAGTTGTAAGAATATCTTTGGACAAACTCCTCCAATTCCGCAATTTCGTTGGGAACTGTAATTTCGGTGCTAAAATCGCAATGGTCACTGTCATACACGAATGTGGGCAGACAGTTTAGCGTTTGTAAATTCGTAACTGTCAGTCGTATACGTTCGTCGTACAGCATTAGATCCAAATAAGACCCGCCTCTGGGAAACGACGGGTTATCCGTCGCTTTAAGACCGAGTCTGTACATGACATCGTGCTGACCCCACCAATCGAGTAGTAGTTTCCCTCTAGTATTTGGCAAATTATTTCCCAAATCTCTGTGTCTAGCGTTGAAATCACCGCCGACTATAAAATAATTCTCCCACGATTCCAGCCTCAGAAGTCGAAAAACCGTGTCGAGCTCTGTAATGAATAAGGTGGGTTGTGAAGTCTCAGGTGCACAAACAGAGGCCAAGTACAGCCGTTTTCTACTGCGGAGTGGTATGTAAATGACGACTGCTTCCAACACCCGGAACCTGCGCAACACTCCCTTGTACACTCTGTGAAATTTTATACCTTCTTTAATGTAGATCGCGACACCACGTCCACGTTTGGATCTGGGCCGATTTCTTCTTCTAACAATATAGTTATTGTACTCCAGTTTGTGCTTATCGGTTAACTTGGTTTCGCTAGCGAAAAGCACGTCAGGAGTTTGGTCTTGTAGCAATTTAAACATCGCGGCTCTTCGTTCGATCCTAATCAGTGAATTAACATTCACCGCAAGGACATTCAAAGTTTGCTCCACCATGTGCGTACCCATTACGACATATGTTGCCTTAGGCCCGGCATCAGCGCGTAGATCTGGTCCGCCCGCTTGGCCTATTCTTGTACTTGCTGCTGCAGCTGAGCCATCTGCCCTTGGATTGCGAGCAAGATGGCCAGCATGTTAGGTGCAGCTTCCGTTGTTCTCGGCATTGCCGTCGGAGAAGCAACATTCGCTTGCTGTACCGTAGCCCCCCTACCTGACGCCATTTGGGCGTAGGGAATTTGGGACGTGACGGCTGGTGTTTGGAACCTAACATGTGAACGTTTGACCTCCACCTTCTGCTGCCGAGCCAGTTTTGCTTTCTTAATGTCAGCGAACTTAGGACAACCCCGATAGTTTGCGGTGTGTCCCACGTTCCCACATAACACGCACGAGAGCTGCGTCCTATCGGATGCTCCGTCCCTACCCAGAGCACAATCCTCGGAACTGTGGTTCTTTGCGCACTTCACGCATCGAGGCTGCATTTGGCAGTTCGACGCAGCGTGCCCGAACCTCTGGCAGCGAACGCATTGTATAACGCCTTCGCTCCTTTTTAATTTTTCCCAGTGAATCACCTGATAGTCTAGGACATTGATTCTCCTTAGACTATCCAGACGACTTTCGGGACTGAGCTGCACCAGGAAGAACGGCAGACTCCGTTTCTCCCGCCTGGCTCTAGCTGTGGTAAATGGCTTTACCCCCACAAACTTGAGTCCTTCGCACTCCTTCTCTTTGAGCAGTGCAAGGATCTCCTCAGGATCAGAAGATGGTTCCAACCCCTTCAGCAGCATCGACTGCCGCTTTTCACACTTCGGTGTGAATGAGTTGTGCTCCGTTGTCGTTTCCTTTAAGAGCTCTTTCACTTTCGCGTAGCCCTCCACTGTATTACAGTGGATGGCATGACGATCGTTCCCCAATCTCTTAATGTTAAAATTGTTACCAATGACCAACTTAAACAGGTCCTTGGTTGCATTTAACTCTAGTTTATAGGTGTTGATCGGAGGCACTTTCTCCTTCTTCTTCTTCTGCTGCTGCTGTTGTTGTTTTTGCTGCTGCTGCTGCTGTTGTTGTTGTTGTTATTGTTGTTGGTGTTGTTGCTGCAGCTGCTGCTGTTTTTTCAGCGGCTGTGATTTCAGCTGTTGTCGTTCTTGCAGCTGCTGCTGTTGCTTTTGCTTTTGCTGCAGTTGTTGGTTCGGCTGCTGCTGGTTTTGCTGTTGCTGCAATTGTTGTTTCCGCTCTTTTTGTTTTTGTTGTAGGGAGCTCTCTATTTCTGATTGCTCCCTCTGTCTGCGCGCAGTTTACCTTTGCTTAATAGCAAGCACTTTTTGTTCCAGCTTTTCTATGCTGGTTTTTATATTGTTAATTTCTTCGTCTTCGTCTTCCGACTCAGATGAAGCTAGAGCGGCAAAGGTGTTGGTGCTCCCCTCCTCTTTATCTTCTTCAGCTGTTAAAACAGCAATTATTTTTTTTTTCTTAGATTAGGAGGGGGTTTCAACCACTTCCTCCTTTTGATGGCTTTCGCCACGGTTATGGGAAGAGCGGGGCGCTCTCCACCATCCATCACGTGATTTTTGTTTTTTTTTTTTGTTTTCCTATTGCTTGTTGGTTTTGATATATATGTAATGTGCACACAATTTGAGGAAAAAAAAAGAAAAAAGAAGAAAAAAAAGTTCCAAGCTTCAATCGGGATTGCTTCGATCGGCGCCGTTAATCGCTGGGCTACCGAGTCAATTAGCAAAACTGCAACTGATTATGTTTATAACTGAGTTATTAGTTTTTTTTTTACTCTATGAGAAGCCGAAAGACGTCTATTCTCACCATAGATTTGCGAACGACCTAGGGGATGCTTAGCCGCCATTGCTTATTCTCAAAAAATAACACTATATTCGCACTAAGGTTGAACACAGAATGACCTTTGTGAATATCAATAACTATACGTGTTCGTGAATAAAATGTATAAAATAATATACATATATGTTTAGTAAAAGTAATTATTGAATTTTTGTATTAAGATTGTAATCCATCTTAAAACCGAGCTAAATAGATTGAATTTGTACTCTTATTTTGTATAATGTAACCTATGAAACGTAACGTAGGATTACGTATTGTAAATTTAGTACAAATATTTATGTATGACAGTTTGTAAGTTGAAAATGGAAGAATTTCCGGAAAAGAATAAAGACTTTTTTTTTGCTGTAACCCTAAAGCTGAAAGAACGTGTTTTATTTAAAACCCGCATTTTTAACCCATTACCCCACACATAACACAGTAACCCAGTAAAAAAGTTTTAAACCCTACACACCCCAACATTTGGTCCTTCGAGCCGGATAAAGACTCCACAGAACATTTAAACAATTTAAAAAAGAAAAAAAATTATAAAAAAGAAAAAAGTGCAAAACATACATATATATATATAAATAAGATACTTAGAGACTACAAACATTAAACATTTAAAAGAAAAATTAATCAAAATTGCAAGTGCAAGTGCAAGAACAAAGTGCAAGTGCAAGTGCAAGTGTGCAATATATATATAGATATATATAAAACAATAGAAGTACATACACAGATTCCCTCGCGGTCGGTGTCTTGCCCCTTGTCTTTCTTCTTTTAAGACTTACAGACTCTCTCGGTGGTTGTGCATTGATTTGAATTCCCGCGCCGTGTAAAAATTAAATTAAGTACCAGTCAACTTTAACCTCAACTGTCACCAGCTGGGCAAAGCTAACCAAGGGTCGTAAGTTGCTGAAATAAAATATTAATTAATTAATACTATTTTAATAAACAACTGTATTTAATAAAATTTAATTGTACTTGATACACCCTTATTGGTTTATAATATAATTAATTACTTTTTTAAATAAAAACCATTTAAAAATGTCGAAATTGTCCACGGGTGCAGATCAGAAAGGTGTTCTGGAGCAGATTCTTCGTGACCACTCCAACTTCAAGAAGACTGGAGCATCACGTCGTACAGCCAGCTATCTGTCAGGTCGTCTTCTTATTCTAGAAGGGAACTTCAAGAATGCGCTTGGTCTTCAAGCGAAGATTCGACGAGGAGAAATTGAAGAAGGTCTGGAAGAAGAAAATTTTGATGAAATTTTTGATCTGCTTCAAGAAACATATTTCACTTACCGAGGTGAATTGGTCGACGCTATCGACAATGCCAAGTTAGCATCCAAGGAGAAGATTGTGGAAGGTGAATCCACAGGTGGTTCTTGTAATGAGCTTTCATTACCCCAAATTCAAATACCACATTTTGAGGGCTCGTACACGAAGTGGCGGGCTTTCCACGATGTCTTTTTGTCGTTAGTCCACACAAATAAAAAGCTGGGTGAAATCCAAAACCTTCACTATTTGAAGTCGTCTCTTACAGGTGAAGCTGCTCGTCTGTTGCAGCATTTAGGTTTGTATGCTGGCAATTATGACAAAGCATGGGAACTGCTTGTCGCCAGATACGACCACAAGCGAGTGTTGGTAAACGCTCATTTCCAACTTTTTTTTGAGCAGCAGCAGTTGACGAAGGAGACGGTAAGCAACATCAAATCTCTATTGGACACGTCCCAGGAATGTTTTCACGCTCTGGGAAACTTAGGATTGCCTGTTAGTTCTTGGGATGACATTTTAATATATATACTGGTTCAGAAATTACCTGCTTTTACTCAGCGTTTGTGGGAGGAGAAGTTAGGTAGTTCGAAGGAGTTGCCAACACTGACGCAATTCACAGAGTTCCTGGAAACACGTTTTCGAACCTTGGAAGCAGTAGCTGGAACGAGTGGCATCAAGGTCAGCGGTTCTTCTGTACACAAGGCTGTTGCGGTCGAGAAGAAAACGGTGTTGCACGTCGGGAAGAAGCAGTTTGCATGCCAGGTATGTGGTAGAGGTCAGCACTCCCTTCGAACTTGTCAGAAGTTCATTGCCATGGAGATCTGTGAACGATCTAAGGCAGTGGACAGAATCGGGGTTTGTCGGAACTGTTTGGCGTACAGTCACAAGACGAACCATTGTCAAAGCAGTGTGCGCTGCTATTACTGCAAGCAGGCACACCATTCTCTGCTGCATGTTGATAACCTCAGCTCTAAACCTACAAGGGATTATAAAAATATAACAACAGGTACACAAACATTTCATATAAGGTCAAAATTTAACCCACCTAAAGTAAACTCTTCTGAAGTACATCAGCCAAGTGTTCTTCTGGCAACAGCAGTTGTTCGAGTTAGGTCATCAAATGGAAATTATTATCATCTTAGGGCACTGGTCGATCCTGGATCTGAAGCAACATTCATTACTGAATCCGCTGTCCAGTTATTAGGGCTTCATCAGCGACGAACTATCATTCAGGTATCTGGATTGGGAAAAGTTAGCAGTGGTTCATGTCAACGGTATGTAAGTCTTACCTTTGGGTCTCTGGTAACACGTTTCGAGACAAATACCCCAGCTTATGTGTTCAAGTCCCTGACTGGTCTTTTGCCGCCCAAGCCTCTAGTTCTGCACAACTGGGAACATATTCAAGGTTTGAAGTTAGCTGATCCACAATTCGACAAGCCTGCGACTGTTGATATTCTCCTGGGAGCCGACGTTTACTCTGAGTTTATTCTAGGATCCATTATACGGGGTCATGATGAAAGATCGCCAATCGCACAGGAATCAGAGTTAGGTTGGCTTATCCTTGGGAAGGTTATTTCACAAAATAAAAAACCTGTCCATAGCTTCTTACAGGTTCTCGGCAACGACACTCAGCTGCGAAGGTCCTGGGAACTGGAGGAGTTGCCTTTCAACACTAAGAAAACTGCGGAAGAGAAAACTTCTGAAAATAATAATGTCAACACAATAACGAGATCGCCTGATGGTCGATATGAGGTATCGCAGCCATTTAAAGACGGATGTAAGCCTGGGTTTGGTGCCTCGAGGTTAGGTGCCTTACGTAGGTTTCATCAACTGGAAGGAAGATTCCAGGAAACCCCCACACTACACAAGGAGCTTCAACAGATGAAAGAGGTTGACGAGACGAATACCATACTGGATACACCACACCATTTACTTACTCCTCACCATGTGGTATTCAATAAACCGGAATGTACGCCTGGGTTTGGTGCCTCGAAGTTAGGTGCCTTACGTAGGTTTCACCAACTGGAAGGAAGATTCCAGAAAAACCCCACACAGCACAAGGAGCTTTCCAAGTGTTTACAGGAATGCAAGGAGCTTCGTCAGATGCAAGAGGTTGACAAAAAGAATACCTTACTGGATACACCACACCACTTTTTCATTCATAAGCATGCGGTATTCAAGAAGTCAAACAAAACCACGAAGCTTAGTCGCAATTTTGTATACTACAAACGTTTTGTTCGAAACTGCCGGGCACAAACTGGAAAAAGAAACAGAGGTCCACTAAAGGTAGACGCAATCGGCACAAGAATTTTCGAAATTCGTCAAGGAGACACTGCCGTGGAGAAGTGGAGCGAAAAATGTCGGCCCAGGATGAGACAGCGCCCAAAGTGGACAAGACGGAAGACAGAAGCAGACGCGGACACTTACTTCTCTTCAAGGACGAAAACTACCGCCGTTGCAGTCGCGATTCGGACGAATCATTCGTCACACCATCTCGGAAAGCAAAGACGGACTAGCTCAAGTGGTTACCGTACGAAATGAAACCGGAAAACTTAGTAGGAAAGAGAAATACAACACAATACCTAAACAACACAACACAACACAACACAGCATTTAAACAACACAACACAACATTTAAACGACACAACACAACATTGATAAACTCAAATGGAAAATTAAAGACATTTCTTTTCTTTGAAAACAATTTATTAAATTAATAAAATATAATGATATAAACTTATTTTATCCTAGCTATCCCTACACAACACAACCCACATACATACAGTCCACTCTAAACCACACAAAACCATTATTTCCGGATAACGCTGTGGAGTTCCGAAACTCCAAAATGCCGACGGGAATTGGAGAGTCAAAACCCCGACGGAATTTGAAGCTTCTTAGTGAACACAACGATATCCACAGAAAACACATCATTCATGCCAGACAACGTTGCAGAGTTCCAAAATCCCAGAATGCCGACGGGAATTGGAGAATCAAAACCCCGACGGCACTTGCAATTTTTCACATGAACACTCAACGTTGTCCACTCAACACAACACAACACTTTAACATTTATCCCTTTTTTAAAATACATTTCAACTTAAAACACTCAAATGTAATTAAATAACTTAAACTACCATAAATAAACAAAATAGATAATAATAATAAATACATAAATAACAAAAAAAAAATGAATATGTCAAAAAAACTTACTGGATGAATTGCAACAACAATTCAATAGCAAGGCGGATTCTTGGCTTTACACGAAAACGTAAACACCACACACACTAAGAAGGCTAATTCGGCCATAATCAAAACATTAACCGTTCGCGAAAATTTCGTCGCACAGCATCGCACTGCACAACCAAAAATTGCGTACGAGGGAAACAGTTATCGCACAAAATAACAACACACATTGTACCGATTTTGTTGGGAAAATATTTTTGATGAACTTTTTATTTTTTTTTATCATTTTCCCATTTCTTTTTTTCTTTTTGTTTATTTTTTTTTTTTGCACTGCACACAAGATATCACTTTCGCGAAACAATAACAAACAATCGATGTACATATGTATATATACACACGCACGTACATACGACTGTGTACTCGCGCCGATGTACACACATCAAAAACGAAATCGAATACCGCGAAGGAATTGGAGCAGACAAAAAGGATTAGAGAAATAATTAATTAATAACACTTACCTTTTTATTAACACAAAAAAAGGGTAAAAAGGGGACAACAAAAACTAAACAAAAAATCTAACAACTCTCGCGACACAAATTGACCTATTTTTGGTCAATGATCAAAACAAACTGTTGCACTAGGCGAATTACGTATATTTTATCTCCCTTTGTTGCTCGTTTGTTATATCGTCGTCCTTGTCACCTACATGTAATGTTTCAAATTATTAATTTACACGATTTTGTCTCATTTTACATGTCTAGTCAACACACTCACACAACACACAACTTTTATGTCAGAAGAGGTACAGTACGGTACAAGAGCGAGGACACTTGCGGACGAAATTCGTCCACCGGGCGGGAGTATGTTCGTGAATAAAATGTATAAAATAATATACATATATGTTTAGTAAAAGTAATTATTGAATTTTTGTATTAAGATTGTAATCCATCTTAAAACCGAGCTAAATAGATTGAATTTGTACTCTTATTTTGTATAATGTAACCTATGAAACGTAACGTAGGATTACGTATTGTAAATTTAGTACAAATATTTATGTATGACAGTTTGTAAGTTGAAAATGGAAGAATTTCCGGAAAAGAATAAAGACTTTTTTTTTTTGCTGTAACCCTAAAGCTGAAAGAACGTGTTTTATTTAAAACCCGCATTTTTAACCCATTACCCCACACATAACACAGTAACCCAGTAAAAAAGTTTTAAACCCTACACACCCCAACAATACGCTTTACCACATGTGTATGAAAAAAAGACCACGTAAATGCGAAAAAACAAAACAAAAATAGTAATTTTCAATTTCTCAAAAACTAGAAGACATAAAACCATTCGTTTTTTTGTGTTAGATTCACAAAAAGCCAATTTAGCACTTCATTTCACAGTTTTGAAAATTGGTCTAAACTTTTTTTCTTAATTTTTTCTATCAACATTTTGAGTTTGCTTTCGAATTTTTCAAAAACTATTGACATACGTAATTTAATTTAAATTTAGGATTAAATAACAGCTCTCTGGCTTTCAAAAACGATATAGTACTTCATTATAAGTGTTGCCGTTGTTTTTTAACAATTGTTTTTTCATTTTAAGTATTTTTTATTTTAAATTGCCCCTACCTTTTAAACGGGGCGAGATAGACCCTCACTCCCATAGTAAAAAATGCTTGTTTTTGACCTCTATATAAAAAACCATTATCAACTTTTGGCGCCAAAGTTATCGTACTCTAGCCATCAGGCTGAACCAATCTACGACATGTTCCGTGATGCACTCCCTTGCATGTGAACGGCAAACAACGCGACGGAGACGTTGAAAACGTTTATATAACTAAAGACAGTGAGGAATAGTTCAGATAAAAGATAGAACAAATTCTTTGCGCCCCCGGACCAGGTTGACATCAACTACATTGAGCTACGCAGCATAGAAAGCTTTCATCTATCGAAGGAAAAACGAAACGCTCTCAATGTTCTTCTATAGGAAAACAAAGAAGTTTTCACATGGGACAATGAAGTGACAGCCTAAGGGGTAGAGCACTACATCCATACCGGAGATCAAGCACCTATCACTTCACCTCCATATAGGCTTTCGCCTATCAGAAAACCCCAACTAAAAGAGAAGATCCAAAAGATGATACACCAAGGCATTATTGAACCATGCGATTCTCCATGGGCATCTCCGATAGTGATGATACCCAAGAAGATCGGAGGCATTCGATTGTGCGTGGACTACAGGCAACTCAATGCAGTCACAACGCTAGACAGGTACCCACTACTCATAATAGATGACTTGCCAAAAACACAGCGAAGGTGACGCCATACCATACATGAGTACTCTCGATCTATAATACAATCGGGTTATTGGCAAATAGCTGTCGTTGATGCAGACAAAGATAGGACAGCTTTTATAACGCCATTCTTAAAATTCTGATTCAATTGAACGAGTTTCGGACTCCGTAGAGCGCCAGCAACGACTACCTTCGAGGACCACCTAACCACCTAACCGACCTACAGACACTATTCCACAGACTTAATGAGTATGGACTTAGGATTCACCGTCAGAAGTACTGAATTTGCTGCGTGGAGGTCAAGGTTCTAGGACACATCCTAACCAGATATGGTATTCAAACAGATCCTGAAAAGACCGCTGCCATAATTGAGATGAATTCACTGAATTCAAAGGAGCCACTAACATTCCTTCAGACCTACTCGTGGTATCGGAAATTCATCCCCAAGTTTTCCGAGGTCGCCAAACCACTGAGTAACTTGATGAAAAAGAATATTGCATTTGCTTGGTCTGACGAACAGCAACATGCTTTTGACGTCTTGAAAAACCTACTCACAACAGCACCTATCTTGCAACAAGCTGATGAAACAAAACCATTCTGCCTGAAGCTCTATATAATGCTCCAACAGCTGAACATTATGGCATTGACAAAACGATGACTAGGATACTGCCTAACTTCTTCTGGGACGGTATGAATGCTCACATAGAAGACTATTTTAAGAAGTGTGTAAAATGTCAGAAATGAACCCTATAATCAGACTGTTACAAACGAACACCGAAAAAACCAAGGATTCGGAGTAATCTTTATAGATTTATTTGGCCCACTTCCGCCGAGTGATAACCATAAATGGATCTTTGTAGTTTAAGATACCCCAAGCCGCTGGGTAGGGCTATTCCCCCTTGAAGAAGCCACTGCAGAGCAATGCGCTACCATCCTACTCAACGAAATATTTCTCCTTTACGGCATCGATCGCCGAGTAATCAGTGATAACGGACCTCAATTTATCTCCTCGATCATGCAATATTTAGTTACCTACCTTGGTATTGAGCAGAGCTTGACTTCGGTATATCACGCACAAGCAAACATGACACAGCTTTCGATCCTCGTGGTGATAGAGCATTTCTCGTGGAGTAAACGCTTACCCTCTATCCGTTTCTCTATGAACACAGCAGTCTGCCAAACAACAGGACAGATAGCTGCTTACTTGACTTTTGAAAGAGAATTAAGAAAACCATTTCACGTAACCTAAAACTTAACTAAAATCCTAGACAAAAAAAATTTTGTCCCTGAGATAACTCCATATCTACGACAATTGGCCAACGTGGTGGAAGAAACCCGTAACCTCGAATCACAACAAAGCAACAACGCTTGTTATGCGCCAATGCAAAACGAAAGATGTCGCCAACATATGTGACAGGTGATGCAGTCCTAGTAACAACTCACGTCCTGAGCAATGCAACCAAGGGTGCTTATCCAAGTCCGACCAATTATGTAGATGTGCCCCTGGGATGTTACCACGTATCAGCGCTAACGCCATATACCTCCAGAGCTGATGTCAACAACTTTCGGCTTCATCATCAAATCCGAGGAAGTGGTCGCCCTAAATAGATGACAACCCGGAGCACTGATAACCTTTCTGGCCACTCGCCGAGACGTACTGGTAGCCAAAGGGGTAGAATGTCACCAGCAGCCAGTCTTATTTATGTTATAAATTAAATTTTAGTTTAAACCCTTACGGTATGTAATACTATAAATATAACACTTTTAATATGTTATAGTGGCAATTTCGATGTATAACTCTTTTAATATGTCATAATTCCAATTTCGATGTATAACTCTTTAATATGATAATTTCATACGCTTCTCACTTGCTTGAAGCAAAAATATACAATAAGTAACCGAACAAAATTAAGGAAAATAACATTTGCGACTAATTATACTCACCGCGTATTAGGTAGGTTTTGTACGCACTAACTATCATCACGTTAACTTTAAAACCAACTCCTAACTTTGTATTTAATTACAAACACTTTTTAACATACAACTAACATTAACTTTAGAAGGTACCTGCGATGAGTTTTATTCAAACAAACCTAAACATTTACAGTTTGGAATATCAAACTCGGTTTAAGGGGTACACTTTACAAAATTGAAATAAATCAAAGGAAATAGAAAACAAGTTTTTCGAATTTTGAATTTTAAATATAAATTTGGATAGCAGTTTCTTAATAATGGAAGCAGTAAAGGTGTTTAATTAAAAAAAAGTGAATTTTCTTTTGTGGCAATATTTGTTTTTTCTTTAGACAAAACGAGATCGGGTTTTTATATATTTTAGGCTTTCTAAAAAGCTCAAAATCTTCGGAAATATCGAAATCTGCAAACAAATTTTCTTGAGACATTTCAAAGTCCATACTAAAAGATAAAATGGATTTTATGTGCTATTAAGTTTAGCGCGAGGTTATAACGGCAAAGTGGGTTTTATTTCGAATATAATTATTAAAACACTAGCATTGACTTTGTTACGTACTAAAATGACTTTAAAGTGGACTTTATCTGACTATAATTTTGCTCCAATATTTGTTTTTTCTTTAAACAAAACGAGATCGGGCACAGAATTGGGATCGGAATGAAAGGGAAATGATGGGGCGGTTGGAGGAGCAGCATATCGAAATGATTTGACAATGATCTCAGCAATCGCAGCAGGGATGACTTCAGTTGGATATCACAGGAGCATCGATAAAATAAGGCAACAATGGACAAGGATGAAGGCTTCGGCAAAGAAAGCCAAAACCCGCTGCTAAAAAAGCAGTTAGAGCAACGGGGAACAATATCAATGTTCCAGAAACAAATTCCTCTGATGTTTTAGTTCAGAGTATAATATCTGACCAGTTGCTCGAAGATACCATATACATTGATAGAAACAGTATGTTGCCGAGTAATGCTTCTACTGATACCCACCCGAGCAGCCCAACCGCCAACTGGATTCCTGCCACATCTGTAGTTCTTTTCTTTATTGAATTGGATACAACTCCCGAAGCTCCCAAACCATCCATAACCACCCCCGTTGCTACATCTTCATCGAGAAGTTTGCTTGGTGCCCTCTGAAAACTGCCAAGGAAGCCAACGACAAAAAGCGAAGTGATGAGTGCGACTCACACAAATAAAGAAAGAAATATCGCATGCTGAAGAACTGAATAAGTTGCAAGTTGCGCTTGCGAAAGAACGGCTTTCGCAAGCCAAAGAATATTTATCAATAATATGTTTGAGCACGGATATCCAGCGTCGCCAAGCCAGATACCCTGGTGAACATTTACGGTCGCTTCCGTATAGTGTTCCAAATATTGGAGTCATGAAGCGATCCTCGAGATCTTGCATCTATGTCCACTATTTTTCAATTAGCATCGGATACAATTTGCACACTAAGCGAATAATAACCTATAAATATCAAATTAGTAACGAGTATTTTTTAAAAATCTAGTTACTCAGTTATCTTTTCTATTGATATAGTGTTCGGCCATTACATGCCCTACACTTTTGGATGGTCGCTTGATTCTGCAATGCGTGCAATCGATGACTCCTATAACCCTAGGGAACCGGGTGATCCTGCAAAATTGCTGATTTGCCTCATTATATTCTGCCACTGCCAAAGGAAACTTAATGAAATGGGGCAGTTGAGCTTTAACAATAAAATGTGTGAAGCCATTACTTCTCTTAACCAAAGAGTCCAACAATTCGAGACTAGCATCCTGGAACTACGAAACTATAACGTGAAATTAAGAGAAGAGGTGGCTGATCTACAACGAAAAAAGCGTCTCAGAAATGTTATTGTTCGCGGCATTCCGCAAAAACTGGGAGAAAACCCCATCAAACTGGTGAAAAACATCGCTGGAAAACTGTACCACAACATCACCTCTCACTTCGATGACTCCGAGATGAGAATTTCGTCAACTACGAATTTAAATAGTTTTGTTTTTAATTTGAATTTAAATCTTTGAATGGATCTATATAAATGTGTTAAACTTTGAATTTCTAAATTTTGTATTTATTCAGGCCAAACAAAACAGTGCATATTTCACAACACACAACGAACCTAACTCCTCGTCAGCATACTTGGTTGCGTCATACCATTAAGTGTTTATTATGTTCACTTTGTTTATTTAGGTCATTAATAATATTTCTAGATGTAAGCAATATTGTTATTAGTTGTACGATTTATAGATGTAAGCAATATTGTCATTAGATGTAATGTATAAAAGAGGCATTCGTCCAACAAATAAATGTCAGTTTAATTCAGTTTAATACTGATCAAAAACCAAGCATTTTAATCCTCCACAGCATCTTCATCCAGTGAACAGGTTCAAGTGCTTGTCTCACAATTCAACAAGATATCTGGTTTATGTGCTCATATCAAACGGAAGATATTCCGTTCAACATTTTGGTGACCCCGACGTGATTGCTTCCCCCCACCAGTGGTAAGGGGCAATTTACCTCTATTAATTCACATCAATTAATAAAAGCGTTTGTCAGGGCTATACACTGGCAAGACCATCAGGTCATAATCATCATCTCGGTTGCTGCATTCAGTTAACGGTCAATTAGCGTTACCAGGGCTTTAACACTGGTAGTTGTCTCAACCATCTACACAATTTCTACACAATTTAAAAATGGAACAATTGACGGCGACTCAAAGTTCACTTGGAAAAGAAGTTCAGCACATCATCAGAAACTTCACGAATGATTCTCTAAGTCGAAAAACTACAGGGGAGTATTTTACCTCCAGAATCAACCGATTAGACACCATATGGGAGGAATTCGAAGCCACCGACAGCAGAATCCGATCTCTTACGGCGGTCCCTCTAGACGACAAATACTTCTTGTCAGACTACTACACTAAGATCAAGGAGCTATACACCAAGTATAGGCGGATCTTGAGTGATTCGTTGGGCCAGATCAAGGCAAGCAATGCCAAAACACCGGTTACTGGACTAAACCCGACGACAGAAAACGTCTTTCCAATTGTGGCAGAAAGGTCGTCAGGAAGTCAAGACGACAAACAATTGGTATCAACAATCAAGCTACCAGAGGACCAGCATCAACGGGCCATGGATCAGCTTGAATTACTATTCAAAAGGCAAAGAATCATGATATCTTCATTGGAACGAATCATCAACGGAACGACCAAAGACGAAGCAACAGCGCAATGTCTATTAGCCATGACCAAGTTATGAACCCAAATAGAAGGAATCCTTTCTCCATTTGGGAAATTTGCAACGACCCCCTAGCCAAAGGATATGACATGCAGTCATACACTGATCTGGAGACTAGGGTCCTTCGCAATAGAGCCACTTTGGAAAGGACATCACGTCAAGTTCATTTCCCCGAAACAAAGAAATCGCTAGGCGAGCACACACCAATTCAGCTTCCAAAGATGACCATACCGAAATTTGATGGCGATCATCTGAAATGGCAAACATTTTCAGACATATTCAAGAAAATGATTCATGACCAGCAAATACCACTCATTCAAAAAATGTGGTACTTGAAAACGAACGTTTCCGGCGATGCAGAACATTTGTTGCTGCATATCGAGCTAACCGATTACAACTACAATATAGCTTGGAATATTTTACAAAACCGTTTTAACAATAAACGAGCCTTAACTTCAGCACTGCTACAGCGAATTCTCAGTCTGCCGAACCTCACATCCGAAATGAAGGCAATGAGAGCAAAGGCCTAGAGAACTACAACAAATTAAGGGGTTATTAAATTTCTTAAAGAATCGATTGGAGGCATTGGAAGCCGTGGGAGGAAAAGGTGCAGTCTCAGAATCGTGGCGTATACATAATCAAAGTCACAAGAGCAAGGTGGTGACATCCGTGGCAACATCAAATGGCGAAAGCTGTAAGGTGTGCAGCACTAAGGGTTATCCACATTATTATTGCGAGAAGTTTTTAAAATTGTCCGCTGCGGAAAGGTTAAAGTGGACCCAAAAACGAAATCTATGCGTTCATTGTTATAAGGCAGACCACACCCCAAAGGCATGTTCAGCAAGATGTTGTACTAAGTGCATCGGAAAGCACAATAGCCAGCTGCATTTGGGAAAACAATGACCCAAGACCACAGGACTGCAGACGATTCAAGGAAGTCATCAAATGAATTCCTCCCTCCATCAACTGAAGCTACCATTAATCAAGCCCCTCCATCAACTGTAGCTACCACTAATCAAGTCAACAAGAAGAAGGGATACGTAATTCTAGCCGCAGCCACGGTTCTTATTGTGGCAAATAACGGAAGAATATGTGAAGCTCGAGCAATTCTGAATACTGGGTCGCAGATAAATTTAATAACTGAGCAGCTCATGAGACGACTAGCCCTCTCACCAACCCCATCAGCACTGTGCATTGGGGGCATAGGGAGGGGGACACGAAATGGAAAACAACGAATCAACCTCGGACTACAATCAAAGGTTGGAGGTATTCATACTCCCTGAAATCGTAGCACCTCAGCCTGCACACGTACTAGATACTTCAACCTGGGTTATACCTGAGAATATCACCTTAGCGGATACCAACTTCTACCAACCAGACAAGATAAATATTCTACTTGGAGCTGAATTCTACGAACATTTTAATCGACCAGAACAGATACGGATTGGGAAAAATATTCTACAAAATACAGTGTTTGGTTGGGTATTAAAATTAAAGATCAAAATTATAGCGCGGCAACCTGTGGTATACTAAGCGAGGAAGAAACAACGGATGAGCTCATCGAACGATTTTGGAGGCTTGAGGATTACGACAACGTACCAAGGCAAATGACATCAACAGAGAGATATTGCGAAAACCATTTCAATCAAACCGTATAAAAAACCAATAGCGGCCGCTTTATAGTCAGATTACCATTTCGAGAAAATGGCTCAGCCCTAGGAGACTCCAAAAAAAACTGCAATGAATCGTTTTCTGGCATTAGAGGGGCGTTTTAAAAGAGACCCTAAGCTGTGAGAAGATTATGTAAAGTTTATGGACGAATATGAAGCTTTCGAACACATGGAGGAAATCAACCCTAACACGATCCAACGTCCCCACTTGTTTATCCCGCATCATTGTGTATTAAAACCAGATATTAGTACAACAAAACTACGTGTCGTTTTTGATGCATCCGCAAAGACGTCATCTGGTTTATCACTCAACATATCCTTCACACCAGACATTCAGTTCAAAGTAAACTTTTTTCAATACTACTTCGATTTCACCTGCACAGATATGTCTTCACAGCCGATATTGAGAAGATGTATAGGCAGATCATAATCCATGAAGAAGATCAAGAGTATCAATTGATCATTTAGAGAAGACAAGCCACAGAGGAAATCAAATATTTTAAACTAAATACCCTAACATATGGGACAACACCAGCACCTTATTTGGCAACTAAATGTCTACAACACGAAGCAACCCATAACGAAACAACATATCCAGTGGGCGCTCGAATTATCAAAGACGATTTCTATATGGATGATGGCACTGGCGGAGCAGATAGCATTTCCGAGGCAGTTGAAGTTCAAAAACAAATAACTTCGGTGCTAAATGGTGCTGGGTTTAAGATTCGAGTTCGAATGATCTATTATTGCTGAAGAACATCCCTGTTGAGGACCAAGAGATTAGCCTGGACTTTAGCGAATCAATCAAATGCAGAATTAAGACCCTAGGCATAATCTGGACTTCTAAATCAGACCAACTGTATGGAAGAGCCGAATTAACAACCGTTGTATCTGTCACGAAGGAAACAGTCAGCTCAGATATCGCTCGTATCTTCGACCCACTTGGAATCTAGGGTCCGGTAGTCGTTAAGGCAAAAATCTTCATGCAAGGGCTCTGGCGCAGTAAAGACCTCTCTTGCGATAACGAATTACCCGAGCAGTTAAGGGAAGAATGGGTAAACTTTCGGAGCAGTCTATCAGTATTAAATCAGGCAAAGATCGACAAATATATCTTCAATCAAAAAGCGCCAATCTCTATCCAGATTCACACCTTCGTCGAAGCATCTGAAGAAGCATATGGCGCAGCGGTGTATCTAAAATCCACATTTAAGGATCGAACAACAGTTGTAAGACTACTATGTGCTAAATCACGAATAGCTCCTATAAAACAACAAACTCTTCCTCGACATGAGCTGTGTGCTGCAGCCTTAGGAGCTGAACTTACAAGCAGCGTCCGAGATGACCTAAGACTACACGATACTCCAATATTCTTCTGGACACACTCACAAATCGTGCTGTCACGGATCAACTCAACTTCCTCATCACTACAAACATTTGTAGCAAATCGAGTTGCTAAAATAGAGGAATGTTCTTTGGAAAAACAATGGCGCCATGTCCCGTCCAAAGAAAACCCAGCGGATCTACTGTCGCGAGGAATAACAGCAGCCAGCTTCATGTCATACAGCATGTGGCATCATGGACCATACTTCTTGCATGGAAACGAATCAGGATGGCCCCGACCTTTCATAAAGGAGCTAGACCCAACAACCGATCTCGAAAGAAAAAGAAAACACACAGTTACAGTGGCATTGACACAAACCACTCCAGAACAAATTATTTACCACATAAATCATCGAAATTCCTTCCAATTCTTACAACACACAATTGGATACGTCCTACGTTTTATCAAGGGAACCAAAGGAAAATATGCAACTGCAGAGGAGCACATATCACTCTCACCTAAAGAACTCAATGAGGCCCTAACAGTGATCATAAGAGAAGTACAGGCCGCTAAATTTGGCAAGGAAAGTCAAGATCTCAAGGGTCACAAGGGCTTATGTAGGTCCAACGCACTGATCACCCTAGCACCATTTTTAGGCGTAAGCGGTATCATGCGAGTCGGAGGCCGACTGGAAGCTGCACCCATTTCATTTGATGCAAAACACCCCATACTGATACCTTACAACGAATCCGTAACCAAAATGCTATTTAAATTAAAACATGAGGATCTCAACAATTGCGTGCCACAGACGCTTCTTTCGATTTTGAGACAACAATTCTGGCCTATAAAGGGAAAGATCATGGCTCGTCATTACGTTCATAACTGCATCAAGTGCACCAAAACCAGACCACAACTTATGACACAAGTTATGGGGAACCTTCCAGCAGATCGCGTCTCACCAAATAGACCATTTATAACGTCCGATGTTGATTTTTGTGGACCTCTTTGGGTATACTACAAAATCAGAGGAAAAAAACCGCACAAGGTATACTTAACAGTCTTTTGTTGCTTCACAACCAAGGCAGTACATCTAGAGGTTGTAACAGACCTAACGACGGAAGCCTTCTTTGGAGCCCTAAAACGATTCGTCAGCCGACGAGGACGATTTCAAACTCCCTATTGCGATAACGCGACCAACTTCGTGGGAGCAAAGGAAAAGTTACACGACGTACTCCATACACCTGAAGCAAAAGAGGCCATTATTAAGGTCAGCAGCGACAAGGGCATCACCCTCAAATTTATTCCGCCTCGAGCTCCCCATTTTGGCGGATTATGGGAGGCAGCAGTAAAGTCAGCGAAGCATCTTTTAATAAGAACGGTTTCACCAGCTTCCCTAACACACGAGGAATTAGAGACCACATTCGTTGAAATTTAAAGCATTCTAAATTTCAAACCAATTACTCCTCTTTCATCTGATCCAAATGACTTAGCTGCATTAACACCAGGGCATTTCCTAATCGGTGAGCCTTTTGTTGCCCAAATCGTCTGTGACATTCCGCCAGTCAAAGGAAATCTGCTGACTCGATGGAAGGTAATAAGCCATTTAAAACACGAGTTTTGGAGACGATGGTCGATCGAGTACTTGAACGAATTGCAATATAAACGCAAATGGACCCAGGAAGGCGATAATATCAAGGTTGGAGACATGGTCATCATCAAAGAAGATAATACACCAACTCTTCAATGGCCTATTGGGAGAGTGGTTAAGTGTTTAAGACGACAACAGGGTTCGAGTAGTCAACGTCAAAACCGGCACAGAAATATGGAAGCGGCCAACCCATCGCTTAGCACCATTATTTAAAGCAACCGACAGAAGCAGTGAAACAAATATAAATGAAACGCCAGGTCCAGCCGCACAATCCGAACTCCCTACCAGGAATCCGACACAACCACCCACAAAACGAAGGAAGACATAATATGTTTCGTTAATGACAACCATCATGTTATCTTTGTTGCTGTTGCCAATAGTGTGTGTATCACCAATAAATGTAACAAGGTTTGATAACCATCCAGGAATTTATTTCGAAGGCCTTGGTTCCACTAATTTAATCAAAAATGAATGGAAGGTTGTCGTTTATTATGACTTAGTACCTATGCAAGCAGAACTAGAAGCATTGGCAGATGAAACGTTGGCACTACAACATTTATGCAACCAGTTCGTTATCACCAAGGACAGGCTACAAGCAAGTACTAACATAATCACAAAACGCCGAGCTCCTCGGGCAGGCATTATCATAATCGGCAATGTAGCACACACCTTGTTTGGACTTCTCGATGCTGACTACGCTGAAGAACTGTCTCAAACCATTAATCAAATAAAGGGCAACGAGGTACAGTTATTAACGATGCTGAAAAACCAGACATCCATCATAGACTTCACGATTAATACCGTGAAACAAGATCAGCTCGAGACAAGGGAACGCATGAACGCTCGTTAAAACCAATCCAAACAGATTATGGCTCGAATTGGGGAAGCTTCTGCACAGTCCAGGTTTTTCCAAATCTCCATGTCTTTGACAATACAACTAATGATTGTGGTTTCCAACATGCAAAGAATTGAAACCGCAATCTTAAGTACATTAACAGATGCGCACTATGGAACCATCAGCCAGATTTTGTTATCTCCAGCTCAACTAAGGTCAGAAAACATAAATATAAAAAATTACCTACCACAGTCTCAAACACTTCCATTCGAACAAGAAGACTTGCTCCACTTCTATAAGATTCTAGCAACGAAAGGAGGAGCAACTGCCAATCATCTAATGTTCGTCATCAAATTCCCACTGGTTGAACAAGATCCATTTGACTTATTTCAACTCATACTGTTTCCAGCGATGATCAATGGCTCCTTCGTCATCATCAATCCACTAATGGAGATTCTGGCTATAAATCGTTACAGAGACCAATTCTTTGCAATGACACCAGCCAAACTCAATGATTGCGACAAGGGCAAGGACACACATTATTTCTGTTCCAACAAGAAGGCAAGGTACCATGCTGGTTCACAGGCATACAACTGTGAACTTAGTTTTTTTTAACAACAACACGACGCCATTATGCAACGTAATGAAGTCAAACAACAACATGATCTGGTCACAATTGAGCAGCAACACCCAGTGGATATTCGGCATGTTCCAAGTCATGCATCTCACCGCTGTATGTAAAACAGATACAGTGCAAATCGAACTAATTAGATCCGTCCTTTTTACACTCAGAAATGACTGCATAATGAGAAACAATCGGGTCACCGTTCAAGGATATCAAATGGGGACTAGCAGGCTGCATTCCTCCTACATCAGCTTCGGAAACATTTCATCAATCGCCAGACCCAACGAAGTTAGGCCGCACTGGAATTAACTCCAGCACTCCAGCACTCCAGCACTCCAGCACTCCACCACAACACCTCTCTGGAATCACTAACTACTCTTCAAGGTCAACTTGCAGATCTGCAGACTTAGAGACTCCCAGAATTGCATGACAAGGTATTCGTTAACAACATTCATCACCATTTAATTAGCTATCTGGCTCTGCTGCTTTCGATCTCAGTCGGAATCACAATCATCTGCAAACTGCACAATTGAATGACGTCAAATTCCACACCTGTTTTACAATCTGGAGCTCAATATCATGTCTGTGAAATCTGAGTACATATATAGTTGAAGGCAACCCATTCAACGCGAGGGAGAATGTTCAGGCCAAACAAAATAATGCATATTTCACAACACACCGCATAGGACAACGAACCTAACTCCTCGTCAGCATACTTGTTTGCGTCATACCATTAAGTGTTTATTATGTTCACTTTGTTTATTTAATGATATTTCTAGATGTAAGCAATATTGTTATTAGGTGTAATGTATAAAAGAGGCATTCGCCCAACAAATAATACTGATCAACAACCAAGCGTTTTAATCCGCCACAGCATCTTCATCCAGTGAACAGGTTCAAGTCCTTGTCTCACAATTCAACAAGATATCTGGTTTATGTGCCTGATATCAAACGGAAGATATTCCGTTCAACAGTATTACTAGTGAATTCTTGATTTATTTCACTTTATTTTTCTAATAATATTATCTACTAAATGTTGCACTTATACTATTTCCTCTCTCCTCCTTCCCCTCTCTATTTCCCTGTATGTTTCGCACTTTTCTTTCCAATAGATTACAATCATACCCTATTAGTTATTCCAGTTGGGCTGCTATTTCTTGTTTGTGGTCTTTTTCATACTTCTGGCTCATAGTGGCTCTGTGTCTGAGACGCTGAATGAGGTTGGGGTTCAGACGCAAATAAAAATGTTATCAAATGCCTGTGAAATATTTAAAGTCTGACACTTCAATGCTCGTAGTCTTAGCTTATCAAAACTTGACTACGTCCGGCAAATTTTTAATGATTCGGGGGTTGACGTTATTTGTGTAAGCGAAACATGATTCAAAAGTCTTGAGGATGAAAATGGTTATAACCATATTTATGGCATTCCTAGGTACTTCTTAGTTCCGCATAACAGAGTTACTAAAACTGCTGGTGGGGGGATAGCAATTTACAATAACGCCGGTTTGACTGGTAAAATGTTGGAAAAGTCATTGGGAAATGATACTGAATACATTGTTGTCGAAATTTCCAATGGAAATGTGAAGTGTATTATTGATTTAGTCTATAGCCCCAACCGTAATTGCTCTTTCGATTCATTGTTTTCTACTTTACAACTATTTTCCGCAACATATGAGCATATGTTTGCTGGGATTTTGTTTGCGGATTTTCTGAAGAATGACAGTAGATCTCGTTCACTCCTGGATGCTATTGCATCGTGTGGTATTGTGACCGTTAATTCTCATGCTACTCGCTTTGGCCCTGACACCCCTCCAAGTTTTCTTCACTTGATGGTTGTCTCAGACAATACAAACGTGCTACTCCAAGACCAATTGTCACTGGAATTGTTCAGACCCTAATTAAAGATCTCTTTAATATACATGTTCCTGTTAAGACTGCCACAGTACCCAATAGTAAATGCCCATGGTTTACCACTGAGGTGCATAATGTTATCAAAACTCGTCGAAAATTATATACTAAATTTAAAAAACTTTCTACTAGTCACAATTGGGAAATGTTTTGCAGAGCAAGAAATTACTCTTCATTCGTCACCAGAAGAGAAAAAAAACTTATTTTTTGTCGAAGCTCAGCATTGACCAACCGTCTAAGAAACTTTGGGCAAATTTAAGTTCTATTGGGATAAAGAGTCATATAGAAATTAAAATGCTAGATGCAGATGAGTTAATTGATGCCTTTTCCCCTAACCCTAGTTGCAATTCTTCGTTTTCACCGGAAAATCAACTTTTCTTTGGTGGATCACAGTTGTTGGAATTTGAAGTAATATCTGAATCGGATGTGATCCTACAGGTTCGAGATCTCAAATCTATCGCGATTGGTGAGGACGGAGTAGACTTGCGGTTTATCAAAATAATACTTCCCGATTTTATAAGCTCATTATCTCATTTATATAATTTCTGCATTACCTCTTCAACCTTCCCGGATTGTTGGAAAAAAGCAAAGGTCATCCGTGTGCCCAAAAAGAACAACGCCTTATTAGCAACCGATTTCCGTCCAATAAGTATCTTATCTTGTTTGTCCAAAATTTTCGAAAAAATTCTTGCGAACAGATTTACAACTACCGCAATCGTTTCAATCTATTATCGTCAGTGCAGTCAAGTTTCCGACCTGGCCATTGCTTCTCTCCAGTTTTGATCAAAGTGCTTGACGATATTAGAATTAATTATGATAAGGAATATCATTCATTGCTCTGCTTCGCATGAGGTTCTTTGCACTAAACTGAAACTTTAATTTGTGTATGAGTGATTCCTCAGTGCGTCTGATTAGGAATTATCTTACAAATCGTGTTCATAGAGTTATTGCTAACTCATAATAGTCTCAACCAAAAAATATAGTTTCTGGAGTTCCCCAAGGTTCAGTTCTTGACCCAATTGTTTTCTGTATTTTCATTAACGATTTACCGCAAGTGTGTCTAAATACATATGTACATATGTATGCCGATGACGCACAGATGTACCTTTCTCTACCAATTCGCCTGCTGGAAGATCTTGTGGATAGATTTAATTTGGATTTGTCTTCCATTGCAAAATGGTCTCAAGACAATGGTCTGATTCTAAATCAGAAAAAGGGTCAGACAATTTTAATTTCAAAAAAACTGTACAATGTCGAAGAGTTACCGGCTATTTTTCTCAACTACACAAGGCTAATCTTCTCGGACACCGTGATGAGTCTTAAATATAAAGTAAACCGGTCTCTATCTGCCACTGATCATATAAACTTTACTACAGCGCGTGTATATGCAGGATTGTGAAAGCTCTGGCTGTTTCCTAGTTTTACACCTGTTAGCACCAAACTGAGCTTGATTAAGTCAATTCTTTTGACGATTTTTGATTATGCTATGGGTATCTACTGTAAACTAGATTCTCTCTGCCAGCACAAATTACTTATCGCTTTTAACGATATGGTTCGATATGCCTTTGGAGTAAGAAAATACGACCATGTAACCCTTTACCATAAGCATGTCCTTGGGTGTTCATTTTCTGAGTTTGGACATTAAGATGCTGTGTGTTTTTACATAAATTAATACATAAACCATCACCACCGTATTTATTTGAAAAATTAAAATTTGTTCAGTCACCTAGAACTTTCAATCCTATCTCTTTCAATCCTATCTTATAAATATCTGAACTCATCTCGCCTCTTCCTTGTTCATGTTTCCAGATTGTGGAGTTCACTGCCTACCACCCCAATAAACAAGAAGTAGGAGCTAAGCAATTTAAACGTGCCCTATTTGCACACTTTTCATCTTTGCAATATATTCTTCTCTTCTTCTCTTCTTCTCCTTATTTCACCTTTCTTTTCAGCTTTCTGCTTTGCCCTCTTCTTTTCCCCCTATGCTTCCTTAAATTTCTCTTTCCTTTCCCCAGTATTAATAAAGAATATTCTTTAAGTTAGTTTAAGATTTGATTTAAATTTAGTTTACTCGTATTCTTTCACTTAATGTTTTAATTGTGCTCTTTTTATGCATAAACTAATTTAATGTCGTGAACTACTTTAAATGAGCTTTCATGTACTATAAAAGACTTCTGTTCTTATTTGTACCTTGCCAAGTAAAAATTGAATTGAATTGAAATTGAATTGACTTGCCTTTTGCTTACCAATATCACTTTGATGGATATTTCTACCAAAAAAATGAAGCGTTACAAGCACTTGTAAGGATGCAGGAATAGATAGATAGATAATTTCGTTTATTTCTCGTATCCAGTTATTACATTGAAAAAAGTAAAAAAATATAATCAAACAATTTAAATATTTTAAGACATACGAGTATATTGGCATTCTGTATTTTACAGAAGTATTGAATAGTTTTGAATGCCATTCTAAAGAAAAAAATGATAGTATCAAACAATGTTACTGAATCAGAAGGCGGGGTGGCCAGGTTTTATATAAGTTACTCTAATAGATAATTCAAAATAATTTTTACAAGATTAATAAAAGTTAAATGATAGTTGTATTAGATTGAATTTACAATTACATTTAGACTATGAACTCATTAGTTTAAGGAAAAGAAAGAATGAACAAAACATGGTATTTACGAAATAAACAACATAAATTTTAAACCAACATGTCAGAAGTAATAGATTCAACATTTAAATAGTTTAAGTTGAAAAGCCAGATTTTCACACTTCTTGCGAACATCACAGGTGAAGAAATATCTCTAATAGACTGCGGAAGAATATTGAATATACAAAAAGAGGATATGGAGTAGAAATTCTTGTACGCCGTTGTGCGATACCTCGGTATTGTAACCAAATTGGCAAAATTGCCATGTACATTAAAATTAGACACTAAACGAAAATTGTGGTTACCAGACTTCATAAAGAAAATTTTTAATACTTTAAAACAGTAAAGGTGACGTACCGGAAGAATTCTCTGAACAAAGAATACGGGAAAACCTGGGCTCCTTACAGGTCTTCGACATAATTTGCGTATTACGTGCTTTTGTAAGATCAAAAGGCTTTTTATTTTATTAAAATAAGTACCTCCCCAACAAGCAATTCCATATTGAAGCTTCGAATGAAAGATGGCGTAATAAACAGTTTTCAGGAGCGGAGTTGAGCAGACTTTTTCCAAATAGTAAAAGTGTCTAAGATATGAGTAGAAAATTTCATATTGGAGTCAATTTAAAGGCCAAGATATTTAAAGTCATTAACTTGCTCAATACGAAAACAGTTATGACAGCATGTTTCACGGTCAAAAAACGTAGGAGATGATAAGCCGTCTGCAATCAGAATTAGTCAGTATGAATCGTTGGCATTCGGGAGCATGAAAATTAATAAGCGGTTCATAATTCTACATAGGCGAAAAATTGAAAAACATGATCTTCGTTTTTGAACTTATAATTAGATTATGCTTTGCAAACCATACTCTCAACTGATTCAAATCCCAGATAATTTCGGCAACCAGATCTAAAGGATTACTTGCACCGTAGGAAAACCCAATGTCGTCAGCAAAGGCTGTGGGCAAACCTTTAAAGTTTAAGGCAAACAGTGAATTAATGTAAATAAGAAACAAAATTGACCCAAAACAGATCCTTGCGGTACACCCAAATTGAACAATTTTATTTCGCTTCTTACCTCTTCCAACTTTACTTTCTGTGACCTGTTTTTTAAATAAGATGTAAGCCATTCAAGCATAAAGCCTCTAAAGCCAGCATTTTCCAGTTTAAGTAAAAGAATTTTGAGGACGACCATATCAAAGGCTTTGGTAATGTCAATAAATAAACCAGCTGTGCTGTTCTTTTCATCTAGGTTAGACATAATTTGGGAGAAAAAATGAAGTAAAGCATCTTCTGTTGATTTGCCTCTACGAAAGCCATATTGAGATGAACTAAAAAATGCATGTTTATTAAGAAAATTAAGAATAGGAAGACTACGATTTGTTACCGGCTCTTGAATATTCAGATTTTCTTGATTTGATCATCAAGGTCATCGAAAGCATTTTACCGGTTTTTAAATATTTTAGGCTTTCTAAAAAGCTCAAAATCTCCGAAAATATCGAAATCTGCAAACAAATTTTCTTGAGACATTTCACTGAAATGACATTTTAAAGTCCATACTAAAATGTAAAATAGACTTTATTTGCTATTATCTTAGTTGTTCTTATCTCGACTATAATTGTTAAAACACTAGCATTGACTTTGTTACTTACTAAAATGACATTAAAGTGGACTTTATCTGACTATAATTTTGCGCCATTGTTTGTAAAAAAAATTAATTATAATTCAATTGCCTTGTTCAGTTTTTCCCTTTCTCGAGGGTTTTTTGATTTGGTTCGAAAATATTTTACGCTAGGCGGGTAGCCAGACCAAACTATTTTTTTTTTTTGCTTCACCGAGGAAACGTCAACTTGGCTAGACGACCCGTCAGGCTAGTTGACCCACCTGATCGACGACATTGCTAGGCCTCCCGCCAGGAGGACACCTTTTTTCTTATTTTAAGAGTTATCACTAGGGCTCCACCCAGCAGGAAACGCCCTCCCTCTTACAAAGTTATTAAAGCTAGTTTTTAAGCGGTTTTTTAGAATGTAAGATTCAATTAATGAATTTAAATAAATATGCATTTAAAATGAAACAAAATTAAAATGAATTTACTGATTCCAAGTGTGGAGGACCAAGGTTTGAGTCCTCGGGCTCCGTGAATATTTCCTTTTTCAATTAATTTTCACTAAATAAACGTTGAAGTGGAAAAGGTGCGAAATGTAGTCAGGAGCCGTTCCCAAAGCGATTACCGGGGTATCTGAAACTCAGCAACAACCAAAAACTACAACAAAATCAATAACAGAAACAACAGACGATTTTGTGAAAGCAGAAAAGGGGCGAAAGAACTAAAGCCAAAGAAAAACAAAAAAAACACAGACGAAGGAAGAGGGTAGTATGACGACAGGCTCAGTTGTGTCTTTTACTGAACTGACGACAGGAAAAGAGCACTCTTATGAATTAGAAGGAGGAGAGTGCCGCTACATAGGCAAGGGAAATTCCTTCAGGGAGATGTTGAAGGATGACGACGTTTCATTATCAGATGAAGAGGACAACGGAGAAGCTGAGGTCGATAAGTTGCTAAAAGAGCTTATACAAAAGAAAAACAAATTGCAACAGCATACAATGCAACAACAACAGCTGAATCACCAACAAAAACAACAGCGAAACCAAAGAAAAAGTTGTAGAACAACATAAACTGCAGCAAGGGACAAGATAATAGAAACTACAAAAGCAACGGTAACAGCCAAAACTGCAACAAAAACAATAACAGAAAACTCAGATAAGGACAGATTAAATTCCTCCTATTAATGTGAGTAACCTAAAAATTAAGGATAGTATTACGTTATGTAAGCTAGTTAGTAAGGAATATACACATAATAATGTGTAATAACATTGAGGAGTATAATAAGGTACGGTACTTCACTTATACTCTGAAGGGTGAGAAATTGCAGACGATGCTGTTAAAAGGCATCGATCCAAAAATAAAAACGAAGGAGCTCGAAGCGGAGCTGAAGCCGTTGGAGGACGTCGGACTAAAATTCGTGGCGGCCAAGCCTTTTACCACAACCGCGGCAAGGGTGGTAACCGAAAATTGCCGTTCCTCTAACAGCTAACTTCCAACAGCAATATTGATAGTCTGCGAAATATTCCTGTACTATCACACTGGAAATTGGGAGAAATTGAAAATGGCAGATCCTGTATTGAAACGCATGCACCATCAGAGATTCAGGCATGCCGAAGCTAATTGCAGCATTTAGTCTAGATGCGTAAAGTGCAACAAGGAACACAAAAAAGGATAATGCCCTTTAAGTAACGATAGGGTAGCGGATAAGAGTCAATTTTTTTGTGTACTCTGCAGCAATACGTTACATTCCGCCAATTTCAGGGGGTGTCATAGGTTCCAGGAGCTAAAAACAGTCCAGCCTCGAAAATAGTTCATCGAAGAAAAGAAACGTCAAAAGATTCGTGAGTGGCACCCAGTGTACTCTTTGCCAGCACTAGAAGCGGATCTGGACTTGAAAGCGATTATTCTCTCCCTGCATGGAAAAAGCGATAATTTATGGAAACAGTTAAATTAAAAGCAGTTCGAATTGACGTCATCCATTCGACCCTGTGGAACAAGTCTGTCAAGCAGATATAATGTCTACTACATTGAACGAGGTTAATCTAACGATCGTTTCGTTGACTGTTAACTTAGTTCTCAGAATCGAACGAAGAATCAGACTTCGTATCATAATTTGTTGTTTAGCGAAAGCCTAGATGTGTTTTTGGTAAGCGAAACTATACTCGGACTTGTATGAATAACCAGAATCACAAAATTGGCTACAGTGGCTACAATGTATATCGAAGGGAGAGCCCTAATTCTAATGGAGGTGGTGCGGATGTTATCTGAATACGTGAGGGCTTGCGCCTGTTATGTGAGCTGTACTTCTTTACGTAGCTGAGTGGAACGCAGGCAACCTACGGCTTACCTCGCCGAAATGGTCGGGGATCTTGCTACGTATTTTTATTTTTTATTTTTTTGTCTCACAAAACAAAACAAAATTCGTGCCGTATTGATAGTAAAAGAAAATTTGGAAACGTGTAAAGGTTATTGCATGCTGATCGACCACACACTAGCTTCCTAATGGCTTAGGTGTTAGAGCCATCAAAGGGATGCCCTCCTCACATGACTCCGCACGTTTTGAAACGTATAGTTTCAATACATGCGGGATCACACCATGTTATAAATGTCCCCGTATTTTTTTTTTATAACCCCGTAATAATTACTTGAAATCTTACCTTTCACCACACCGATACTTCCCTCATCTCATCACTATATCTCTTATTTGGATTCTATCCCATTTCAAAGAACAAAAGGTTTAACAAAAATTCATTTATTTATTCATTAAAAAAATATTTTGCTTTATCTAAGTAATCGTAACTAAATACCTATTTTAAATACAGTTCAGTACTCGTATACAACGAAAAATTTAAATGAGCTTCTCTTTTTTTTTTGTAACAAAAATCCATTTATCTATTCATTAAAAAAAAATTTCTTTTTTTTTTATCTATGTATTCGTAACTAAATACCAATTTTAAATACAGTTCAGTGTACAACGAAAAATTTAAATGTGCTTCTCTACACACTCCTAAGCTCTAAGATACGCATCCTAACTGCTCGGATCACAAGAGAATAAATATGTATATATATATCGAATCGTAGGTCATAAATTTATTTATTTATTTATTATTATTATTATTATTCCTAAATGGAATAAATTAGAGCATCTTCTTATTTTACATATGTATTTCTTTATTATTATTTTTTTTTAATTTTTTTTTTATTTTATTTTATTTTTATTTTATTTTATTTTTTTTCACATCTTTACCCTTGTGCGTAACGCGTAACACCTTCACAAATTCCAGCCTTAGGATGGTAGGCCCGCGATCGAGCTATCGGGTATTCCCATCAATGCTCAATAAAATAAAATTTCGTACAGAGTACCTGTGGTGGTGCCTTGGTGAAATTCTCTTTTGCGAGTCTTGTCAATGCCAAAAAAAATGCCCGGATTTTCCAGTCCAATATAAATGTTCTATAAATGTTCTCTCTGTGTTCACTATCTCACCTTTTTTTTTTTTTGTCAGCCCGAATCACTTCTATCAGTGTTCTTTCTGTGTCCACTGTGTCTCACTTTTTTTTTCAGTCCGAATCACTTCTATCATGTTCTTTCTGTGTCCACTGTGTCTCACTTTTTTTTTTAGTCCGAATCACTTCTATCAGTGTTCTTTCTGTGTCTACTGTGTCTCACTTTTTTTTTGTTTGTCTTTTTTACATGATTAAGAATTTAATTTCTAGTTTTTAAAATAATAGAAAAAAAATGTATCACCTCGATGTGTAGGAACACAATGACTTTTTTTTGTATTTGGATCACATTAAAGTAGATGTAGATTCTTTTGATTTTTTCGGATTCGTTTGATGATGATGATGATGATGAGAGTAATTTTGATGTAGAGTATCTCTGGTATCAAGATGAAGAGATGAAAATAGAGGGAAGAAATCAAACTTGAGGTATTCTCATTGGATTTTCTTCTTCTTCCTTTTGTTTTTTTTTTATTTTAGTTTAGTATACAATTCAAATTTTTTTTTTTTATTAATGCCACTCCTTTTCTCGTTGCCGCTCAGAGAAAAAAGAAAGACACTAAAACCGGAAAAGGGTGAAGTTAGCTTCTCTACTCATCTCGTAGTCTTTTGTTTGGGGATGGCGACATCTCTGTCTCGCATACCGCAACGATTTTAAAATTCACTGAGACGACATAGGGTGTTCATACTATAAGCTGCATGCTACATCACAATGTGTTTTGCAGTGTCTACATGGCAAAGATCCATTGAAAACTGCAGCTTCCTTTAAGGACTGTTCGGAAATACGTTAGTGCGTTGCTGAGGTAGTGCGAACGGTAACAGCTAGATGAGTTCTTTTTCGTCTAAAGCTGACTAACTTCCAACTAATCGAGTCGAAATGAGTTAGGCGCATGCTTGGTGAACATTTAAATGTAATGGGTCAACCATGACTGGTTATTTCTTAACTGCAGGCAACTCCGTTAGGTATTTATAGGTAGAAATGATGTGATACATAAAGAAACAATGCTGAGTAACTTGACAACATGGAAACACTTGTGGCTTCGACCATGGCCCTGAGATATATTTCTTGAGCTAGCTGGGCTATCGTTTAATATCTTTTGCATAAAATACTCCGATTTTCTTGCCTTTCATAGTTTCTAGCTCATACAAACTTTTGCCGAACGGGCGAGCTACTCTGCATTTAATAAACTTAGGCGACAATTTAGCATTAAGCATTTTACTTGCCTTACTATGTATGAGGTTGCGACGGAAAACTTCATCTCCAGCTAAAAATTTTACTTTCGCGCTTCTCAAATTATATAATTTCTCACTTCTTTCATTAGCTAGTTTAAGGTTCTCAATAATATTGTTTCAGATAATTTCAATCTTATCAGAATGTTTCAGGCTGTTCTCTTCACTTTCGTTTAAAAAGCGTAGCTTTCTGATAAAACTATAGCTACCTCCATTTCGAAACATATTACTACCAAAGAGACAATAGTACGGAGTTGCTGTCGTAGCCTGATGATAGGATGTATTAAGTTCTACTTGAATTTCAGATAGGTATTCATCACATCCTCTTTGATCGCCTTTTAGATACATACGTATAGATGAAAGTGTGGACCGGTTAACACGTTCAGAAGCATTTGCTTGTGAAGAGTACAAGGCAGTTGTTATGTGTCTTACTCCAAATCTGGCTAGAAAATTTTGAAACTCTTTCGACACAAACTGTTTTCCATTGTCCGACACCACAATTTCCGGTAAGCCGAAATGGTTAAAAACTTCTTTTTCCATAAACTCGACTACTGATTTTGAGGCTGCTTTACGCATAGGCTTTAAAAATACATATTTCGACATGTGGTCGAGGACAATGAACAAATATAAGTTCCCTCGTTTTGATCTAACATACGGTCCCATAAAATCAATGTAGAGTTTTTGGAATGGTTTTTCAATGAAGTGCTATTGCTATTTGCCCATTGGTGGTCTTAGAATTTTGTTTGAAGCCTGATTTGCCTTACACATCTCACATCTGCGTACGTATTCTCTAACCTGAGTTGCCCTATTGGGCCAATAGTACAACTCCCGTAGCCTTTCTAAAGTTTTGACTAAGCCACCATGTGAAGTAGTGGGTGGTTCGTGTGCTAGCCGAATTAGGGAATCTGTCAGTTTCGATGGAATCCACAGTCTCCATTCTAACGAAGTGTTCACCGGTTCTTTATCGTCAGACCAAGCACGTTTGATAACTAGATTATTTGAAATTCGTAAATCTACAAATTTGTGGGCATTTTTAGTAATTGTGTCTATAAGCTCAAGATATTCATTTGATCGGAACTCATTTGCATTAACATCCACCATAATTCATAATTTTTGAGGGTAAGCTCTTCAATGAAGGTACGCGATAAGCTGTCTGGTACAGTATTTTGAGTGCCCTTACGGTGTTCAATATCAAACTGAAATGCCTGTAGTTTGAGTGACCATCTCGCATGTCTCCCGCTTAGGTCCTTAAGGCCCATCAACCATTTGAGACTTGCGTTATCTGTGATAATGGTAAATGGAAGTCCTTCGATGTAAGGGCGAAATCGCTTAACAGAAAGTACGACAGCCAGACATTCTTGCTCCGTCACACTGTAATTTCGCTGGCAAGAATTCAGTTTTTGTGAAAAGAACGTGATTGGTTTCTCATTTTTATCCTCATCATATTGAAATAGGACTCCTCCCACTCCGTGGTTTGAGGCATCACATTGTATAAAGAACTTTTCAGAAAAATTGGGATTACTTAACAGTGGAGCCGATATAAGAGCTGTTTTCAGTGCTTCAAATGCTACCTTCGCTTCTTCAGTTATATCAAACTTTCTGCCTTTGCGTAATGTATCGGACAAGGGTGCTGATATCGCTGCAAAATTTCAGATAAATCTCCGATACCAGCCACATAAGCCTAAAAATCGACGAACTTTTTTCTGAAATTTCAGTAGACGGAAATCTTGAATCGCTGAAACTTTAGCTGCGTCAGGTTTTATGTGACCTTGTCCAATGACATAACCAAGATATTTTAACTCTTTGTAGCAGAAGTTGGATTTTGAGACATTTATCGTAAGGTTTGCTCTCCTAAGATAATCAGCAACTCGTCCTAGTGTTAATAAATGCTCCTTGAAGTTTCTAGAAATGACCAAGATGTCGTCTAGATAGGCAAATACACACAGCTCAAGAGGTATCACTTTGTCCATTAAACGGCACATCCTTTGGGCTGCGTTACACAGTCCAAAAGGCATGACCGTGAATTGATAAAATGGTCTTCCTGGTACCGTAAATGCAGTTTTTTTCTGGAGCCTTTGTCGAGAGGAATTTGCCAGAAGGCATCTTTCAGGTCAATGCTGCTGATGTAGTGTGTGTCTTGCAAACGGCTCAATAGCCCCTCTATGTGAGGTAAGGGATATGCATCTTTCACTGTGAGTTGATTGACTTTTCGAAAATCTAGGCATAAGCGGTTTTTGCCCGGTTTTCGAATCAAAACAATCGGCGAGTTCCAAGCGCTGTTACTCGTTTCAATAACTCCCAGAGAGAGCATTCTATCCAATTCGTCATACATTAACTTTTGTATGATTGGTGACACTGGGTAGTGCCTTTGCTTCACTGGTTCAGCCGTCCCCGTGTCTATTCGGTGGATTTCTAACGATGTCCTCCCTAAACCTAATTCAGTATATAATGGAAACTTATTTACAACTTGTAATAACGCCAGCGACTGTTCTTCTGTGAGCTCATGTTTAGGTTTAGAAGTGGTATCTGGCTCATTCAGTTCGCTTATGATATTAATTGATAAATCAACATTTCGCCAAAAATCTATCCCTAGATACAGAGGCTGCGTCAGGCTCGGTACGAGGTAAATATCCATTTCCTTCACAAGTGAATTAAAAGTGATCAGAACTTTGACGTAACCTATGATGTGCTGTTCCCTACCATCTGCAGTATGCAAATTTGATCTTAATGCAACAACCCTAAGGTCAAGTTCGTTGACTAATTCGACACATCCTTTTCCAAAACAAGAAATGGTTGCGCCACTGTCGAGTAGACCACACATGTTTTTCCCTTTTATCGTTATCGGTATATAAGGCCTTGGATCATTATCAGTTCCTAATGAACACGAACTCACCATTTGATCATATAATTTCCTCTTCTTTTGCCTTATTCTGGCTTTAACTGTCTTAGTATGGAATGTTGAATTGATTTCATCTAACTGGAGGATTTTCGAACGGATTTTGTTATACTCCTCCAAACGTGTTTTATAAGGCAACAGGGTTTTACGCAATGGCTTCTTAGTGTTACTAAGAGTCGCAGTTGGTGTTAAAATTTGTATTTTCGAATCAGCAGAAGAAATTCCCCTTGACTGAAAATCAATGTAAGTAGATTTCTCTAATGTTCGGGGTTTGTCTGGGTCGAACGGGATTCCCCGATTAGTATCCCGCTCGGTTTCTGGTTCCCGTCACTTTGCATCTCGAGCAATTTGGTGTTGTCACATTGTCTAGACCACATTTGTAACAAAAGAGTCTTCTGATTGGGGAGGGACAATTCATAAAATTGTGACCCTGTTCCTTGCAATTAAAGCAACGGAACATGTAGGTATCCCTACTAGTGCTACGAGAGCTATCAGCATCTTTAACATTCAATGCCACTACCTTACTTTTAACTTCATAAGTGTAAGGTTCAAGCAAAATATCTTCTTGGAAAAATTCATTTATGTGATGCGGTCTTTGATACCGAGATTGCTCCCGAGATTGGAAAAGTTTTTCAGCTTTACGGCACTCATCTCTGAATTGCTCGAGTGAATAAATAGGCATCGGATACACCAGATTCAGCAAACGACTATTGATTTTAGTTTTCATTAAATGAAGAAGTTGACGTTCAGCCATCGGTCTTCGCAATTGATTTTTCAGATTAAGAATAGCATTGTAATACTCGACAAACGATTCCTGAGGATGTTGCCGGCATTCAGTTATCTTTTGGATAATTTCTACAACACTATCGTGATTCTTAAATTGCTTGTATAGAGCGTGTTTGAGTCGATGCCAATCTGGTCTTGGATTTGTGCGCAAATATTGCCAAAACCAATCTTGGGCAGATCCCGAAAGAAGACTGTGAAAATTTCGCAAAACCTGTGACCACGAGCAAGCATAATTCTCTCTTAGAGTTTCTACTCTAAACAGGAAATCTTGTACGGATATAGACTTGGTCGAACCGTCATACTTTATACCCCAGCGATCTATTTCTATCTTTTGATTATTCGATTGCCTTACCTCATCTGCTGTATCAAACGCATTTGAATACAATTGATCCCTTGCCATTGCAAATTGGTGTTCATTATACTGTGAATTCCTATCATTTGACAAAGTATTTGAAGTATCATGAAAGTTCAGATTGTGGTCTGCGGATAGTTGACGTCAGGTCTGGTTTCGACGCATATCGTGATGCCTGGAATCGGGAAGTGTTTCCGATTGAGAATTTTCCTTACGAAATGGATACCATTCCGATTTACCCCATCGGATACCCGGTTCGTGGATTCATTCTGTCCTATATCTAGAGCGTTGCGATCTGATTCCCTGACACATTTCTCCATTGATTCTAAAAGGGTTTTTAAAATAATTGTTTGGCTCGCACCTACACTTGCGTCAACTATGGATTTTATGCGAGAGTTAATTGCCATTTGTTCGCTCGCTGTTATAGGATTTTGATTAGCCGGAATGTTATGTACATTCTAGGGTAAGTCAGATAAGCTTTGGGGACTAGCATTTTTATTTTGTTTTTCTCTGTTGCTTTGTTGGCTGGTACTTGGAACAGGTACTGCCGCACTAATTAGTGGTGAATGCAGAATAGGCAGAAGTTGCTCGCTTAGTGAGACGTTCTCTGAGCTATCAAAATTAAGTGGTCTATGACCAAACGGTCGAGTCACCATCCCTCGGCTGGTATCAAGAGTAGACTTTCTACTATTCTTAGGAATAGCTCCTTTGGAGTTACTCATCGTAAGTAGGTAATTATTATAAAGGTAAATGTATTAAATGTAAGTGCACTTAGTCAAAATGTGTAGCGAAATAATTAACTAAATTATAATGTTCTCGAGTATGTTTTAAATTCATATAAAGATGAGATCAGTTAAGTAAAGGTATGTCAAAAATGGTAAGTAACGAAACTAAACGATATCGCTATAGCATAGTGTGTGGAGAATAATTGCCGACCTAGTTCATAGCTGAGGAACTACTTTCTAAAACAAATCAAGGTACTGGCAATTTTAATAACTGGAAGCCATTTGAGTTCTACCACATAAGGTGGCTCAAACTTTTTCCTTTAATTCACTTTTACCACAACCACCATCGCCGTTCATTTTCTTCCCCGTTCGAATGGAAATCGTTCTGTAACCGCTTTGAAACTGAGGCATGAAAATGACGCTCGTTTACAGATAAATCGGTAGTAAAGAGTTAGGAGACAGCTTGGCTGCCTTTCATTCGAACTTCTTTAAGCAAAGTGAAAGTAAAATCGGTAAAGCAAGATGATCAAACAGGCATTAATAGAAGCAATGAGAAATAATGTTGATTCGTTTTTGACAAGGAAGTCTTTCAAAATTCTATAAAAAGTAGAGGTTTGCTTTGGAAGGTCAGTCAAAAAACTGATCCAGCCAATTCGTTGGGCGCCATTGTTGTTATGTGAGCTGTGCTTCTTTACGTAGCTGAGTGGCACGCAGGCAACCTACGGCTTACCTCGCCGAAATGGTCGGGGATATGCTACGTATTTTTTTTTTTTTTTTGTCTCACCAACCAAAACAAAATTTGTGCCGTATTGATAGAAAATTTGGAAACGTGTAATGGTTATTGCATGCTGATCGACCACACACTAGCTTCCTAATGGCTTAGGTGTTAGAGCCATCAAAGGGGATGCCCTCCTCACATGACTCCGCACGTTTTGAAACGTATTGTTTCAATACATGCGGGATCACACCATGTTATAAATGTCCCCGTATTTTTTTTTATAACCCCGTAATAATTACTTGAAATCTTACCTTTCACCACACCGATACTTCCCTCATCTCATCTCTATATCTCTTATTTGGATTCTATCCCATTTCAAAGAACAAAAGGTTTAACAAAAATTCATTTATTTATTCATTAAAAAAATATTTTGCCTTATCTAAGTAATCGTAACTAAATACCTATTTTAAATACAGTTCAGTATACAACAAAAAATTTAAATGTGCTTCTCTTTTTTTTTGTAACAAAAATCCATTTATTTATTCATTAAAAAAAAAAATTCTTTTTTTTTTATCTATGTATTCGTAACTAAATACCAATTTTAAATACAGTTCAGTGTACAACGAAAAATTTAAATGTGCTTCTCTACACACTCCTAAGCTCTAAGATGCGCATCCTAACTGCTCGGATCACAAGAGAATAAATATGTATATATATATCGAATCGTAGGTCATAAATTCATTTATTTATTTATTATTATTACGAGTATTATTATTATTATTATTATTATTTACTTTTTTTTTCAGAATAAATGGAATAAATTAGAGCATTTTCTTATTTTACATATGTATTTCTTTATTATTATTATTTTTTTTTTTTAATTTTTTTTTTCACATCTTTACCCTTGTGCGTAACGCGTAACACTTTCACAAATTCCAGCCTTAGGATGGTAGGACCGCGATCGAGCGATCGGGTATTCCCATCAATGCTCAATAAAATAAAATTTTGTACAGAGTACCTGTGGTGGTGCCTTGGTGAAGTTCTCTTTTGCGAGTCTTGTCAATGCCAGGATTTTCCAGTCCAATATAAATGTTCTTTCTGTGTTCACTATCTCACCTTTTTTTTTTTGTTTTTTTTTCAGTCCGAATTACTTCTATCAGTGTTCTTTCTGTGTCTCACTTTTTTTTCAGTCCGAATCACTTCTATCAGTGTTCTTTCTGTGTCTACTGTGTCTCACTTTTTTTTTTGTCTTTTTTACATGATTAAGAATTTAATTTCTAGTTTTTAAAACAATAGAAAAAAAATGTATCACCTCGATGTAGGAACACAAGTCTTTTTTTGTATTTGGATCACATTAAAGTAGATGTAGATTCTTTTGATTTTTTCTGATTCGTTTGATGATGATGAGAGTAATTTTGATGTAGAGTATCTCTGGTATCAAGATGAAGAGATGAAAATAGAGGGAAGACACCAAACTTGAGTTATTCTCATTGGATTTTCTTCTTCTTCCCTTTTTTTTTATTTTAGTTTAGTTTACAATTCAAATTTTTATTTTTTATTTTTTTTTTATTAATGCCACTCCTTTTCTCGTTACCGTCCAGAGACACTAAAATCGGAAAAGGGTGAAGTTAGCTTCTCTACTAATCTCGGAATTTTTTTGTTTGGGGATGGCGACATCTCTGTCTCGCCTACCGCAACGATTTTAAAATTCACTGAGACGACATAGGGTGTTCAGTTCATACTATAAGCTGCATGCTACACGCTGTATATGATTTGATATAGAGTGCGCATGTGTAGATTCCACATACTAGAAGGTTGAATTATATGCAACCCTCTGCGCAGAGGGAGAGAAATGAGTGTATGTAGGATGACTTTACGCATTACTCGAAGTGCCGAGCTGACCAACGATGAGTGCACACGCATAAGTGCACTTGTGAAATTCGCACCTCATGAGGTAACAACAAAAAAATAACAGCGCGCGCGAGTAAACAAAAAATAAACATAATTTGTGCGGAAAGAAAAAGCAAAAGCCGCAATGCAGTGCAAATAACATCCACAGTGCGGGCATCCCAACCTTTCTGCTCCTGGTCCTACTGGTGCTTGCATTCAGTCATAGACTAACTATACCTAGATATCAAACTCTACTAATACTTTTGCAAACCAAACCCGGGAGTACCGGGTCGACCACCGTCGAGTGCACAGCTCCACCAGTGCACTCGCAATATTGTTGTGTGCTGTGCAGCAAAAAAAAAAAAAAAAAAGCGCATGCGAAAAAATAAAAAAAATATAAATATATAAAAAACAAAAAGAAGTGCAGTGCAGTGACAGTGAATATTACACAGTGCGGGTATCCCACCTCACCCGCTCCGAGTCGAAGTACTGTTGCTTGCACTCAGTCACTGCCGTTACTGTATTTACCATACGGTACGGGCAGTGGCTGAGTGTATGTAACAACTGATGGATAGCGGGGTTGTGAGTGAAAATTTTGTTGGTGCACTGTTTCATATTGTTGTAAGGGCATAACACCTACAACAATTTGACTCGGTAAGCCAACGTCAGAATTTCCACTTCGCAGCCTTGCTTAGTATCGTCGGTGTTTGTGTTTTCTGTGTTTGTCTCTGATTATGACTAGGGAATTCAGGGTAGACGTAGCCAATATACGCGGGCTAAAAAGTAATCACTTTTCTGCGTACGTCCACGTCTGTAAGTACAGACCAGCTGTTTTGGCACTTAGTGAAACACAGGTAGATCCCCGCCCACACCTCTCAGATCATTCTGATCTGAAGCTACCTGGCTACGAATTAGTGCCATTATTCTTCTCTCACCGCGGTCTCGCCATTTATGTGCGTAGTGATGTAGCTTACCAAACTCCACCACAATGTGATCCATGTTCCAATCCGGAATTCAACTTCATGTGGTTAAAATTCCATCTCCGTAAGCAAATTATACACTACTGCTTTATTTATAGAAGCCCCAAACTGGACAGCAATTCAACCTTTAACGAGTTTGATGCGCTGTCTGACTCCATTCAAAGAATTGTATCCCTGTATCCTCATACTGAAATCGTTATTACGGGCGACTTCAATATACACAATTCTGGGTGGCTTCGACATTCTGGACAGACAACACCCGAAGGACGGTGTGTTGAGATCTTCGCTGCGGAAAACAACCTAAAGCAGCTTGTAAATGAGCCCACGCGAATACCAGACGTTGATAGTCATACCGCCAACACCCTGGACTTGTTTTTAACTTCTCACCCTGATAAGTACACCATTGATGTGCTCTCCCCTCTAGGCTCGTCGGACCATTGTGTCATATCAGCTAATTTCTCGTACACCGACCACACAGTTAGAGAAAAAATTCCTAAAAGAACCGTATGGCAATACGAGAAAGCCAACTGGAGCGGTCTTAACAGCTTCTTTAGGAATTTTAACTGGTCGTTATGCTTCCTCGATAACGACGTGGATGCCGCTGCTGATATGATTACAGACACCATTCTCTTTGGAATGAGATCCTTTCTTCCTCATCGGATGAAGAGTATCAAACCAAAAGAAAAGGCATGGTACGACTCGAGCTGTAAAGAGGCCGTCAGGGTTAGAGAAATGTTTTTTCGGTCCTACAAGACCAACCCGACAGAGGAAAACCGAAAAAAGTTCAAACGAGCCAGAAATGACTGCAACGCCTTTCTTAAGCGTGTGAAATTCCTATACGACCAAAAACTGAGGCAAAAAATACTGCAATGTCCCAAAGGCAGTAAAAATTTTTGATCGTTCGTCAAAAACATTAGAAATTCCGCCTCATCCTCCATCCCAACGCTCATTTACAATGACATTCCAGCTGTCAGCTCTTTGGATAAGGCCAATCTGCTTGCTGCACACTTTGCGGCCAGCTCAACACTCCCAGATTGTGCTTTGTCTCCGCCTACACTTGAGTGCGTCGAATCTTCAATGGGACGAATCTACTTTCGCACTCGTGTGGTAGCAAGAGTACTTAAAGATCTCAACATACATAAATCCGCTGGTCCAGATGGTATATCTCCTCTCTTCTTCTTCTGAAGAGGTGTTCTTCCTCGCTGGCAAAACCACTGCGTAAGCTTTTCATCAATCCTACACTTTAGGACTCTTCCCGAGCAGATGGAAAACAGCATTTGTCCAGCCCGTCCCTAAAAAAGGCGAATCATCTTCTCTCTCCTCCTACAGACCCATTGCACTTACGTCCCTTCTTTCCAAGGTCATGGAAACACTGATAAATCGTCAGCTCATGAAATATCTCGAAACACGAAAACTTCTCAATGACCGACAGTACGGTTTTCGTAGCAACAGGTCCACTGGTGATTTGATGGCATGTCTCACCGAAAAGTGGAACCAAAGCGTACATCAATCTGGCGAAAGCAAGATAGTTGCACTTGATATTTCTAAGGCATTTGACAGAGTTTGGCATCAGGCTCTTTTGTCGAAAATGCGTGCATTTGGGATCGACGACTCTCTTCTTCAATGGATTAGAAATTACCTTTCGGAACGTTCAATTCAAGTTGTCTTGGACGGTTTCAAGTCTGATATTCACAAAATAAATGCTGGTGTGCCCCAGGGCTCTGTTCTGTCACCGACACTCTTTTTAATTTTCATTAACGATCTCTTGTCTACTACTTCTAATCCAATATATTCCTTTGCTGATGACAGTACTCTCTGCTTTTCATATTCGTTCCCGGACTCACGGCCCTGCTCTTCGGCTGTAGTACGAGAACGGCAGCGTATGCTAAGCTCATTAAATTCCGATATCAACAGCATAACCAATTGGGGAACTATCAATAGAGTGGAATTTAATGCTTCCAAAACACACTGCTGTCTGCTGTCTTTAAAGCGAAATTTAAACACCCAGCCATTATCTATGAATGGCACTTGCATCGTCGAAACCGAAAAACTTTCCATTCTCGGTATGTGTGTCAATGACAACTTACGTTGGAATGACCACATATTTGATGTCGCCAAAAATGCTGCGAAATGTCTAGGTTTCCTCAAGCGATGTAAGAAATATTTTACCCCCTCTGATCTGGCCTCAATATATAAGGCATTCATCCGCCCAAAATTGGAGTACAACTCCCACATCTGGTCAGGTGCTCCTAAAACATCTCTGTACCTGCTAGATAGGATTCAAAACCGTGCGATAAAACTTATTGACGATACTAATATCAGTCAATCAATGGACACCCTCGAACACCGACGAAATGTCTCGTGTCTCACTTTGTTTTATCGCTACTTCCACCACCAGTGCTCCACTGAAATCGCCAGTAGCATTCCGCCCATTCAAACTTTCAACCGTAACACCCGTCTCGCTATGAATGCTCATCAGTATACCCTCAACCCCATTTTCGGACGTACTCTAAAATATCGTGATTCGTTCCTAAGCCGTACAACTCGCTTATGGAATGCCCTGCCGATCTCTGTATTTCCTGGTCGTTATAACATGCAAACATTTAAAAACAATGTACATCGGTACCTCTCTTTTCTCCCTCCCTAAATTTCCTTTGCCCGCGCTGTGTACAATCACCTTAAGGGTACTCAAACCCCTTGAGCGCGCGCTCATTATAAAAAAAAAAAAAAAAAAAAAAAAAACTTTCACACAGACACACTGTAAGTGAATTCCAACACTTTTGCATCTCTATAACTTTTTCAAAATTTGCTAGAATGAGAGCAATTTACAAGAAAAATTGCTAGAATGAGAGCGATTTGCACGAGTGTGTGTAATCTGGATGAGGTTTTTTGGTTAAAATGGGCGTGGTTTGTATAAAAAAGGAGGGAAATTGCCATTGATCATAATTCACATGTATTCACAGACAGAGTCACATGGTTAGGGGCGATCAGTAGAAAACCGGTTTTGATTTTCCAATATCTGGAAAGTTTGATATCTAGGTATAGTTAGTCTAGTCAGTCACTGTCATTGCTGTATTACATTCTCATACAGCGCGTGCAGTGACTAAGTGTATGTAACAACCGTTGGATAACGGGTTAGGGGTACGAATTTTGTTGGTGTGAAACAGTTGTAAGGGCATAAAACATACAATAATTTGATTCGGCAAACCAAATCTGAATTTTTACTTCACAGCAGTACTTAGTATCGTCGGCGTTTGTGTTTTTTGTGTTTGACTTTTTTTTATACTGACTCTTAAATTTAGAGTAGATATAGCCAATATTTGCGGGTATAAAAGTAATCACTTTTCTGCGTACGTCTACGAACTAGTGCTATTATTCTTCTCTCAGCGCGGGGTCGCCATTTACGTGCGTAGTGATGTATCTTACCAAACTCCACCACAATGTAGTGCCTGTTCCAATCCGCAGTCAGTTTCAGTTTATATGCATTTTTATTTATACCACTTAATTTACTCTTACATGCTAGACAAAAAAAAAAAACGCTTAAAAATTATCTTAAATAACTTAAAATTATCTTATACTAACTTACTGGCCCCATGCGGGCACTCTAAGTTAAACATAATACTTAAAAATTATGTCTTTCGACGTTTATGACGGGTTTTATTCTTATTATACATTGACTTAACAATAGCTTAAACTAAGAAAACATGTTTAAAAACTTAGTACATGGACTATTTTAATTTTATTATAAAACTTAAAACTAAAAGCCTACATACTACCTAAAACTAAATCTTAATCTACTTAACCTGCTTACATCTACATGCATATATATATATATACATAATATATATATATACTTCATATATAAATTGTCTGTGATTATGACTAAGGAATTCAGGACAGACGTAGCCAATATACGCGGGCTAAAAAGTAGTCACTTTTCTGCGTACGTTCACGTCTGTAAGTACAGACCAGATGTTTTGGCACTTAGTGAAACACAGGTGGATCCCCGCCCACACCTCTCAGATAATTCTGATCTGAAGCTACCTGGCTACGAACTAGTACCATTATTCTTCTCTCACCGCGGTCTTGCCATTTACGTGCGTAGTGATGTAGCTTACCAAACTCCACCACAATGTGATCCATGTTCCAATCCGCAATTCAATTTCATGTGGTTAAAAATCCATCTCCGTAAGCAAATTTCCACTACTGCTTTATTTACAGAAGCCCCAAACTGGACAGCAATTCGATCTTTAACGAGTGTGATGTCTGTCTGACACCATTCAAAAAACTGTAACCTCATTCCTCGTACTGAAATCGTTATTACGGGCGATATTACAATTCTGGGTGTCTTAGAAATTTTGGACAGACAACACCCGAAGGACGGTGTGTTGAGCTTTTGCTGCTGAAAATGACTCCACCCAACTTGTAAATGAGCCCCCACGGATTCCAGATGTTGATAATCATACCGCCAGCACCCTGGACTGGTTTTTAACTTCTAACCCCTATAAATACAAGATCAATGTGCTATCCCATCTTGGCTCGCCATACCGTTGTGTCATATAAGCTAATTTCTCATACGTTGACCAGACAGTTAGAGAAAAGATTCCTAAAAGAACTGTATGGCAATACGAGAAATCCAATTAGAGGAGACTTAACGGATCTTTAGGAAGGGATCAACTAGTCGTTATGTTTCCTCGTTAATGACGTGGATGCCGCTGCTGATGTGATCACAGACACTATTCTGTTTCAAATGAGACTCTTTATCCCTCATTGGGTGGAGAGTATCAAACCAAAGGAAAGGCATGGTACGACCAGAGCTGTAAAGAGGCTGTCCGAGTAAGAGAAATTTTTGTTCGGTCCTATAAGACCAATTCGAGAGAGGAAACTGAAAGAAGTTCAAACGAACCAAGAATGACTGCAACTGCGTGTGAAATTTCAATACTGAGATAAAAAATACTACAATGTCCCAAAGATAGTAAAAATTGTTGGTCGTTCGTCAAAAATATTAGAATTTCTGCCACATCCTCAATCCCAACGCTCATTTACAATGCCATTCCAGCTGTAAGCTCTTTGGACAAGGTCAAACAGCTTGCTGCACACTTTGTGGCCTACACTTGAGTGCGTCGAATCTTCAACGGCACAAATCCGCCTTCGTACTCGTATAGTAGCAAGTGTACTTAAAGATCTTAGTATACAACAAATCAGCTGGTACAAATGATATATCTCCCCTTCTTCTGAAGAGAAGTTCTTCTCCGCTGGCAAAGCTACTTCATAAGCTTTTAATCAATCCTACTCTTAGGGACTCTTTCCGAGCAGACGGAAAACAGCATTTGTCCAACCCGTCCCTAAATGCGAATCTCCCCCCTACAGACCCATTGCAATTAGATGCCTTCTTTCAAAGGGCATGGAAACGCTGATAAACCGTCAGATCATTAAATATCTCGAAACATGAAAACTTGTCAATGACCACTGCGTAACATTTTCATCAATCCTACTTTTAAGGACTCTTTTCGAGCAGATGGAAAACAGAATTTTTCCAGCCCCTCCCTAAAAAAGCCGAAAAATCGTTCTCTCCTCCTACAGACCCATTGCACTTAAGTCCCTTCCTTCCAAGATCATGAAATATGTCGAAACACGGAAACTTCTCAATGACCGGCAATACGGTTTTCGTATCAACGGGTCCACTGGTGATCTGATCGCATGTCTCATCCAAAAGTGGAACCAAAGCGTATATTAATCTGACCGCGGGTGAACTGGCTTCCAAATCGGAAGGTTCGGTGTTCAAATCCCTGCCTCGCCCGAAAGACATTCATTTTTCCAGTTAACGAAAATCAACTAAGAAGAGTAGTTGACTAGAAATCAACAACAAGTCAAGTTCCACTAAGAATTTAGTCTCCCCATTAAATGTTGGATGCCACCCATGGAGCCAAAAAACTTAACATATGCTGAGGCATTATAAGGGTATTCATACTTGAGTGTTAGTTTCTTTAAAAAAAAAAAAAAAACTAAAGCTTTTCTAAGGCGTTTGCCAGATTTTCGCATCAGGCTCTTTTGTCGAAAATGCGTGCATTTGGGATCGTTGAATCCCTTCTACAATGGATTAAAAACTACCTTTCGGAACGTTAAATTCAAGTTGTCTTGGATAGTTTCAAGTCTGATATTCACAAAATAAATGCTGGTGTGCCCCAGGGCGCCGTTCTATCTCCGACGCTCTTTTTAGTTTTCATAAATGATCTCTTGTTTGCCACATCTAATCCAATATATTCCTTTGCTGGTAACAGTATTCTCTGCTTTTAATATTCGTTCCCTGACTCACGTCCCTGCCCTTCGGCTGTAGAACGCGAACGGCAGAGTATGTTAAGCTCATAAAATAGCAATATTAACAGCATAACCAATTGGGGAATTAGCAACAGAGTGGAATTTAATGCTTGCAAAACACAATCCTGTCTGCTGTCGTTAAAGCGAAATTTAACCACCCAGCAATTGTCCATGAAAAACTTTACATTCTCGGCATGTGTGTTAATGACAACCTACGTTGGAATGACCACATATTTGGTGTCGTCAAAAATTCTATGTAATGTCTAGGTTTCCTCAAGCGATGCTCCTTTAAACGTTTGACCGTAAAATTCGCTATGAATGCTCATCAGTATACCCACAAGCTCACTTTTGAACGTACTCTAAAATATCGTGGTTCGTTCCTAAGTCGTAAAACTCCCTTATGGAATGATCTGTCTAGCTCTTTGTTTCCTAGTCATTATAACCGTCAAACATTTAAAATCAACGCTTATTGGTACTTCTCTGTATTACCTCCCTGATTTTCCTTCGCCCGCGTTGTGTGCAAGCATTTTAAGGGTATTTAAATAAATTATATAAAAAAAAACAGCTAAAGCACTTCATCCTACTCAATTTATTACCGAACTCGAATTACTTTTTCATTCACTCCAGCTCCAATCTGAAGAAAATTTATACTTACTGGGCGGATATCCTAACGCTGGACATGCGGCATCGGGAAATAATCCACCGAATACTAGGGGCAAACAGTTGTACAACTTGTGGCGTCAAAATATGATTGAGTACAAACTTAAGTAGTACTGGTAGTACGCAACAGATATCCCACCCGTCACATCAGCCCGTTCCTTTTTGGACTTAGCGCTGATACGAGTAGATACAAGAAGCAACTAATGTACTCGTACATATTCTGAGACCGGCAAACCCGGAAGTGTTTGCGATCAATCAAGTACGATGGTGACCACTACGGACTTGCCAACACAATACGAATCCCAAACGGGCAAGCACAGCTGAAGCAGCACGACCATAAGTTTTCATACGATTATCGTAGGGCACTATGAAATTTTTAAGCGTAATTAGCGTTTGAGTGGGAAATATTGTAGAAACCTGGCATTTATTAGAAATGCACAATCTAATCAAACAAATAATAGGGCGAACTATTTCTTGGGTAGGACGTTCAGAAACCACCTGCCTTAAAAGTATAGAACCCAAACAATTGACGCACACAAAAGTAAACTTATCTCGAATCTTAAACAGCTGTACAGAATTCAGGATTGGCACTTGGGATGGTGACCAGTCAAGGCAAGAGGCAATGATCGATCGGCATTGATTATAAATAAGTTAGGCTAAGCAGTTTGATTCGGTTAAGTAGCATAAGTAGTGTTAAGTTTTAAATAAAAAGTAAAAATTATGATCACGATCGAAGTTTTTTTCAAATTTTTTCTTAGAAATTGTATGTATTGTATATACAAATTTAATCGCAGTATAGGTTTTAAACCAAAAAGCAATAGTTTTAGATTTACTGTTAAGCCTAGAGTGCCCGGTAAGGGCCAGTAAACTAAATTAAGAAAATGATATTGTTGACAGAAGTAACAAAAATGAACTAAAAAGTAAATAGTAAAGATAGATCAAACTTTTGGGCTAAGTATCGTATCACTTTTTTAGGTAGCTATTATTGTACTACAGTTTTTTTTTAATTATTCGATATCTTAACCAATGTTATAACGTTTTAAACAGAAATACGTTTTGCTGTTAGAATATTTGCATTTTCTGGAATAATTTCGTGAATAACTACTCGTAGGTGAGACGTAATCACCATACTCTGTTAAACGTATGCGTTACCTTATTAGCACTAAGATATATATCGTCATTAAATGAATAATTCGTTACCTCGAAATAGCGTATATTATCCCATAACTACTTCAAAATGTATTTATTTCACATTAAGGATTTTTCCTTTTCCTTGGCTGCCATATCGTAGCAGGAAGGTTTAAGAGTTGAAGAGCCTAAAGTTCTGAAAAGAAAAGACGTCGAACTAAGCACCAAAAACGTCCGAAGTAGACGTAAAACTGGTAAAAGTATGGAGGTAACCTAAAAGGATTATGTTAAGGGTAGTACTTGCAATAGAGGCAATCCACTCGTAGTCTTTCGACTGCGGCCGAGGCACGGATTCTGGAGGGCCTGTTGGATCACTTTTCACTTGAATGATGGAGAGAGGACCGAAGAGACTCTGCCTGTTATGGTTACGCTCCGTTAGAATAGACTAGTGGTAAGCCAAAGTGCTGTTTTTGACGGCTTGCTTCGGGAAACTGAAAAGGTGGAACGGGTGAAAGAGACACTCTCTGAAGGACTACCGTCTAAGATTAAAGGGAACACGAGGACGTGGGACTAACTCATTCCGCACATAGACGGTGAGTGCTGTTGAAAGCGCGAGTGCTAGAAGTCGCGCTGCCCCAGTGGCAACGAAAAAAAAACATGTAAGCTGAAGTGACACAAACTGAAACTGGCCAACACTTTCGAACTGAAACTGCGCCCTCTTCTTCTATTACGAACGGGGCCAGTAGTAGGAAAAGTTCCGGCACTACCGTCTGCCGATCTCTCCATGCACGATAGCCGGATGAAACCAGTGCTTCAACCAGAAAAGTTTGCAGTTACATTGGACGGATATCGCATGAAAAGATTAAACTAATCGACAAAAACAAAACTAGATGTGATTTTACCCACACACGGTGTTCAGAACAGGCTGCGATCAACAAAAGTTGCAGTTCGGGTGGACGGAACTAGGATTTCATCGGAAAACTCACCTGCAGGAAAACCCAACACCAAAAGGGACGAGACTGGCACACCTACATATAAGGTTGGCGCTCCGACGTCCCTGAGTGCAAACAGCGTGTCGATCAATTGTGGGAGCTAGCTAAAGCAGAGAATGATTGCATTCAAGCAGAGGGCTACGATACGAAACTCTTAGAGTGTGCTACACGCAGCAAACTAACTACTGCACAAGTCTGTACTGAAAATCCCCCACATCCTTTGTCAGCTAAGAGATATTTTCAGGCCAAGTTATCTCCTGGAATTGAGAGCAACTCAGGAAAACCGAGGATGTCCTGATGCGTTTTCATTCCCAGAATCACGGAGTGTGTACACACTGTACAGTGGAAAATCTACTCTCAAAAAGAGAGAATGAATCTGGAAAGGAAGAATCGTTCTTTTTTGTCGTGATAAGAGACGACCACCCAGTTTGTTTTATTTCATCAGATCAACTGTCAATAATCCAGGTCCGCTACAGCATAACTATATAAGAGGTATTCCGTTTTGAATACCTAACATAATATCCATACAGAAACCATGGGTCAGGAATAACCGCATTGTTTTGGATGTTTTACACCACTATTCAGTCGTTCAGACCATATCGTCCGACCTATTATATTTTTAAACAGTTTTGGCTCTCAGACAAACTTTGTTTCTAGAGTAAGACATCAAATAATCGACTTAACGTTTTTCTATAGCAAATTATCGACTGGAAAGTGCTATTAGATGTCTTCATGTACATCGAATTCAGAATCGGATCCGAGGTATCGACTTTCTTGAAAAGCAAGGCAAACAGTCCTTTCCGTAAACTCAGGACAGAACAAAAGCTGGAGGAAGCTGTTCGGAATATGATCGGTACTCTAATAGAGTATTTTGAACTGACATGTATAGCTAGAAAATAATCTTGTAAATAGCCCGTTACTGTAACAAGAAGAAAACTAAGGACCTAGAAGAAAACATGTCTCTACTTAGCGACTCCGCCTCAGAAACCAGCGCTTTGTGCAGCAATGTATTATCAGATGAATTACATCCCGATGAGACAGTCGTACCCAAGACCTCTGGCAAAGTGGCTCAGACTGAATCCAAGTACCTCATTTTTACACCAGCTGAACAACGCAGATTCAAGCGTGCGCTAAATAAGCGGTGCAGCTAAAATCAAGCTCGGATTTATGCAAAAGAGAAAGTGGAAGAAAAGGATTCTGAGGTGAAGCGCATGAGACCCGAGGACAACATCCCTTTCTAATCCGATGCTAAATGAGTTCGCGGTGGCAACACAACAGTCGGCAAAGCGTCGTGTAGCAATATAACGAACTATGTCAGACTGGGAGTCGTACAAGTCGACCTCGATCGTAAACTTCTCACGAATGAACAAATGGTTCAGATACAAGAGAGGATTATAGATATCACGGTCGAGCTACTTGATGAGGAAAACAAGTCAGCACTCCGCTGTGCCACCTTCAAAGCCGGTTGGCTTCTGCGGATGCCTCTACTGCAGATTAGATGAAGAACACCTTCGCTAAGCGTAAAAAGAAATTTGGGTTAGGGGTGATGCTTGTCGAGCAGGAAAGTATTCTGAAACCTCATATCATCAGAGGGTTCTTCCCACAAAGTACCAGGAGAACTAGCAAAAGAATACTGGCTATTCTTGGTAGCCAAAACAAAGAACTTAACACAAGAACGTGGAGAGTTCTTCAAAGATCGAACGATAAGGGTATCGCCCACCTGGTCTTTGCAATAACCGAAGGCGCTATGAAGCGGCTCACAGAGCTGAAGGACCTGGTTTCGTACCATAATCGTTAAACCAAGCACATCCTCAAAAGCTCGAACAGAAAAGCCAACCATGTCGGCTGCATGCATGTCGGCGTACTTTGCTAGAGACACTGAAGAGACTCCTATACCAGTACAGGAACTTGCCCGGTACTTTGAAGACAAACAAGTACACCTAATTATCGGTTGCGACGCCAAAGCACACAATTCGATTTAGGGCACCCGTGATACAAAAAAAAGAGGAGGGTCACTTTTAGAATTCCTATATACCAAAAACCTAGGTATACTAAATAAGGGGAACAAACCCACATATAAGAGAGATTGTCCTAGATCTAACTCTCTCATCTCCATTTCTACAAAATATGGTGAAGGGCTGGCACGAGTCCGAGGAAGCATCTTTATCAGATCATATGAACATTGTAATGACGACAAACTTACGGACTGGAGAACATATCTCGAGAATTTACCGGTCAAAGCTGCATTGTTGCCGTTCGTGCTACTAATAACAATGGACTCAAACGAGACCCAATTCTAGCTAGACGACATCATTCTATCATCTTTTAAAAAAAGCTGTAAGGTTAAGCGAACTGTAGTAAAACGATGCGTAACATGGTGCAATGAACATTCAGAGCTATTGCGGAAAGAGTGACGAAAATTTTCAACAAAGCCAAACTCACCGGGGCTTGGTAATAATATAGATCCCTTTTAACTTACTACAACTTTCTAAAGCACGACTCCATAAATCCCTCTCCTAAGATCATTCTAATTGCGCGGGATTGATAATCAAACCAGATGGCACAATGAACCAGATGCTTCAGCTTCACTTTCCAGTGTCTTTTAATAGTCAACGGAGTTTTCACTTCCAAGAAACCTCTGCAGAATCAATAATTTATCCGGAAAACTCCACAGTCCGGATAAGGTTAAGTGGGCTATCAACTCATTTAAACCATACAAGGCGGCAGGTGTAGGAATCTTTCCAGCTCTGCTACAAAAAGGTCTGAACTTAATTATATCTACCCCAATAGTCTTATTTAGGTTCAGCTTCAACTTGTGATACATACCACATATTTTTAGGGAGGTCAACGTGGTGTTTATCCCCAAATCACGGAATTATTGACGTCCATATAAGAGGAAGCTTAGCTTGACCCTGTACCCATGTCAGTACGTCAATTAGAAAGGCAAATCGACAGAAGGTTCTCTGATGAAGCTGACAGCTGAATTCAAGACTTCCTTCCGCTGTAAAGAAATTGCACTTTGCGCATTCCTTGACATAGACGGTGCTTTCGATAATACTGGATATGGTTAGGTTAGGTTAGGTAAGAGTGGCTGTTGGAAATACCAACCCACTTAGGCCTATTGGCCCATTGTGATGCCACGTGGATCTATGATCTTCTTACTACTGGAACCAGTTTGAGCTTTTAATAAAGCGTAGGAGACTGTTAACGTCTATTTTTTCTAGATCGTTTAGGTCGTTGTAGAAGAAAGCTCCTAGGTGAAGCTTCCTTCTCTGAGAGAGAGCTGGGCATGTGCAGAGTAGGTGGGGGATTGTCTCCTCCTCTTCCTCGTCCATGCAGCTTCTACAAAAATCGTTAGTAAAAGCGCCAAGCCTTCTTGCGTGCTTGCCTATGAGGCAGTGTCCGGTAATGACACCTATTATGGCGCTGAGATGTTTCCTTTCTAAGAGGATCAGACACTTAGATCGACTCAGATCCAGCTTTGGCCAGATCTGTTTTGTCGCTAGACATGTTTGTCCAGCAGTCCACCTAAGGTCCGTTCTTTTATTGGCATCTAGCTTTAGTGTTAGTTTGCACGTAGCGATTGGTATACCTATACTACCTTTGTCTGGTAGGATAGGTAGAGTGGTTCCAATTTTGGCGAGTTCATCGGCTCTGCAGTTCCCTGGAATGTCTCTGTGGCCCGGCACCCAACAGAGGTGAATGTTGAACTGCTCTGCCATCTCCATGAGAGATGATCGGCATTCAAGGACAGTTTTAGAACACAATGAGACCGAGTCCAGGGACTTGATGGCGGCCTGACTATCCGAAAATATGCGGATATCCTTTGCAGATATCACGTTTTTCTTCAGCCAGGACAGAGCTTCTTTAATCGCCAAAATTTCCGCCTGGAACACGCTACAGTGATTTGGAAGGCGGAAAGAGAGGCTTAGATTAAGCTTATCTGAGAAAACACCGCCACCAACTCCGCTGTCGGTTTTAGATCCATCTGTGTAGAGATGGATTGACTTGTCCTCCATGAAAGCATCCTCCTCCCAGAATGATCTAGAGGGGAAGCTTACATGGAAGTTTTTGTCAAACCAAAGTTCAGGTATGGTGTAATCGGTGTTCTCTGTGAGGATTCCTAATGTACTAAGAATGTTGGCGTGGCCAAATGAATTATTTGTCCACTGTTTAGTCGCTTTAAGGCGAATAGCTGCAGTCGCAGCTACTTGCTTGCTAAAAATTTCGAGGGGTGTCAAGTGAAGCAGAATATCTAATGCCGCAGAGGGGGTAGACCGCAAGGCTTCGCTTGTGCATAGACATGCTGTTCTTTGGACTCTGCTTAATTTAATGCAGTTGACTGCATTTTCCAAGGCCGTCCACCAGACAACCACCCCGTAAGTGAGTATCGGTCTTATGACCGAGATGTATAGCCAGTGGGTTATGCGAGGTTGAAGGCCCCATTTGTTCCCAATGGCTTTCTTGCAAGAGAATAAAGCTATTGTAGCTTTATTGACTCTTTCTTGAATGTTAGGTTTCCAGTTTAGTTTCCTGTCAAAAATGAGACCCAGATATTTTGCTGTATCGGAGAAAGCTAAACTGGTACCGTTTATTGAAGGAGGGCCTATGATTGGAATTTTATATTTCCTAGAAAAGAGGACAAGATCCGTTTTATGGGGGTTTATTCCCAATCCACAGCGATGTGCCCAACAGGTTAATCTGTTAAGATTTACTTGGAGGAGTTCTTTAATGGTATTTAGATGTTTTCCTGAGACGGCTATGGCAACGTCATCCGCATAGGCAATCACTCTGCTACCACCCGCTTCCAGGTATATCAGTAGTTCGTTAACCACTAAGTTCCAGAGAAGGGGGGAGAGGACACCGCCTTGCGGCGTACCCCTACTGACATATCTTTTAGCAGAAGTCTCACCCAGTTTGGAGTTGATTATCCTGCTTGTTAGCATTAGATTAATCAGCTCCCCAAGTGAGCCGTCTAGATGCAGAGTTGACAGCGCAGTCGTAATTGCGGATATGTTGACGTTGTTAAAGGCGCCCTCTATGTCGAGGAAAGCAACCATTGTGTACTCCTTATATTGTAGGGATCGTTCGATGTGGCTAGTCAGAGAGTGCAAAGCCGTTTCCACCGACTTTCCTTTACAGTAGGCATGTTGAGCCGTAGACAGAAGTCTTGGATCAACTTTAGCTCGAATATGGATATCAATTAGTCGTTCTAAAGTTTTCAGAAGGAATGATGATAGACTTATAGGTCTGAGGTCCTTTGGGACTACATGAGAACATTTTCCAGCTTTGGGAATGAATACTACATTGACTTCTCTCCATAACAGTGGAATGTGGATAAGTTCTACACAGCTCCTCATAATATTTTCCAACACTGGTAGAATAATATCTGAGGATCTCTGTAGCTCGGCAGGTATAATACCGTCCGGACCAGCAGACTTGTATGGTTTGAACCTATGCAGCGCCCAGAGCAGTTTGTCTCTCGTAATCAGACCATGAATTTTGGTCACGGTTGCAGTAGGCTTGTTTGGGCTGCTACTGGCCGCGAGTTGGGAGCTACCTGGAAAGTGGGTGTCCAGAAGCAGGTTGAGTGATTCATCACTTGAGGTTGTCCAAGAGCCATCGGTTTTTTTCAAACAGCTGGGCATCATAGGATTTGTGGAGAGGATTTTTCTTAGCCGCGAAGCCTCAGAGGTTTCTGTAATTTTGTCGCAGAATGACCTCCAGGATTGTCGCTTTGCCTTCCTCAGTTCTTTTTTGTATAATTTGAGGGATTCTTTATATGAGTCCCAGTCGGTCACTTTTCTTGTGCTTTTTGCTGCGTTGAAAAGTTTTCTGCATGTGTTTCTGAGCAGTCCTAGTGCCGATGTCCACCAGTGTGGCTTTTTCTTGCCTCTTGGTTGAATAAGAGGGCAGGAAGCGGCCATAGCCTTATTGAGAGTCAGAGTAAATTCCCTGACTTTCATGTCGAGCTCATTGGTGTCACGCGGGGGACTTGATAGTTTGGAGGATATCGTTTCCGACAGGATTCCTCTATATTTTGTCCAATCAGTTTTCCGGTAGTTCCGGAAAGTTGGTTGGCGAGGGGGAGCATCACTCAGACTGAATTGGATGTACCTATGGTCCGAAAAGGAGTGTTCAGACGATACCATCCAGTTTGTTAGCCTTTAGGTGATGCTGTCGGAGACAAGAGTAATATCTAAAACTTCTTGTCGGTTTTTTGTTATGAAAGTGGGCTCATTGCCAATATTGCAAATTAAGAGGTTAGTACTTAAAATATAGTCTAAAAGTGACTCACCTCTATCATTGATGTCGGTACTGCCCCATACCGTATGATGTGCGTTGGCGTCGCATCCGATTATGAGGCCAGTTTTTTGCCTTCCCGCTTCCAGTACCACCCTTTCTAGGTTATCACCAGGGAGAGGGCCCACTTGGTCGTGGCCAAGGTAAGCCGATGCCAGCCAGTATGAGCCTTTGGCAGTTTCTAATCTGGTAACGGTTAGGTCGGGGTCACTGAGGTTGGGAAGTAGAAATACATTAAGGCTACGTTTCACTAATATACAAGTTCTAATCTTACCTTTGTCTCTTGTATAGAGCGGAACGTATGAGGGTGTTCTAAGTCCACGAACCACGCCTTCTGCAATCCATGGTTCCTGGATTAGAATAATGTCTTCTGCGCTTTTGGAAAGACGCAGAATGAGTGTGGCCGAAGCCTTTTTTGAGTGGTGGAGATTAATCTGGAGAAACCGTATCATTGCTACAGTCTTCCAGAGTCGCCTCCACCACGGTGTTGTTGAGGTCCTCCGATTCTGAAGATGTGCCCAAGAGCTCATCTTCAATCTCTGATCGTGTAGAACCTCTATTTGCTTCGCCATCGGTTTCCATTTCCGACAATGTGTCAGAATAGGAGACCGACGGCTTTGTAGTCACCTCGGACAGATTGGAGTCGTCGCTATCCAATACTGGATATGACTCCATATCAAATTATTTGCTTCATAGAAACATTGATCAACGCCCTTAAGCCAGTCGTAGACTGGTGCCCCTGACAGAATCTCTCGATAAACACAAATAAGGCTGTCATAGCTCCTTTTACTAAAAGAAGAAACATAAACTTAGGTATAGTTTCACTTAACAATACAATCGTTGAATACTCCGTCGAGGTCAAATATCTGGGAGTAATCCTAGACAAAAAGCTCAACTGCAACTCTCAAGCAAAATAATTTGGCTTATCGTATGGCAGCATATGGGGGATTTCTCCGAAGATCACTCACTAGATTTATATAGCGATGGCCAGGCCCATCGTAACATAAGAGAGTACAGCGTCCTGCATGTCTGAGCATTTCCGGAGCCTTTCGGATCTGCCCAACAGCTGCGATATATACCTGCACTTATATATTAACAAAATGGCACTACGCAGCTCAGCAAGTCTGGTACGAATCAAAAAGTTAAGTCTCTGAAATACCGGACTTTATATGATCTGCGCGGTAACAAACCGCCTTCAAAAACATTATGCTTCAATAAAGGCTTCTTCATTGAGATTCCCAGCAAAGAATCATAGCAATGGCCCACCAAACAGCCAAAATGGCATAAAGTGGTATACGGATGGTTCTACATAAAATGCAAACAAATAAAAAGCAATCGGAAAAAGTCCAGGGTATTTCAGGTAGAACTTCACGCCATTCAAGTATGTGACAACTCTGGTATCAAAAGCGCAAACGTTTATACATATATTTACGGATAGTCAAGCAGCTACAAATGCCGTTGGCTCGTACACCATTGACTCCAAATCAGTCATGTACTCCTTCAAAAGCCTCCAAGAAATTAGCTCAACGAACAAAACCAAACTGTGGTAGGTTCCTAGTCATGAGGGCATTACTGGGAATGGAAAGGCTGACGAACTGACTAGAAAGGGCTCAGAAACTCCCTTTAATGGACCTGAACCCTTCTGCTGCGCTCCTAAATCAGCAGCCAATTATAAATTAATAAAACTTTTAATAGCTGGGAGCAGTCGAGATACATCTCATATTGGGAGAACAGCTCAGGTCTAAGGCAGGCCAACAAAAATACCAATAGATGTCTAAACCTAAGTCGGCACGATTTCAAAAACATAGTAAGTTACTTCACAGGACATCACGGTTTAAGATATCACCTCAACAAAATGAATCTAGTTGACTCTCCGAAGTGCCTGAAGAAGACGAAATAGCTGAACATATCCATTATTATGTAAATGTCCAGCCCTCAACAGAATTGGACGGACGATTTTCTTCAGGGAAAAATTACACCTAAATAAATTCCTCTGCTAGTAGAGTTATCAACTTCATTCGGAAGGTAGACAACCTACTAGCTTAACTACAGTTCTGACTAAATGGTGCAAAAGATCTTTTAGGTCAAAGTGTCTTACTTCGCAATTGGCGAGTCAAAAAATTAAAACACAAAAATAAATGTACGAAACCAGAAAACTTCTAAACAGGTCACTTAAGACTAATTCGAAGGGAGACTGGAACTCGACAGACCGAGACACTGGTAAACAGTGAGAGTAGCCTTTATGTCGAAAGTCTTCTGACTTATGACCGGATTACATGCTCGCTAAGCTTAAGACCTAAAAGCCTGACTTCATTCGTGTTGAAGAGCTTGGAAAAGTGGTTCCATTTGTGCACAACTGCTTTGCGAATGCATACTCTGTCTAAGATACAACATGCGCATATTATCTGACGCATTGGAAAATAGTAGTGGTACATCCTATCCCAAAGACGCTATACTTTTTTATATTCCGGAAATTCAGTTTGGTTTTAGAGCGAGGCATGACACATTTATGCTGCATCAAATCTGGTCTGCGATATACAATGGAATAAATATAAGAACACTTGGGTACCTGTCTCGTTGACTTTAAGAAGGTCTTGGACACCCTGTGGTCAGAGGGGCTGTTCTATAAGTTGACCAGGCCCATCCTGTCAAAACCCCTGCTACGAGTGTATATAATTTACAAAATTCTTATGGAAAAGAAGTTCGTTGTCAAATGTAGCCGTGGCTCAATTTGGCCTGTTCGGGGTTCAATACCAGACGTGACCGAAAGATTTTTTTTCAGGCAACTAAAATCTAGTGAGATGAATGGTTGCTTAAAATACAACAGGTCAAATTAAATGTTGGGTGCCAACCATGAAGCGAAATATCCACTGAGCCCAAACATCTTTCTTTTTTTTCCATTCCATTTTCCCAAAAGACTTACCGCTCCGTGCTCCGGCATAATAGGTGTAGTCATACCCACTTGAGCGTTAAGTTCTTTCAAAAAATAAAAAGCAACGTCATTTCGAGCAAAGTCTTTGATATTAAAAATGGCTTACAACAGAGGCTGTGATTTCTCCGATACTGTTTAACATTTATACAAGTGATCTAGTAGGTTCTCCAGAGTGAACGTCATATGCTATGTGGCTCTATTCAGGCCAGTCATCGAATATGGTTGTCCCGTGTGGTTCAATGTATCATCGTATAAAACGGGTATTAGAAAGGCAGTGTCTTGGGACCTGTTTCAGTTTGTAGAAAACACTAGAATCAGTGTACAAAAAAACACAATACCAACAAAGCCCTTCACGATAGGGCTAGCCTGAATAGGATTGATAATTTCCTGATGAAGGTGATTCGAAGACACATTGCAAGGGCAATGAGCAACGATAATAGCTTGACCTTTGGGGCTTATCACCGCAGTGAAATGTACTACGAGAGCTCACTTGTATCATTCTTTATCCCGCCGGAAGCTTTTCTCCATATTGATGATAAAGGGTTAGTACAAAGCAGGGCTACGAGTGGTCAACGCCCCAATTATAATTAAGCTAGGTCAAGTAGAATAGGGCCATCGTTTTAAGTTTTATGCAAAATTTAAAAGATATGGCATCTACGTTTTTTTCTAAAACTATATTTCTTTGAAATTTTATATATTGTATAACAGATAGTTAAGACTACTCATATGATATTTATCATCACTAGACGTGCTAGACAATTAGTGCACTAGAAATAGTCAATCCCTTCAGAACTGAAGTTGTTCGTTTTACGAGAAAGAGGAAGCTGGCTGGTCTGAATCATCTTGTGGTTAAAGTCACTACCAGAATTGGATTCTCCAAAGCAGCTAAATATTGTTACGGTGTGGGCCTTCGGGGAGTGCAAACGAGCTGTCGGCAAGATAGCCAACTTTCGCACGTACTCTAAAATATCGTAGAATGCACTGCCATGCTCTCTATTTCCTGGTCTTTATAACTTGCAAACTTTTCTTCATCCCTAAGTTTCCTTCAGCCGCGCTGTGTGTAAGCATTTTAAGGGTACTAATAACCCCTTGAACCTTATAAAAAAAGAAGCGGCTTTTGGATTTGCACGACCATGATAAGGTCAATTACATTCTATCCGTCTGTTGTCTAGTGAAACAAGGATGCATGGAGGCTTGCCTAGCACGCCTGGCTTTGCACCAGATGCATTGATGAATCGCCCTCCTCTTGATACTCATATCATGGGCTGCACTCTCAAAGCCATCTTCCGTTTAAAGTGAAGTGGACTTTGGTACAACACCCACTGGAGCTGCCCTGCCCGCCGACTATCTTTTGACTCTGGTCTTATGGACCAGAACTCCTCCAGCAGAAAAAATACGAAAGCGACTTTCCCTGTGCCCAGGTCTGGTTTTAGCGAAAATCTGAGCCGGAAAAGAAATCTAGTCGGGTCTTTACGGATAGTTCTAAAATCGATTTTGGCTGATTTGACGTGGCGGGTGCTTACTTCGAGAAACTGAAAAATTCCATTAAAAGGAACTTGCAAGGCATACAATGGAATGCTCTCTTCCGACAGGAAAAAAAAATTAGTAAGGATTTATAGAATAAAATAACAAATAATTAGTTATATTTTCGGGTTTGGAGCGTCCCTTCACCTTTGGTATAACCCGCAAATAGCGTGTCGAATATGGGCCTCAAGCTCTTTCAAAGTGGTTGGCTTGTTAGCGTAGACTAAGGACTTGACGCAGCCCCATGTCGCATGATTGCTGCTGCCAATTGATGTACCCTCGCCCTGAGATGACCCAGTCGCCAAATTTCTCCAGCACAACTTCGAGCGTTCCGTCGCTTGAATCTGAGACTGAGGCTCTATAGCTGAAACCATTGATGGTAACGGTGTTTCCTTGCTCATTTCGAAAGAATTAAGGTCCGATGATGCCGCTATGCCATAAACAGCACCAAACAGTCAATCTTTGTGGATGCGTTGATGCTAGACCGCAGGATTATGATTTGTTTTCGCTGCAATAATGGTAATTTTGCTTGTTGACGTAGCCGCTGAGCCAAAAATGGGCCTCGTCCGAGAAGATGATTTTTTGGCCAAAATCAGGATCTCCGGCCAACATTTCCACCGTCTAATTAGTAAACTCACGCCGTTGTCAATGTGTTCCGGCTTCAATACTTGCATCAGCATAATCTTATATGGATCTAGTCCCAAATCCAATGGCAAAATAAGCCGGGTCAACTTTTCAACAATTCAGCTGATCGAAGCCGAATCGACATTTATGGGTCTTCTTCGATACTGGCCGCTGTCTGATTGGTGGCTTAAGATCCAAAAGAGTGTACTGATACTCAAATTTTTCCACGGTGCGACGAATTGCCTGCACACTGAAGCCATGATAACGACCGACCTCGCGACGTAATTCACGTTACGTATTTACAACTGAGCCGGAATTTCGACAATATTTTTCTACACGTTCCACACGTTGGCAAGAGATGTATGGTGAAATTGCAAACTTTACTGAATATGTTGACAGCTGGATGTCATTGGTAACTTTGAAAGCTGCTGAAACATGACAATTGGAAAAAACTATCATTGCTTTCTAGTCACCCGTTAGTAAACAGACGTTAAGAATTATTTTGAATAAAATAAAATTAATATACTAGTATGTTATACAAGTTGGGCATGACATACATACTTATACCGGATAGTATCTCTAAACATTTTTTTATCGAATCAAAGTTCCATTTGATTTTCTATTCTGTACTGGGCGAGTAAGTGCATAAAATTAAGGACATGAAAAACATATTCGATTAGCCCCCAGCCTTCACATGAGAAAATAAAATAAGAAGCATTTTTTGATGAAATTTAGAAATCTTAAACAAATTTCTAAAACATAAGGACAAGTATTTGAACTCTTCTTGTTTAAAGCAAACATTACCGCTAGAATCGCCGAAATTTACGAGTGTATAACATATACTATTATACTTGTCTGAAACATTTTTCGCGATATTTCGTACTTTTGGAGTAATTTTGATGTCTTAAGTTTTATGGTGCCCTCTGACGGGAAAAGAACGCATTTTTGAAAAAAGTGTTTCATGTAAAAGAATTGTAATTTTTCACGCAGATTACGAATCTGTCAAAAAAAATAGGGGTTCCCATTAAAAAAATCAAAAGTGACCTTCGTGTGACCTTTAAAATGGGGCTCAAGATCAAACTCGTGGTCACCATCTTATGTCCCCTTCAGAACATTGTGACTTTTGTCTGAAACATTTTTCGCGATTTGGATGTCACAAGTTAAAAAACTCACCCAGTATAAAATTGTTAAATGAAATGTAAAATATATGTTGAAAATATAACATATACAATATACAGATACTAAGCAAGTATTAGAATGTGAAATCCAGATGCGCTTAACAACACGGCATTTCTGCACATTGACAAACAGCTGTCGGTCAAATTAGCAAAACATTAGGGCTGTTCGCCTAATGTGAAAATCTATGAAAAACTACAGCAACCACACGGATTTTTGACGGTTTTGGGCTTTTTTTCGCAGTTTTTCACAATACGCGAGCAGACGTTTTACTTGAATTTTTTTCACTGGATTCCGAAGTATTTCTTTTTTTCAGCCTTAGTTAAAACTCACTAAATAACATTCCAATTTGCAGATCATTATTGTTAAACTTTTATGATGAGCGACTTGATATTAAGCGATAATGATAATAATTCGGCTATTGGAACGAAAAATGATATTCACAAAAAGAAATATAATCGGCGTACAGCTTATAATGGTGAAAGGGAAAAGAAACATACCACTTTCTGGTGGGGGACTTCACAAATCCAAGTGCAATAGTACTTGGAGGTTCCATAATCGAAATAAGTGGTCTTCAGAAATAAAAGAAGATCAGTACTTGGTATATTGTCACTTGTATCTAAAAGAATTTTCTTGTGGTCATGGAGAAGAAAATGATTTGAAAATACATGCATCCACAAAATTCCACTTGAATATTGTCTGAAATATGGCATCTTCTCTAGGTCTACGGTAGAGTCAGAACTAGAAAACAAAGTGACTCTAGCAGAATTAATTACTGTCTTTCACACGGAAAGGCATTCTTTAACTTATAATAGCCTGGATAGCGGACACAAAATGCTGCCATTTATTTTAAGCTATTCTATAATATCACGAAAAATTAACTGTGCCAGGACAGAGGCAGGAGCTTTAGCTCAAAAAGTATTTTCTAAAGAATTCGAGATAAAGACTTATATTTTTCCATCGGATACACAATAGAAAAAATCGAAAAAGCTTTCCATTTGCACTCGATATTTCTATGATTCGCCATCTTGATCTGCTTGAAAACAACGACGAATCTGCGCATCTCATAGCAATGATTTTAATGAAATTTTAGAAAATAGTGGGCTTTCCCTATTATCTGCATTTTTTGCTGATAATGTATTTATATAATATATGAATTGGATTGCAAACATTTATAAAAAAATATTACTAGAAGGTTTTTTTCCTGTGTCCAGCTGTTGAAAAATTACTAAAGATATGGCTAGCTCTCACATTTTCAGATACTCGCCAATGAATGCCCTGGACTTATAGAAAAAGCTATTAATAAAGAACCCGAAGAGAAAAAACCTTGCATATTTATCTTAAGTTATATGTCTATAGAAACAATTGTGAAAAAACTTGAAATGGGGTCACTTACTCTAGTCGAAATGCATACGAAAAAGCAAGAAATTCGTAAGAAGTTGAAGCAAAGAGTAAAAGGAAATTTTTCGAAATCAGGGAAAGAATATACCTTTCGAATTCCGAATGCCCAAGAGCACGTAAGAAATTATAGAAAAATGTTACGATTTTTCCGAAAATAAAATATTCTCTCAAAACTTTCACCATTGAATTTAACCGAACCTTTAAATTTTGAGTATTTTGAAAGTGCTGCGCGGTTGTTTCAAATTATATAAATAGATTTGGATGCCCATTATGAAGAATTTTGAGTAGTAGGAAAGACTTTAAAAGTTACTTTAAACTGAAGTGATAAACACTTAAGCTCATTCACAAAGTGGAGTCAAATACTTAAAAGATGTCGGTTTGGTTTGCGGTAAGAGTATTTACTCTGATGGGTTTGAAATGGACTGATTTAAGAAATGTAAGAAATAAATTCGCGCTACTTACACTTTCAACCTCGATTTTGCATGTTGGCAATTTCACAAGTTTTTGAAAAATAACCCTGTGCTGATAAAAATTGTTAAGTTCCTTTAAATATAAAAAAATAATTTAATGTTAATCATACGACTTTTGAAAGTATTACAAAAAGACAGAATATGTTTAGTTTAACAAGATGGTTAAATTAAATTAATTTACGAGGGGCGTTCAATATATTCTCGGTATCAATATTAAGGAAAATGCGAATTCAATTTAAATTGTTTTTATTTTTCAATATAATCTCCCCTAACATCAATGCATTTGTTACATCTTGAGATAAGCTTTTTTAAACCCTCAAAAAAATAAATTTCCTCTTTCTCTGCAAAACACCCATTTATTGCCGACTTGAGTTCTTCATCATCCGAAAATCTTTTTCCACGAAGACATTTTTTCAAATCCGGAAACAGGAAATAATCACTAGGGGCAAGGTCTGGACTATAGGGTGGGTGTTGGATTTCTTCGAAACCACAATCTCGCGCAGCAGCCTTGGAAACTCGCGCCGTGTGAACAGGAGCGTTGTCATGAAGAAGCAACACACCCGCTGCGAGTTTACCCCGTCTTTTCTTTTTAATTTCCTCCCGCAAATTATGCAAAGTGGAAGCGTAGGATGTGGCGTTGATGGTTTCACCTTTTTTTTTGTACTCAATGAGCAAGATTCCCTTTGAGTCCCAAAAAACTGTGGCCATGAGCTTCCCGGCAGACGGAGTGACTTTGAACTTCTTCGGGGGTCTGTTCCTTTTTTATGCCACTGCACGGACTCTTGTTTGCTTTCAGGGTCATAGTGGTGGACCCATGTTTCGTCTCCAGTAACAATTCGATCCATAACACCGTCCGCGTTCTCACTACACATCTCTAAAAGCTCTCTACAGCATGCGATTCTCACTTTTTTCTGAGGCGCTGTGAGCATTCGTGGCACCCACCTTGCACTGACCTTTGAAAGGTTAAGATGGTCATGGAGAATGGTGTGAATGGTACCAATTGAAAGCTTGATGATCTCTGCCATCATTTTCACCTTTATTATGGGAATCCTCAAGAACAAGTTTTCGACTTCTTTGATGCTTTCTCCCGTACAAGCAGTAGCCGGGGCGCCGGAGCAGGGTCGTCTTCAATGCTCTCTCTGCCTCTCTTGAACTCACTTGACCACTTTTGCACAGTTGATAATGAAGGTGCGGAACCCTGGTAAACAGCCACTATCTCTTCATGAATAGTTTTTTGCTTTTTCCTTGCTTAGTGAGAAATTTAATTACAGCGCGAAGCTCAATTTTCACCACCATCGTCTCAGTTGCCATTATGATTCTGTTTAACTAGAGATAAAACGCGAATTAATAATCATATTTATATCAAATTTTACATGAATGCACTAAAATAATAGTATTACTTGATAAAGAAGTCAATTTATATATACTACCACAGCTTCGCGATACCGAGAATATGTTGAACGCCCCTCGTAAAGATATTAATATGCAGTAGCTTTGAGGTGAAATGCTTTTTAATTTTGGTTAATCTATCCTTTGGTTTTGTAATTTTTGTGTGATATTATTACTAACTATTTATATAAAATATTAACAGTAATGTGAATTAATAAATATATAGACATAATCAAATGTCTAAAAAGGAACTCATCATATTGTTGCGGAGTTCAGAAGGCTAGAAGAGAAAATGGTTATGTAAGGAATAATTTATAATGAACTTGTATACCAGCAGAAGTCCGGCCACCACGATCCATGTTGACAAAGAAAATGACAACCACAAGGTAATGTTCTATTCTACTAACAGCGTAAAAATAACTCAAGGTGACGCCAGTTAGCTAGGGAACCAATCTGATGGATGATCAAAAGGAAATGAAAGTATATGATGAAAAAGAAATTTGTGGAGAAGTCGTTACTGCCATTGGGACTTCTTTAGCCTTAAACAGCCGCAAGTAAGCAAAACTGTCGAAGATACGGGAATTTTTTAACAACAAAACGGGAAGAAAATAAAAACCGACGTTTGAAGGGCAGATGATTTTCCTGGGAAGAAGAGTTCGAGCGGAGACACAAAAGACACCAGCCAAAAAGAGAAATAATCACGGGTGAATTAAAAGGAATAAAAGAATTTAATAAAGACAAAAAAAAAACTCTCGTTAATCAGAATCTTTGAGTGTTTTTTTCTTTTGACTTCGGGGTGAAATCCTTCGAGTCTGTTGAATAAAGCTCATACCATGATAGCGGAAGGTAACAATATGATTTCCATTAAAAAAAACTATGCATTTTTATTTTGTCCCGAGTAAAATGTTTAGATCTTGTTTTTTTCTATAATATGGCCATTTGTCTCGTAGAATGACAAACAATATCTGACAAACCTAGTTTATATGACGTAAAAGATCGGCAGTCTTTTGTTACATAAAATGTCGACTTAATTATAGTGCGTAGTAAAAATAAATAAATAAAAATAATTCACTACTATACCACAAGAATGGTCTAATTTATTAAAAAAAAATTCACTGCTATTTATTTAAAAATAATTTGCCCAAAAAAAGTTCGTTGTAAAAATTATTCACGAAAAATTTATTGACCAATAAAAATTTAGAAAAATAAACAGGTATACAACAATTTGGACAATTTTGATAGAAAATAGGATCCTACATATTCATAATTCAGTTTTTCCCCCTTTAATTTGTTCGCAAAATCTATTTAGCTATTCGTTAAATTTTGCAAATCTCTGCGACCATTTTACTTAGCTTTTTTTTTTGCTTTTTAAACTCAAGAGGGTAAGAGTAGTCATCTTAAAATGGGCTCAGTGGTTGTTTTGCTCCATGGGTGGTATCTAACATTTAATGAGTGGACTACATTATTAGTGCAAATGGACTTTGTGTTGTATTTAGGCAACCTTTCATCTCACGAGATTTCAGTTGCCTGAAAAAATGTCTTTCGGTCACAGCACAGAACCCCGAACTGTCCGAATGGGAAGTCAATATACTACCACTTGAGCCACAGCCACCCTTTAATCAAATTAAATCTTCTTAATTTTTCGTTCGTTCTTATCTTATAGGGCGTATCTTTGGAAAAGTTTGATGCACCTATATGAAGCCAAATAAATAAAATCACAGATAATTCTTTAGACTCCCAAATCATCAACTTCTATTTATTTAATTTTTCGTAAAAAATATAATTACGCAAACCCACACGTGGTTAGCAATCAAGAATGATTTATATTAAGAATTCATACGAATTATGTCGAACAATCCACCCTTAATCTACGTTGCAATCAAAATAACTATTCATACTTTGTATATAGATATGAATATCCTTATTACCAAACAATCGATCAAATTAGTTAATAAAAACTGAAAAGTAAATAACATATATAGTAAAAAAAACACTTGATTATTCTCAAGATATGTTAAGGTACTCGTAACATACGAGTAAATAAAAATGGTTTTCGTAAATTTAAAGTGAGAGAAGCATGAGAATCGCTTCAATCCATGTTTTGAATCAATGGCAAAAAAAATTTAAAATCTTCGTGTGTTTGACAAATAAAATTTCAAAACTTCACTGTCCTACGAGTTGCATACGAGTATACGAGTAATTCTTGAAATGGTTAATGCTTTCGAGACTATGATTCCAAATCGTTGAAATTTATTTCCAAAATCGAAGCTCTGTTCGCGAAACTTTTAGAGCGCTTCGTGAAACTTACGATAGATATCATCGGCCATCAGAACCTGTTATTTATCTAATTTACGCTATTGGATACTCCCACACCGATTAGAACGAGAACAGTGTGCTCGGGATAAGATATCACGGTTGTGAAAGCTTGTGTTGAAAAGGACCCAAATTAATCGATCAACGATTATTTATTCTCAACCGTGACATAAATGTGGAAGAATTGTGGTTGCAACAGAATGCTACTGCACTCCTTATTAAAAAAAAAACATCGCTTTATAGAAAATAAAATCATTTCAAGAAATGGACCACAAGATCGTGCGATTTGACGACATTGGATTATTTTCAGTTTATTTATCTTATTATCTTATTTTCTGCTACGTCAAGTTATTAGTTTTTCCCGATAAACCAGCAACGATTGACACTCTAGAGAAAAACATGAATTGCCTGTCCACAGCCTGTCCGGGTGAAGTGGAGTATTAGTGCTAATTTACCCTGCAACAGCCCTTTCTTATCAAAATAGAGAATGTCTCTGAGGTAATGAAGCTATGTAGTCATGTACTTGTGACATATGTATTATAGATAATTGAAGAAAGGATCCGCCGGTGATGCGATTGTTTTTCGAGGTCACTACTCTAGCCTTCGACTGCCTAATTTAATCACGAGACTGTCCACTGAAGACTCATTAGTATAGAATTGTGTGTACTCCAACCCTGGTGTTCTGCAAACTCTATCAAACACCCGAATATTCATATTATGTCGAAGGCAGAAGTTGTGCATGAGGAGTCGCCTTTCCAACTCATGCTTCTGGGCAATGGCATCATTCGACTCTAGCCTCTTCTTCGGATTTTCGATCACAGCTAGTTAAGTAGACCGAGTCAGTACATAACACTGTACCCCTACCAATTGAGTAGTAGGCTGCTTCTAGTGTTATAGCTCATCTTATACCTCTGATCGTGTAAGACCTCTCTTTGCTCACGTCATCGGTTTCCATTTCCGAGGAAATGGTGTCAGAAGAGGAGACCGACGGCTTAATAGTCACCTCGGATAGATTGGAGTCGTCGCTATCCATTTCTGGAAAGGATATCGACGCTCCGAAATCCAAGGTTGCGTTATCAGGTATTAAAGGAGGAGGAGGTTGCTTATCAGCATCCAGCTCATCCCTTTTGTATACCCTTAAGTGTATCTACTCGATTCCGAACCGAATCATGCCTTTCGTCTGCGCCAGAGGATTAAGGGATTCCTTATTGATCACGATTAACGCGCATCTATAAGAGCCCCTTAGTTCCTCCAGTTTCTTCGGCACGGGTCGTATGACACCTTGATCATAAGGTGAAAAAGGGAGTGGTTTGGTGGTGGGGAGGGGGGGGGGAGAAGCATCCTTTGTTTTCAGGACTCGTCTGGAGAATTTCTTCTCGAGATTCGTTGACCCTACTCAGCCTCTACAACTCAACAAGTTGGATGTTCGCGGTAGAAGGTTTTAGTCAAATTAAATACATCTGCAAGCATAAAGTTTTAGGTTTATCTGCATAGCTACATACAATCTTTGTGAATAATAGAATAATCGAACATATTTGTATTAGTAATTAATTATCTATGCAGGTGTAGTCTTATAGATCGCATAACATATTAGAAATGCATAAAGTTTTTTTTATAACTTAAAAGGAACAACGGTGAGTGGAAAATAAATTTATATCTTTTTGAAGAAGTCCGACAAGCTCTCTTTAAAACGAAATTGGAAACCCATAAATGTTCTGGACAGTGCTATTACTTAAAGATATATGTTTTTAAGAGGTCACATTAAATTCACATAGTCTAAAGAGAATCTCACATAAATCCAACTATTTTTCTTATATTATATATAGGTAAGGTATACACGACACATACGATACAATCTTCCTGTTAAGGAAGTGCACAGAAAAAAAAAGAATAACATAACGCATAGTTTAAACGGCAGGGAACCCTGTGATCAATTTTGCACTCAGGATGTGGAACTACATATATATGTACATACTCGTACATATGTACGAGTATATGTTACACTACTTCATGAAAGCTTTAATGACGTAAAATAGTAATATCGGTGTTGCCCCGGTTCACATTATGATTCTTATCCAGTAACTTGAATCACCAGGAAAAAAATATTAATATGCTCAAAGGAGTCAGTATTAAAATTCTTTCTGTTTTGGTAACTCCCATCGTAAGAATTTAAAACCTTTTTTAAGGAAGACACACTTTGCATATTGAAGGACAAACAACCATAAAAAGAGACTAGGCTTTAACCTTTTTTTTGGTAATATTTGGAAAATTTCACACAAAAATTAATTATAAATTTTTTTATTACGATTACATCGGAGCATTTTTAAAATTTTGTGTATCAACAGAAAATCTGCGAAAAAATCTGATTTAAAATGGCTTTGCTCTTTTTATTTTGCTATTTAGTTTAACATAAACCATGGCTGTACGAGCAGGATATTAGTAATCCATCATCTCTAAATGAAAATCTACAGGGCTTAGGATTCAGATATTTTGGAATGTGATTAATTTGTGTTTGTTATGAAAAAAATCGCATGAGAGGGGGGGGGGGGTCTATCGTCAATACCAACTGAGTTACAGGGTGTTGAAAAAAGTTTCTGCAGAGAAGTAGATACCAACAAATATACAGTTAAAACTTCTAGTGTATTAAATCCAGGTGTAAGGTCAGTGCTGAAGCAGCGCGAGCAGAAAGGGCATTACTGCTCAATTGCCTAATTTCCCCAAACGAACAGAGATTAGAAAGAGTGATTCATCGTTTTATTTCTACTGAGGTATTTATAGCAGAATTGCTAACAGAGCCAAGATAGATGGAGTTCCTTACTACTTCGAAGTTATAGCTATCGACTGTGGCGTTCTGTCCGATTCGTTGATGTTATGTGTCCCTTTTGTTAACAGCATAACATATATTTACTTGATTTCGCTGTCAGCTACCGTTAAACCCATTTTGGCAGCTTCCGTTTCAATATTTACGAACGCACCGGTGATAGGCGGTTGAGTTCTGTGACTTATATGAACATTATTGGCGTATGCTAGTAATTACACACGCTTTTGAAAGATTGTGCCTCCGGTGTTCTCTTGTAAGTTTAGCACAATTCATTCAAGTATGATGTTAAAGAAATTACATACCAGCGCGTCACCTTGTCTTAATGTAGGACTTTGTCACCGTTATTAAATCTGCAGAAGAAGTTTAACCATATTCTCAGCACCGACCGTGAAACTACTATAAGGTTTCCTTCTTCATCTCTACAGATTTTTGTACGGTCCCTTGACACATTCTTTTTACCTATTTGTAAAACTTACTCACCTCACGTGCTCTTTTTTCTTATTCTGGAGAAGCCGATGTTTTCCCATCTCTTGTGCTCATAGGGTTCACGAGCGGATCTCCTCCTTCGTTTTAGTGTCGCTCTGTAAGCTACATGTGCTTGACTGTATCCTTCATCAAACCAGAGGTTTCTTGGTGGTGGTCGGGTGAAACCCAGCACATCAGTTGCGGTGTCTTTGATGGCACGTTGGCAACCTTGTTACTAGTTTTCTGTACTTTATGATAGTAGCATATGAGTAGTTGAAAGATTTTGGATTTTGGATTCCCGCAGATAGTGCTTCTTTTCTGTGGAGTTGGTGGACATGGTGTGTAGGCTATGATTGTCTTAACAAAAATGTCCGCCTTTCCTATACTGGCGTTAAAATCGCCTAGTACTAGGAAATTGCTCATATGTTTTGTCATGGAGGTCGTAGAAATATTTATTGGTAGCATCGTTGTTGTCTTCCATAGGGCATGGCACGGGCGCATATGAGGCTAATGTTAGTGAATTTAGCTTTGATGTGGACAGTCATAAAACGCTCACAAAAGCGTAACGCGTGACGACAAACCCGGATCCGAATATGCGGATTCTTATATTTATATTCTTATTCTGTTTCTTATAGCAATCACCGTAGCAGTTGTCGAGGTTCTATATCCTTTTTCATCCTCCATCTCATCGTAAGATAGCACTCAAGGGCCTCTGCTAATTGTTTGGCTGCACGTTACCTGTTAATGAGGTCATTGTCCTTTAAACATTTACTTTTAAACGTTATTGTTCGAGTCTATTACAGAATGCGTCACATTTTTTTGTATTTCTTCCGTATAAGATTGTGATGTCTATGACGGGGTAGGCCAAACACTTCTCATTTTAGCCTGAAAAGGTAAGGATTTACTCATGCTGTTACTGGGGATCACTACTAGGAAGTAAGGTAAGCGCTACGATCAATCGCCTCGTAGGTCACACTTCCTAATTACTTAATTATTAAAATGCCAGCCTTAGTTTCAAATTTCGAAAAGTTTCTCACGAATTATAACTTTCTGCGAACGGTTTTAGTGTTACACCCCTGCAACATATTTTCGAAAAAAATTAATTCTTGCTCTATAGTTAACGAACATTTGTTAATGTATTGAGCTCAGTTCTTACGAACTATAGAGTATAGTTCGTGTAACTATTCCCCATTTTATGATTCTAATCGTTGGTAATAGGTAACACGCTGTTCTTTTTTGACTTAAGGTTTGATTTTACTGTATACAAACGAGTATACTAGTATATATGTATGTATAATCATCCCGATTTATCCGATTTGGATACCAAAATGTATAAATTATGCATGTTATCTTCGGTGGAATTTTCGTATATTTTTCATCTTCATATGAGCTACTTTTTTTTGAATTAGACACTGCATAATCAATTTGTTCAGACTGTTTTTCACTAATTTAATATTTTGCAATGAATTGCTTTTTTATTTAGTTAATTTCCCACTAGTTATATATGTATATATATTTCCCCCGCCTATAAAACATTATTTTGGGTGAACCCATAGAGATCTCAACTTGAAATTTGAAATGGAAATGGAGGACGAATCTCTCTATAATATACTCGTATGTAAAAAAGACAAAATACCATTTTTTGAGTTATTCAAGGATATATTTAAAAAGAATATTCTGGAATATCCTTCGTCCTTGAAAATAAAAATTATTCAAAATCTTTGAAAGTTCACCTTTTCCTGAATTCAACAAGGTATATTTTATCAAATTCTGATGAGCAGAGCCAAAGTTATGATTTTTTTAAATATAAAAGAAAGCATAAATTTTGATTTTTTTCCAATTTTTGAAGTTTCGTTACACGCAAACTATATCGACTTCTGCAAAACTTTTTTTGCCTTATGATTCGTACCACTCCAACGAGTATTTCTACCACTTTTCAGCCAAATCGGAGGGATGTCGTTCAGAAAGTCGATCCTTCACGGAATGACCCATTTATATGACTACTACATCTAAGTTATTAGTGGAGTTGGCCTTATATTATGAGAAGATTCGAACATCTAGTATTTGGAAGAACTTCGATCAATATAAATATGCCAAAATTAATTTCTAGAATTGGTTTTATCTATTTCTATCCTCTGAATTATATATTTTTATAATGAGGAACTGTTTTAACCTTGCTTCTTTTCTTCGTGAAGACATTGGCGGCTTAAATTAAGAAAGTGAGTTTTGATATGAGATGCTAATTTTCTTGTTTGAATTTTTTCTGCATTTGAGGAGAATGGTTATCTAAATGTGTATGATTTTCATCATCGTCAAAACATAATACAAAATATATCAAATAAGCCTATATACGTTTTGTATTAATTTAACATACAATACGAATATATATCTATGTATTAAAATTACCTATTTTGAATATACGACTAAAAGCAGTTCAGTTTATTGTAACTAAATTGGAAGAAATGTGCACTGCGAAATTATTTTCAATACAACATAAAACCTATTTAACAAATTAATTCATCTTTCTCCTTGCGCAATGTTAATTAAACGAACTGACCACATGCTATTTGAATTACAATTGCTTGTTAACCAAATTGATTTGTACAATATTCGTAAGCCACAACCTTCCATAATGAGTTCAAAATACCTTGAAATAGATTGCGGTTAGAGTTTCGGAATTGAAATCGCAATTTGTGGTTAATATGAAATACTAATTTATTTTATTTTCGTCATTGGACAAAAAATCATAATTACATACATACATATAAGCTTAAATAAATGCGATTTACAATATTTATACATATTATAGACTGCTAATGCTAACCGCATTGTAAATAACAGCATTTTTTTTTGTCAAACTAAATATTCTCACAAATACAGATATACTTACATATTACTCTGTGCAGCCTTTTTTAATTAACTAAATAATGAATTACTTACCCCTTTTGGCTATCAATTCCAAGAAAAACAGAATAAGACTAGATATCCTGTAGGGGTTAGTTTAATACTGACAAAGTGGCATCCTGCAGGTTTTTTTTCTGGAAATAAAAAATAAAAGCTGTCGTGTTGAATGAAACACATGCCAACTGCGGAACGTTGTGTATTTATAAATTTATTGCCATGAAATAATTTATCATTCTTTTATTTTTACTTCAAAAGGCATTCCTGCAGCGCTATATAAATTGGTGGAAAATTACATATATGCAATACAATTTTTTTACATTGTTTTCTGGTTTCCCGTATCATTAATTTCTGAATTGTTTTCTTGGATGATAAAATAGTAACATCAATTACAAATTTAAGTACATTATCATGTATATACAAATCAGCCTTTATCTTACACACGGATGTATAACACATAATTGCGTAATATAAAGTAATTGTGAGTGCTTCACATTGACTATTGTAATAAAAATCTCAAATTGAACATAATACAAAGAACGGAAAAAAATGGAGAGCTTGGAGAACACCAGAAATTCCACCGATATGATAAAACTGCGTATGTATATTCGAAATGATATGGAAAACGGGCGATTCGAAACTTCAGCATTCCGATCATCACAATGGGATCGCTCTGTTTAGAAGGAAGAATTTCGAATGATTTTCGGTTTAGTAAGAATTATTTCTGTGCTTCTACATATCCAATCTACTCCACAATGTTAAATCATGCACTGTATACCGGCCATTATTCAGTGCACTGAAAAATAATGATATTGCATCCAGTTTCTGAGGATTACTTTACTGGAGGATTACTTTTTCAAGTTGAACCAGAAAACAGCTCATCGTGAAAATTGGAGATATAACCTCTGCTGGAACCACACAAATTTGTGGTTAATTCGTCCATTCCACTCAACATCTATGTATAGTAGTATAATTAAGAAACTTAAAGCTATTTTTTTTGACTGGACTTTCTACGGATATCAGTAGGAATTGGCAAAAGTTTTCGATTTGCTTTTCAAAATGTAGGCATATACCTTGAGATCTTGTTTTTTTCAAAACGTAATACTGAATAACGAACAGAAGTCTTCTGGTTTCATTGAGTGTTTCGATCTTTTACAAAAGTTTTTATCTAGGCACCCTTCGAAATCCAAATGAGCCTATTTAGATATTTTCTGACTCCTTACATTATCGTATGATAAAATCAAACTTACCCAATCCATTACAATTTTGAATAAGTAACATTAAGATAAACATAATGATAAAATTAAGAAAAAATCTGGAATCATATGTGTTAAACTTATAAATAAAAGCCATAAAGCATTTTCTTTTAAATTAACTAAATAAAGTATAATTTTATAGGATTTGTTTGGTTTTTGAATAAAATAGTAAACAAATTTCTATTGAAAACTTTTATTTAATATTATACAAAGCAGAACAACTTTTTTTTTTAATAAATAGCAGAACTTTTAAACAGCATATTTTTGGTTTTGAATAAAGGCGCACAGTTAGCATTTCAAAAAAGAAATCATTACGATTTGGGTTTTTGATGTCTGAATCCAGTAAGACCCATATTTTATTTACCGTTAAGATTGTTTTTTAACACTAACACATTTTTTAACTTTTATCGTAATATGTTAATGTAAAGGCTTACAATTAATTTTATAAGATTACTTAATCTTTCTTAGCTAGTAATATATGTATATTGAATATATTAAATGAAAATGAAATGATTGTCTACACGGATCCAGCCCACGGGAGAAAAGATCAGGCAGGAATAAAGGAAGTGAAGAAGTAACAGCGGGAATGGGGGAGGTGAGTATCCTTTAGTTGCAGGTCTAATCTATAGAATTTCTCGAGAGTCATTGAATTCACTCAATCTTTATAACTCGACGAGTTCGATGTTTACATTTCCGCTATCTACTGTGATAGGCCATCGACTTCCTGCTGCCACTAAAACTCCTCCCTCTGAAGAGGAATCAGAAGCTCAGTCGCATCGGCAAGTCATGTCCAAGGTGAGCTGCATCAGATGCCGAAATGCTGCACGCATTATCAACCTCTCGGATCCATTACGGAGTATGGAAGTCGAGTGAACTGCGGAACTGCGGACATGAGGAACCAAATAGAGTGGGTCAACAACATCCCAAAAGACGGTTTACCCAATGTTCTCAAGTCGCTGAAAGACTCCTCCAAGCGCCAGAAATCGTTTGAGGAAACCGTACCGGTTCCCAAAAGTCTCCAATTTAAAAGCGCCAAGCAAAAAGACCACATCTCAAGGCCAATTAGCAAAGTTCTACTAATAGTGGTAATCGATAAAAGCGACGCTGACGAATAAATTACGCCTGATGCGATGCTGACCCCTCCGACTCATTGTTGGAAAGTCATGAAACTGGAGGATCTAACATTAACACGAGTTAATTGTGATCAATACCCCTTCGGGTAGGGGTTAGAATATACCCGAGGTATGCATGCCTGTCGTAAGAGGCGACTAAAATGCACCCTCCGTATACCGAGCGCGAAGTGTATACCAAATATGCAATGAGTAAAACAAATGGAATTATTACCCCAGGTGGCAGACCAGCTATGCTGGGAAATCCACCCTCTACGGATGTCGGCTCGATGGATTCTGGGGCGAGCCAATTATTGCATCTTATCAACCCGTTCGGAAAAAGTTCACGGGTTTCGAGATCTCCACCACCTAGATCTCCAAAACAAGAAAACAACAAAAGAAGTCCAACGACACCAAAAACGTCGTCTTGCGAAGAATGGACTTCAGCGAAAATAAATAGCCTGAAAGACGAAAATACCGAACTTCGTACTAGGCTAACCAAAATGGAAGCGATATGCGAAGATCTTAAAAAAGAACTGGAAAAACTGAAAACCAAGGAAAAGTCAAACAGCGACGTTATGTCTATTGAATCTGTTAAAAATATCTACGAAACAGATGAAGAAGAGCTAGGTCGAGAAACCGACTGGATCTTGCAAAAACGTCCCGGAAAAAAGCGTAAAGCTGCGTCTTCTCCCAAAATCGTCTCTCAACGTGAAGCAAAGGGAGTTGAATCGAAGAAAAATGGCAACAATGACATGAGTCCTGAAAAAATCAAAGCGGAATAACAACGAACACCCCCGCCAATCAATGTCACTGGAATTTCAGATTACAAGAAACTCCAAAACATATTGATGACCCTGCCGAGATCGGACTATATAGTAACATCGCGCAATAATAATGTATGGAAAGTCAACGTCAAGGACGCTGACAACTATCGCATTCTTTCTCGCAAGTTAAGCGTCGAAAAAATCCAATGGTTCACATACGAGAACAAGTGCGAAAGACCTATTTGTGTCGTCGCCAGAGGACTGCATCCGTCTTGCCCAAAAGAAGATATCGTAAGTGATTTAAAAAACAAGGGTTTTAAAATCATTGATGTCGTCAACATCGAAAAGCGAGAGAAACAAAAAATTGAAGGAAAGGATATGACAGTTAAACGTAGCCTTCCCCTCTTTATGCTAACCTTTGAGAACACTGAAAATACCCAAAAAATATACGATATTAAGTCAATCCTCAACATTATTGTTAAAATTGAGCCTCGACGCAAAAACTCGAAACTGATCCCGCAGTGTAAGCGATGCCAGGAATTTAACCATACGCAAGCTTACTGCCAAAATGAGCCTCGGTGCGTAAAATGCGCAGGTAAACACCTGTCCAAAGAATGCAACGTAAGCAAACAAACCCCTCCGACTTGTGTTAACTGCAGGGGTAAACACGTAGCAAATTTCCGTGGCTGTGAAGTAGCAAAGGAGTTGCAAAATAGACGTGACAAGTTGTTTAAGCCACAAAAAGAGAAGCCCAAAACTAAAGAAAAAACATCGGGATCTGCTCAAAATATCGTTAAAAACGCCAAGGCGAAAGTGATTGATTCCAGTGTTGAAAAGAAAGCATCGGAAAAACTTACATACGCTGAAGCTACCAAGCTAAAGGCAAAAGATTCCGGAGATCCTGCTTCCCAAGTATTTTCCGTTATTCTCGCGCAGCTTGAGCAGCAAAACAAAATCAATGAACTTATTTTAGATAAGCTAAAGAAGTTTGAAAATAGGTTCAATAAAAAACGTCCTTCGCCTAAAAAATGAAAAGGGAAAAATTAAACGTACTCACCTGGAATGCAAACGGAATCTTAGAAAAACTTTATGAACTTGAGTTATTCATAAGGAAAAACGACATTGACGTTTGTTTGATTTCCGAAACCCACTTGAAAAATGGGTCATCTGCAAAAATTAGAGGTTTTAAAGATTACTACGCGTATCACCCTTCGGGAAACGCGAGAGGCGGATCCTCTGTATACATTAAAGAGTCTCTTGAGCACAACGAAGATATAAAAGTAGAGTTCGAGTCTGTACAACTAATTGCGGTGCGCGTAAAATTGGTACGGAACTCCTTTACTATTTCAGCCATCTACTGTCCTCCACGATTTACGCCTTCAAAACATATATTTAAAAATATATTCAATTCTCTTGGATCGGCTTTTATGATTGGCGGTGATTTCAATGCCAAACACACTTTTTGGGGATCAAGATGTGTCTCCCAAAAGGGTAAAATACTCTATAAAGCATGTATGGAACACAATTGTGACTTCTATTCAACGGGCAAGCCGACTTATTGGCCAACAGATACAACGAAAATACCCGATCTTGTCGATTTCTTCGTTGTTAAAGGAATTCGTAACTCGGATATAAACGTTGATGAAAGCTTCGATCTTTCCTCCGATCATTCTCCAGTCATACTGACAATGAACGACACGTTTATTAAAAAACAAGGACCATTAAGACTAACTGGACGAAATACTAATTGGGAAGGATTCAGAAATGAGATTAATAATAACCTAGAACTAGACGTTTCACTTAAAGCAGCACTTGAACTCGAAATCGAAGTGGATTCTTTCGTTGAAATAGTCCAATGTGCTGCGTGGAACAATACACCTTGTCAACGAAAAAGCACGGCTAAACGTAACTTAAACTACCCGCCTGAGGTAAAAGATATGATAAGAGAAAAAAGAAAAGCTCGCAAAAGATGGCAAACAACTCGAGCGCCGCAGGATAAAACACGCCTAAACAGGCTCTGTAATCTGCTCAAGGAGACTCTTAAAAGTTACAGAAATTCCGATGTAAATACATATGTTCAAAACCTGACGGCAGGAAAAGAAACAAATTACTCGCTTTGGAAAGCTTTAAAATGCTTAAAAAGGCCCAAAATCCCCGCGCCACCAATCAAGGTCGGTAATAACGAATGGGCTAAGGGGGATAAGGAAGAAGCGGAGGTTTTTGCCGACTATCTTGAAGAAATTTTCAAGCCCTCCGACGGTCCAACACTGGTACCCGACACCAGTTCTTTAGAAATAGCATATAGTAATTTTGTAATGACAAATGCAACTCTTGCTGAAATTAAAACTGTAATAAGGAAATTAAAACCAAAGAAAGCTCCGGGGTATGACCTTATTACCGGAGAAGTTCTGAAAATGCTACCTCAAAAAGCACTTATAAAGCTCTTACACATTATTAACGCGGCTCTGAGGCTTGAATACGTGCCAAGTCAGTGGAAAGTTGCTGAAGTCATTATGGTACTAAAACCAGGAAAACCTCCAAACGATAAAAAATCATACAGACCCATTTCTCTTCTACCGATCCTGTCGAAAATCTTTGAGAGGATTTTGCTAAAACGTCTTCTCCCAATTATGGAAAACCAAAAATCTTATTCCCGACCATCAATTTGGATTTCGGACTAAGCATTCAACAATTGATCAGGTGCATAGAATTACTGATGTAATTGAAAAATCCCTGGAAGAAAAAAAGATTTGTTCGAGCGTATTTCTTGACGTCTCACAAGCTTTTGACAAAGTATGGCATGAAGGTTTGAAGTTCAAACTGCGACGAATTTTGCCATTAAAGCTTTATAATATATTGACAAGCTATTTTGAAAATAGAATTTTTCGCGTTCGATACGGAAATGATGTTTCGAAATTTAAAGATATCCTAGCCGGAGTACCGCAGGGAAGCGTACTGGGCCCACTTTTGTACCTTTTATATACAAGAGATATACCACACGTCGAGGATACTGTTCTCGCTACTTTTGCTGACGACACCGCTATCTTAGCGGTTGGAGAATCAATAGAAGACTCAACGGCGAAACTTCAGACTGCTTTAAATGAAGTCTACGAGTGGACAAAGATCTGGCGAATTACCCTTAATGAGACAAAATCTGTACATGTTGACTTCACCTACAGAAAGATAAATCACTTGCCCATTTCTATAAACTCGGTGTGTATCCCCTTTGCAAGCGAAGCTAAGTATTTGGGAATGACACTTGACGCGAAGCTTAAATGGAAAACGCATGTTAAAAAGAAACGAAAAGAACTAGAGGCCAAATACAAAGAAATGTACTGGCTACTTGGTAAATATTCCAAGCTAAGCTTAGAAAACAAGCTGCTTCTTTATAAGCAAGTGCTAAAGCCGGTGTGGACGTATGGTATACAACTCTGGGGTTGTACTAAGAAATCAAATATAAATATAATACAAACTTTTGAAAATAAAGTGCTACGACAATTTGTGCGTGCCCCATGGCTTATAAGAAATAATGACCTGCATCGAGACCTCGGAGTTCCTTTCGTGGAAGATGAAGTCAGTAACTGCGCACGAAAACATAAAGTCCGGTTAAGCGGCCATATCAACAATACAGTCCTAGAAATCTTGGACGAACGAAACATACTACGCCGTCTTCAACGAACTAAACCGTTGGACCTTGCGCGATAAATTGAAACCGCATTAAGAAAGCGGAATATGTAGGGTCTTTCATTGGAAAGTGTCCTACCAATCGTGATTAACTTATGAAATAAAAACTGCTTGATAAGTTCTACTTAGTTGCGGTATTAAAATTACCGGCTGCTTCACAAGGGCCACTTGATGGACAACGCGTTGTCCCAACGTCCTAAAACCTGGTAAAAAAAAAAAAAAAAAAAAAAAATTTTGATCAATGAGGAATCACTTAATCCTCTGGCGCAAACTAGAGGGATGAGTTTCCCTATTCCAATAGGAATCAAAGCAGGAGAGCATGGGATTTTGCTTCGGCTTTCTCTTGTATCTCTGAGAGGATGTATTTCCGACCACCAACCATACGATTTTTTTCTCAAAATAAAAAATCTCCCTTTAAAGTTTTCGAATCCCTGTATGTGGTACATGTATTCGAAACAACTCAAACGGGAGCATGGCTTTATTTGCATATTTAGCATTATATATTATATGTTACATATTATGACACATAACTACTTAAACATAGTTTTGTAGTTTACCGCATTATAATTTTTTTACAGCCGCTGTGAGGCGAGGCGGAAGGATAGGAATTGTAAAAAGCCTTTGATCTTTGTTCATCATTTATGTGGGAAATTTTGCGAAAAAGACTCGGCTTACACCCGTATAAGTTTCAATTAGTTTAGGAACTAAAGCTGTTTAGCGCATTATCGGTGGCGCATTACCGGTACTTATTTTTATAAAAATTAGGTCTGAGCTCACTTCTATGGCCAAGATTATCGGACAATGATCAGTTATTATTTCTTTGAAATATTCACAATATGTTTTTCCAACAAGATGGCGTTTCGGTACATCGTTACACGAAATCATTGACTTACTGAGGACTTGATTCAATCATAGCATTGTATCTCGGATGGGACTAGTGAATTCCCAGCACTACACAAATTTGATTCAGTAAGCTTTTATTGTGTCTTTTGTCTTTGTTTGTTAATAAGTCGGAAATGTAGAGTTCACGTAACGCTCATACCTTCCCCTTGTGTAAGTATATGCCAGCTGTTTTGGCAAGTAGATCTTCTCCGGAGCACTCAGATTTCAAATTGGTAGGATACGAACTGATATCATTATACATTTTATGTAGCAGTCTCGGCAATTGATCACTCTTCTAATAAAAAATTCCCTTTCCGTACGCAAATTATCCAGTACTGCTTTATTTACACAAGCCCCAAACTGGAAAACTATTCAACTCCTACTAGGCTCAATATGCAGTCAGTATCTACCATATGGTTATAAGCACTATTCTCCTTTGAATTAAACCGTCATTTTTAATAGGCTAAAAAGCATCAAACGAAAATAATGGAATTGAATCAAATTGGAATTGAGAATCAGATTTTGCGGTTTCGCAAGATCAACTCGACAGAGAACATATTGGCTCCAAATATGACCAGAAAATGGGGCAAATAATTTACGGTAGCCCAAGGGTAAAATAAATTCCATCTCATCTTTCCCAACTCTCAGTGGCAATAACATGCACTAAGACGACGACTGATGTCAACAACACCACCACTAATAGACGCATCTATATCAATGACAGATAAACGCTAGAGAATAACTGATTATTGCGACGTGCTCTGCGATTACGTAGAGAGGGTTTACTCTATTCTGCAAGAACGCGCAATGGTTTATGTGAAAAAAAGTAAAGATGACACCGAAATGACGATGCCGTCAACATCATAATTCTCTTGAGGACTCTACTTGCCTGCACGCTCAAATTTTCCGCTGCACAATCAACTTTACCGCTGCACACTCAATTTGTCCGCTGCCTTTATCACTGATCGGGAGCACTCTCACCACGCATACGTATTTATTATTCACCAAACAATTTTTTATAACACAATATTTTGCATTGTGTTCTTTTTTCCTTTTTTCTTATTATATCTTTTCTTTTCGTTTTCCTTCTATACTGTCTACTTTTCGATCAATACTTTTATTCGTACTCTACTCACTTCCTCTATATTAGTTATTGTTGTTACTATTTTGTATCCCAAGAATGCTTGTTGATAGTTTACATTCTCCTTTCATTATTTGCTCTTGTTTTATGCTACAATGATACACCTAAATAATCTATCAACGTCTGTTGGTGTTAATAAGAATGGGGTCTCAATGCGGTCAATGATTAATATCTTGTCTAGAGCATGCGAAGGGTTTAAAATCTGCTATCTAAATGCTCGTAATCTAAATCTAATCAAATTAGACTACATAAAGAATATTTTTGTTAATTCTGCGGTCGATATTATATGTATAACTGAAACCTGGTTATGGTCTGACCCTGAAGATGATGGAGCCGTGGATCTTTTATATGAAATACCGGGGTATAAATTTCTTCGCAACGATAGAATTACTGCTACATCTGGTGGAGGATATTGCTCTCAAGTGTAGAGAGCTTAAGAAATCTAAAGGATACGCAATAATATATCTTTTGCTGAATGTTAATGATGGCAATACAAAATGTTTTCTTGGTGTTGCTTATAACGCTGTTATTCTTTGGAGACATTGTTTTCTGCACTTCAGGAGTGATCTCAATTATGATCTTTTAAAATGTGATTACAAAAGTCAATTACCCTTGCATTCAGCTGCTGCTTGTGGCTTGTCGATGGTTAACTCCTATGCTACACGTTTTGTCCCAGATGTTTCCCCCAGTCTTATTGGTTACCTTATGGTGTCCGATCGTCACAATGTTCTACTTCAGGATCAGTTGTTTCTAGCACGGATTTCTGAATATGATTTAATTTTTTGTACGTACAATGTCCACTTTTCTCGGTCTCGGCTACGACACTTGATCTTGATAATCTCAACGGCGCATTTCTTTCCGGTGCCAGAAACAACCCGAATTTTATTCCTGAAAATCAGCATTTGTTTGAGTTTGATTTTGACTTTGAAGTCATCTCCGAAATTGATATCGTTAATACCATTCGCTCAAATAAATCAAATGCTGTAGGTGAAGATGGGATTCCTATTCGGTTTGTGAAGATGGTTTTACCTCATATTTTGAGTTCTCTCACACACATTATAAATTATTGTATCACAACCTCTTCTTTTCCAGGCAAATGGAAGTTGGCAAAAGTCATCCCTGTGCCGAAAAAGCCTCGACGCATATAGGCAAATGACTTTCGACCAATTAGCATTTTAACGTGTCTGTCGAAAGTCTTGGAGAAAATTCTTGCAAACCAAATCTCGAGTCCCATCAATTAATATTGCTTGTTATCCCCAGTTCAATCTGGCTTTCAAGCTCATCATAGTTGCCCTACAGCCATGATTAAAATTCTGGATCATATTACATGTACTTTGATAGGGATTATCTAACCGTACTCTGTTTGCTGGACTACTCCAAGGCTTTTGACAGAGTGGATCATAAAATATTATGTCAGAAGATCAGACTGTATTTTGGTTTTAGCGAAAGATCAGTGTGCCTGATTGGTAATTACTTAGGTAATAGGTACCAGAGAATTGTACATGATGGCAGATTCTCGAGATCTGCTGCGTTACTTGCTGGAGTACCACAAGGATCGGTACTAGGACCAATCTTATTTTGTTTGTTTATCAATGACCTTCCTAAAGTATGCTCTAATGTATCAATCCATCTTTATGCTGATGATGCCCAAATTCACTTATCACGGCCTATTGGTCTCATTGAGGATCTAATAGAATAAATGAAGATCTGTCAAAAATATGCAACTGGTCACTATGTAATGGGCTTAATTAGAATCCAGACAAATCTCTGATTTCTAAAACACAGTGCGATACGGATGAACTACCACCAGTATTCTTAAATAACAAGCAACTCAAGATCATAAACGTTGTAAAAAATCTTGGTTTCAGGTTGAATCGATTACTCTCTTCCAATGACCACGTAAATTATGAAATTGGTCGAATCTAAGCTGGCCTGCATAAGCTCCGGTTATCCTCCAGTTTTACCCCAACATGCATGACTTAGACTTGTAAAAACCCTGTTTGTACCCATTATTGATTACTCCAATAACCGTTTACTGTAAGATTGGCTCCCACTCAGAACACAATTTGCTTGTTGCGTTCAGTGCTATGATTAGGTATGTGTATGGGCTGAATCGTTATGACCATATTCTCAAAATCATAAATTGATTTTAGGGTGTACGTTTCAGCAATTTCTAAAGATAAGGTGCTGCCAATTTATGCATAAACCTCTATGTAAAAGATCGTCTAAATATGTATTTGATAAGCTTCAGTTTGCGCAATCGACCAGACCAATGAATCGTATAATGCCTAGTTTTAACTACTTAACTATTTAACTACTCGTCTGAAATTCGAGTAAAACGCGAACTTCTGGTCAAGTGCTCCCAATACGTCTTTGTACTCAGATAGACAGGATTCAATAAAGTTCGATACAATTTATAGGTAACACCAATATTGAACAATAAATTTTTTCCATCACTATTTTTAATATCAGTGCTCCATCGAATTGCCAGTATTATTCCGCCGTTTAAGGCTTCAACCGTAGAATCCCAGCGCTGAAATACCGTGAGTATTCTAAGCATTTAATAGCTTTTTATTTTCTTCTCATTCCAACCTCCAATGCTTTAGAACTAGCGTGCTTTCTCTCTCGTGCCCGTTCCTCCCCTTTCGAATTTTTTAAAAATTGAGAACATTGAAACATGTATTCAGTTTTAGCTCAAAGAGGTTTTAGCTCAAAGAGGAGGTTTTCTCTCTAACACACAAAAAAAAAAACTTCAACAGGAAAATCTGGTTTTACAGCCGTGTGCGTACGTGCCTGAAGTAGGATCATCATTATCCTGTACTAGTAAAAAAAGCAAGAACGTCCATACTACAATACTATTTTGTGGATTTTTCTCAACATTTCTAGTAAACTCACCTCATTTGCTCGACCACTGCGATGTTCGTCTTGGCAACTCGTACGGCCTCGCTTAAACCCAATATTTTATTGTTGTAAATGAAGGAGCAGAGTAGAATCTAGTTCCGTTTTGAAGTTGGTTGGATTGAGACCTTTCAAATGAAAGTATTGTATCATATGTCAATGACCAATTTTTTCCATATCTAAAAATTCATTGACAGCATTCACTATTTAAGCTTTATAAGGTTGATACTTTCTACAATAGTCATTCTTTTTTAAACAACAGCCTCCATCTATACGTCAGGTCGGGTACCTCAATGAATTTGTACGATACAAATTATTAACGTTGCTTGCAGAATCGTCTCTTAGTTCAAATAATAGCTCTTTCTCTAAACTAAAAAAAGTTTAAATATTTATATATTTATCGTTTCTATCGCTTTCTAACAAATACAATAACTTTACCGTTTTGTTCTGATAGTGATCCATTTTCAACATTCAGAAGCAAATTGTTTAGCATCAACATCGCTTTGGAAAAGTATTTGCATATTCCTCAAAAAATATGTTTTTTTTTTCAGCTAATTAACAAATGGCAGTTTATTTTAAGCATTAACCTGTCACTTTCAATTAATCGACTTACTGTTGTAGCGACCTAATTAAGAACGATCGTAAGTACTGGCAACACCATCGCTCCAATAATAAGACTGATGGCAACCATAATTAAAAGTCCCTTATCTATTCACTCATGTCTCTTTTCATGTTAAACTGTAACTATAGATGTTATTGCACATTGTTTAACAGTTTTAAATCAGTTTTTAAGCATATAAGTCCATTATTCATATTCATTAATTATATCAATTAAGAACGTTTCATTAAAACACGTTTGTTTGCATCATTGAATTTCGCCGTCCACGGAAATAGTTTTTGCTAAATATATTAATTCATTTGAAATTAAAGGGATATTAATAGTTTTTGTTGGGTTTGAAAATATTTTGAGCGTGATATGAGGAAAAAAAGAGCTGCACAGCAAGCATAAGGGAAGCCATAATAAAGCTTCGCAATGTTGAAAGAGGGTCATATAATGATACCGCAGAAAAGTTTGATTGCTCGAAAACAATGATTTTTAACGCCGTAAAATATGTCAAGAAACATCAACCCACCGAAAGCATGGAAAGATGTAAAAGACCTCGCAAAACCAATGAAGCTCAAGATAGGCTGATAGTTCGCACCGCAAAAAAAAAATCCTTTTTTGAATTCGAACTGTATTCTGAAAGTAGTTTTCGGCGAGGAACCAAATGCGATGTAGGACTGTAATTACAAACAAAGGATTCTCGACAACATATTGAGGAAAAACCGCACATTACAATGAACAGTTTACATATTCTCTTATCGTTCTTTTCATATTCTCTTAATTACACCGCCAGCTAATTTCTTGTTACCAAAACATTTTGAATTAAATTTTATTTTTCCATTATCTTTTTGCTATTGCCTGTTTTTAACTGTCAAAAAAAAATTAAAAACCCAATATCACTAAAAATTTAAATAAAAATATTTGAAAAATATGATTCCAGGATATCATTCTTAATTAGTTCGCCACACCTGTAAGTATAATAGGTAATACTTTATTTGGCGGAAATCAAATACGAGTAGCATTACTACATTCAAAGATGCGAACGAGTTAATAGTTGCTGCCTTGAAAGTTGTATCAACAGTTTTTAATGGCAATTTGTGTAACAAACTACAATCATACTAAACAACCAGACAACAATTGCTCTTCGCTTGGAAATATTGCAAGCCAAATTTCCAATGTGCGCTTTTTCATCAATCTTTCTCTTAGAGACTCATTCTAAGTAGATAAAAAACAGTGTTTATCCTGCCTGTCCCCTAAAGGAGAGAATCTTTTGCTGCTCCACCTTATTTTCAAGATCATGGGAATGCTAAGTTTCCCAACCTATGATTCTTACTGCCCTATAATTATAAACTTGATGTTATTTTTCAGATTAGTCTTTATTTATTGTCCTTAGACAATATTGTTAATATACAGGGTATCCCAAAAATCAATGTCAAGCCGGAAACGGGTAATAGGTCAAGTGGTGTCGGTTATCACAAAATTATAAAAAAAATCTAAGTCATGTACTTTTAAAATTATTGGCACTCAAAAAAAATCGAGAAATCGGACACCCTGTGAGATAGATAGAGATGCCACCCTTGTTAAGTAGTGACACATAGGTACATCGTGCAATACTGCCGCACGTTACGCTCCTTAGCTTACAGTAATTTGGGTTACAATTTTGGCTTTCTTTATTGGACTTCATTGCATTGCGACTTTGATTTGCTATCTGACCGTTTCTATCGAACTTGGGTTTCTTCTGGACTACTGTCGATCGTTGATCCCGTGATTGTGTATTGCGAATGCTTTCATGCCATCTCGATACATTGCTCAGGAATATGCTAACATGCATCTCATTTATGGGGAATGCAGGTGTAATGCTAGTGCTGCAGACAGACTTTATCATGAGAGATAAAGCGTCATCCGGATCATCGAGTGTTTGTAAATGTGCACCGGTCATTCTCAGAGGGTCGCTTTCCAAACCGAATGGTTAAGGAGGGAAGACCCGTCATGCCCTAAGAGGACGAAGTCTTACAAGCAGTCGCGCAAGACCCTAGTACTTCAGTACGTGCAATTGAATAAACCATAAGAGTACCCAAAAGTACAGCACACCGAAGTCTAAGGAAAAACCAGCTCCATCCGTACCATGTACAGCGATTCCAAAGTCTGCTACCCCGAGATTATCCAGAAAGAGTCCAATTTTGTCAAACGATGGTGCAGAGGTTCAGAGAAGATCCGAGATTCTTCGAAAAAATTCTATGTTCGGACGAATCAACTTTTAAAAGGGACGGTCACATGAACCTCCGCAATTTGCACTAGTGGCACGTGGAAAATCCACATTTGATGCGGAAAGATCGTAGATCACCGTACCGTTTTAAAGTAAACATGTGGACGAGAATTTTGAATGGTAGAATTATTGGCCCATTCGAGCTGCCGCAGAATTTGAATGTGGAGGCTTATTTAGATTTTTTGGAGAACTACTTACCAAATTTATTAGAAGACGTGCCACTTAATATTTATGCATGCATGTGGTATCAACAAGATGGATGCCCAGTGCATTATGCACACACAGTACGAGAGTTCCTCTACCGGCAATACTCCAACAGGTGGATAGGGCGGTCTGGTACAATTTCGTGGCCAGCCCGTTCACCTGAATTAAATCCACTAGATTTTTTTTACTGGGGAGCAGTAAAAGAAAAAAATGTATTCTAAGCCGATAGAAAATTTAAACGAGCTGCGTCAAAAAATTGCAGAAGCCGTTGAAGACATTAACTCCAGAAGATATGCCCGTCTTATTACTAGATCATTTGTAAGAAGATGTAGAGCTTGCATTGTCGAAATGGCGTGTTTATCCGTCTTAATCACGGCGTCACTGTCTGTCTCGCTCACACTTGGTACTCATTTTAACACGTAGATTTGGCTGTTGTAGAGTTTCAAGCACAGAAAAAAATACTGTGAATTATACCTCGAATCACTCTGAGTGAAGAAAAAACTCTCCGTCCTATTCGGACTCCCACCCCCTGGAGAGCGAATATCGAAACCAAACACACCTGAGTTTCAAACCACTACAAAACAATTTTCCTTTCTCCTCCTTCTACCTTTCCGCCCGCGCCGTGGCAACAGTAAAAGGGTATCTAACCCCTTAGGGGCGCGTAAATTATAAAAAAAAAAAATAAACAGACTGGAATAATTGCCTGCAGTTCGGCCATACTGATCAAGTAATCGACTCGATTACATTGTTTTGAAACTTATACATATGTTACATATTATACATTGGTATATTAATCCAATGGTTTGCTCAATATTTCCATTTGACATAGCTTGTTTAATTCATTACTTATCGAATACTTAATATACCATATTTAAACATATTCATTAACTGATCGGTATGATCGATAGATGCAAATTAAATTACCTTGTTTTTTTCACAAAAAAGGTTAATAATATTTCTAAATTATTTTTATATAATTATTTCATATCTTAATCAAAAACTAAAAATAGGTCTGTATTATGAATTGGAAATTATATACATTAATGCATTACTTTACTTTAATTCAGTCAGCATCTTCTTTGCTCTTATATCCCTTAGATCGATTTGTCTCCCCACACATCTGTCTCAAATCTACACTACTCTATCACAAAATTCACCTTTTTGGTATGTACCGGATAATAATAGATATAGGATAAAAACCTGTATTCCTATAAAAAGTATTGTTTAATGCGAATTCAACTTTGACTAGATGTCTGTCTCAATAGCTCATTGTACTAACATCACACTCTTTTGCTATTATTGGGTCAAGAATACGGTTTATGCGGGACTATGCGTAGCGATAACGAATACTCGATTTTTTTTTTAAAGAACTTAACTCTCAAGTAGGTATGATACTCGTATGAATATACTTATAACGCCTCAGAATGTGTTAAGTTTTTTTGGAAAATGTTATACAGAAAAATGTTGGTTATTTGGCTACATGAGTCATTCAACATTTAAATTCTTGGTGGAAATTGACTGGTTGTTGTTGGTTTCTAGTCAACTACTCATCTTACTTGATTTTTGATAACTGAAAAAATAATTTCTTTGGGGCGAGGTTGGGACTCGAACACCGAACCTTCCGATTTGGAAGCCAGCTCACTACAACTTGAGCCACGACCACCCTCCCTTTGAGATAGATACTCAAAACATTTGTCCATCGCTAAATGGCGCATGGTCTCATGATGAGTTCGTATCACATGATCCTTCATACGGGATGATACATAAAAAAGAACTTTATCTTTTGTTTTGCTATAGATGGGTTATCTATGTAACTACGTATGTATTTTACGAATGACGCTGCAACAAAATATCTTTGACTGTAATGATTTTGAGATGTATGTTAACTACCAATTTGCATATGAGAATTTTCACAACATCCAGAAACTTCCTATGTGAGTAATTATGACCCTCTTTTCTTTTCTGGAATCTGGTTGATATTCCTGCAACAAATCCAGTTGACAATACTGCAAAGAAAGCTTGAAGAGGTGTTGGGATCGCTCGGTCTGTCCACATTTTGCGCTAAGTGTGCCATTCATTTAGCCACGTTTCGTCAGTGAGATATGTTTGTTTGCCGTCTTCTCTTAATAGTTTTTTGTTTCCCGTAATTACATATGTACTTATGGCATTTCCTGGTAGTAGTAAGCTTTACTTCTCACGGCTGCCGAATTTAAATCGAAGGTCCGTTCTCAGAATTATGTGTAAATATAATCGACTTATTCTAAATATATTTTTCCTCACTTTGATGAATGTGTGAATTCTCAGTACGTGTGCCGATGGCAACTTAGGTTAGCAAGAATAGATATTCAATGTCGTTAGGAATGTTGCTAAGCATCGAGTTTTCCTCAACCGATATAAGATGAACTTTATCTCGATTGATCCGATCAGAATAAATAAGGCATTTATTGCAGAAATCGTAGTGCTATAATAAAATTTTAAGTAGAAACTACTCGTATTCAGCTCCTTAAAACTTTAATCCGCAACACCCGTAGATTCATAGATTATCAAATTACTTTCATTCGCACATTCGGACGTACCTTGGAATATCTTGCCATACAACTTGCTTATGAGAAGCCCAATATTTAATTTAGTGGGGCTAACGCCCGCATTTATTTAGCTTAATACAAGCTTAAAGGAACTTAAAAACCAGGACTTAAGAACTAACGAGAGTTAGGGGTTAGGAAGTAAGGGAATGGTGGAGGAGATCAAATTTAAGACGAGAAGTGCTCAGGTTAAAATCAAAAAGTTGGAGGTTTGAGTTGACCTTACGGAGCATGCGGGAGATTGGTTCGTTAGAGCCATAAGAGGTGCGGTGGGTTGGGATATAGAAGAGACGAGGACAGCGTAAATTATGAGGGTTAGTGTTGAAGGAAATAGAATTGTAAACGGAAGCGCAGTCCACATAACCGGAGAGTAGTCGATGAATGAAGAGAATGTCTCTGCGTTTTTCTAGGGTATTCAGGTTAAGAAGTTTGAGACGGTCGCGATAGGGAGGTAAGATAAATGGGTCACTCCAGGGTAGTCCACGAAGAGCAAACCGAAGAAGACGACGTTGAATGTTCTCGATTCGGGATATATGAATTCGCTGAAAGGGGGACCATACTTGGCTGGCATATTCAAGGAGGGGTCGGACAAGGGTAATGTAAAGTGACCTTGTCACATAAGGGTTGCAAAATTCTTTAAACCAACGTTTGATAAAACCGAGCGATGAGTTGGCTTTAAGGATTATCTCATCAATATGCGAACGGAAGTTTAACTCTCTATCGTATAAAATTCCAAGGTCGCGAAGGGATTGAACCTGGGGTACAGGTTGGTCATGCAGAAAATAATGTCGAGAGGGGGATTGATTGGACTTACGAGACGAAGTCATAGATTGGCATTTGGAGACATTAAGCTCAAAGCAATTTTTTAGACACCAAGTAGAAAACCTATCGAGGTCTTCTTGAAGGAGAATAAAGTTTTGGGGTGAAGAAATAGTTTTCGAGAAGTTAGTGTCATCGACGTAAATGGATACGGAGCAGTGTTTGATAATCTTCTCAAGATCGTTTATAGTTAAAATAAAAAAGAGGGGACCTAGGTGGCTGCCTTGTTGGACACCAGAAGTGGCTAAAAACGGGGTTGAGAAGGCTGACCTAAAGCGAACGCTATAGTAACGGTTCTCTAGATAAGAAGATATCCATTTTAACAATATGGGGTCAAAACCGAGGGAGGACAATTTAAAAGGGATCAGTTGATGTGATATTTTAGCGAAGGCCTTAGCGAAATCTGTAGCAATAACGTCAATTTCGTTGCCATTTTCTAGGGCTGAAAGCGCAAAAGATACAAATTCAACTAATTTTGTGGTAGTTGATCTACCTTTTAGAAATCCGTGCTTATATAAAAAACTTCATATAAAAAACTTTCGAACATTTTAGGTATGTGAGAAAGCTTAGCAATGGGACGGTAGTTGGTTACTTCATTCTTTGATCCCTTTTTGTGAACTAGGGTTATGAAAGAGGTCTTCCAAACTTGGGGGAATTCCCCTTGTGTGAGGGACAGATGAAAGAGGGAGGAAAGTGTGTGTGAAAGATTAGAGGCACACTTTTTGAGAAATATTGCTGGGACCCCATCTGGACCAGATACAAATTCATCATTGAGATTTTGGAACTTGTCTTCGATAAAGGTGGGATCAAAAGGTTGAGATAGAGAGGGAAGGTACTTGAAATAGATGGAGTCGGGTACAAAGCGGTTGTCTCCAAATGACTGTTTAAAAAAGTTTGCAAAATAGTTGGCAATAATATGTGGGTCGGTCGATGATATATTATCGAACGAGAGAGAGGGGGGATAACCGTCTGATTTTCTTTTGTAGTTGACGAATTGATAAAATGTCTTAGGATCGTTGATAAGGTTGGTCTGCGTTGTGTCGAGAAATCGCTGATAGAGGCAGTTATAGAGTTGGGTGAATTGCAGGTAAGTTCCAAGATAGTTAGAGTAGTCATAATAAGAATTAGTGCGAAGAAAAATTGCCCATAATTTGTTTCTTCTGTTTCATAAAGAGCGAAGACTTCTGTTGTACCATCGAATGGAAATAAATGATATTTTATGCCGTGAAAAGGGGACTTAGAGAGAAATGGAATTAAATATTTCACTGTAGAAAATGGAGATAGCATCAGACAAGGATAGGTTGGTAAAATCAAAAGAAAATGTGCTGAGATAGGTATTGTTTTTTCGAAAATTAGCTTTATGGAAGTTATAAGAAGAGATGGTAGTTGAAGAAGTGGGCTGGGATGGAGAGTTATAGAAAAATGAGAGAAGAAGAGGAGGGTGAAAGTTGTCGACATTACGTATTATTACGTATTCATATAACATCAGATATTATATTCAATAAAAAAAGGAAAATCCAATTGCTGCAATACGACTTTGACGGCTTTAGAGTTTTATGCTTGACAAATCATTCTTTCAAAAATAAATTAACAAAAATCATTAATACCCATTATTATTTCTGAAGAAACTCACCACTAAAATTATCAAATTAGTTTCAGCGATGTTCGAGAACATATATGTATTTGCTTATGAATTCGCGTATCTTCTGTTCAACAAAACAAGTTTGTTCTGCAGCCACTACAAAGACACTAAAAGGTCAGTTTTAAGTATGACTTGAAGGCATGCATTTAAAAACGATGCCCTAATTAAAGGCATCCTCGATTTAATTATTCCAAACCCGAAAATATTTCTAATTATTAAATTGTCTTATCTATATGTATAATATTAATAACTTTTTAATTTCAACTTGTTAGGTAATTTATGCATATGAATATACATACAGCTGTTGTCAAGTAATTAGAAACGCCTGTGTGATTATAGTTTTTCCCAATACCCAAATTAAAGTATATACATATTATATTCATTATTTAATGAAAAAAAAGAATCCTGGGTTTGTTTTACTTCAATTGATTCTTTGAAAAAACAAAAAATGAAATATGTTGGGTCATCTAATTAGAAACGGTGGAAAAAATGTAATAAAATATAGGTCAAGTTCATTTTTGAACTGTATTACCATAAGTATTTGGTAGCAAAACCTTTTTGCTTCAATACTGCTTGACATCGCTTTGACATAGAATTAATGAAGCTTTGTCATATTTCGACTGGAATTGCTTCCCATGCTGCCTTTACCTTTTCGAAGAGCCCATCAAAATTAGCGATGTTTTGGACACTAACAGCCTTCTTAACCTCGCCCCACAAATGCTCGATGGGATTTAAAATTGAAATCGGCGCTAGACAATGGCCAAAAAAGAAATGCCATAGAGTTTTCTTCAAAAAACCTTTTCGTAAGTTTTGCGTGATGTTTGGGGTCGTTATCTTGTTGGAACCACCAAACAACTGGTAAATGTTCTTCTACCCGCATAACATTACATTTTGAAGAGTTTCCACATACTTTTACTTAGTTAGTATGCTAAGGTGGGACTCCTCTCCAGGTAAAGCATCCCCATAACCCCCTTTGGGTCTGCTTTTGCCAATCGAACGACCTTACGGTTCATATGCTGAGACGTTTTTCATGACGGTATTTTACATGGGATGTTCTCGATGGTCTCATATCTCCAATAATTATGTAGCGCGGTGATAACCATCTTTTTTGAGTACTTCAATTGCAATCCTATACTGCGATATGAAGGACCTGCTGAATACAAACCAACAATAGCGTTTCGCAGGGCTGGGGTACAACTTTTAAGTTCCCCCGTTCTTAGAGTAACAATTTTTAAAACAAGTTCAAGTAATCAAGACTCTTAGAATCCATTTAAATCAGAACTTACCAACAAAAACGCAGAAAATAGTAGATTCAAATTAGCTGTCCACCCTAGTTGACCACTAATAGCAACTGTGCACGAATTTCAATGGTAAAAATTGCAACTAGGTATACTACTGCTATATTGTGTCATGTAAAACAATGACAAAGGAGAAAAGAATGATTGAGAAAAATGTAGGGTTATAATGGAAGCTGTTGTTTAATAAAGAACGCGAACAGCAAATATAGTAGCGTTTCTAATTACATAGTTGACAATAGCTGTATATACCATCCAAACACTATTAAATAAATATTTTTAAAGCAGCACACATTTTTAATTTACACAACTTGTTTTAATAACTACATAATAACACAATACAAAATTATTTTTCCACATGTATATATACATAGATGTATATATATCATATGTATATGTATACATACAGATATATTCTATACAATCTTGGTGGTGAAGCATAACATAACTCATTTCACCGAAGTGAAACCACTAACATTATTAATTTCTTTCTACCTATGCATATACATATGCATGAATGTACCTACTCGTGTAAGTACATTCAGGAAAAATAGCATGCGGTATGACAATTTTTATGATAGTCGTCTAAAGATACGGGTCATATAAAAAAAAAACTATCACCCCTCAAATCTTCCCGACAGCCGCAAAAGTAAGTACGACCACGCTTCTGGTATTAAGTTTCCTCACCTTAATTAGTACCCTTAATTCATAGTGTTAAATGGACAGCCCACAAAAAAAAAACTATAAAAAAATGTTTACCCACGAGAACGAAAAAATGACGCAAAAGCAATGAGCAGTTTTCCACGTAAACACACTAAATTTAGAAACACCCAGCGATATGAATCGAAGCTATAACAAACAGTGCAGACCGTATTATAGCATAGACACCCACTGTGCGGAGTATCATCATTCCACGCCCCATTCCTACCCACATAAATGTTTCGGCCGTGTTTGTTCCCTTGTAGGTATATCGTAATTATGTGTATATATGTTTACTGACAACGATGATGATAACAACAGCCGTTAAGAAGTCCTCTACCAACATATATGAACACAAATGCAAGTTGTGGTATCTCGTTACATTACTGAGGCATGTAAGAGATCACACATGAGAAGTTTTAAAAAACATGGGTTGCAAGGGTAAACAGCCACAAAACAGTGGTAGTCTATTATGTGTTCACAGTGGTCAAAACTGATGCTTTAAAGTGCGTAGACGTGTAGAATGACGTGTTTGGATTGGCGGACGTTTTGCTTCTCTTTCTTTAGAATTCGAAATTGTGACTGTTATTCAGGAAAACACGCCCAAAGCAGTTGCTGCGCAGTTTAATATAGCCTTTAACCTATAAATTCGTTTATGTGCAATTAAAGTGTATCTGAAAACTTCTCGTCCTATAAATATATTTTTGAAATATTTTTGTCTGTATATCAATTTAAAATTTTAATTAAATTAACTTTTAATGGGAAAACAAGGTTTATACGTGGCTGCAAATATTTGCCTTTATATAAGTAAAATTTGCAAATTTCATATGCAGATACATGCCTTAGAATATTTATACACACACATACACAATCTACTTTTACACACAGGGTGTTCCGGTTTAAGCGTCGGATGCCTTAAGTGTGATTCTTCGATTTACATATTCCGAGCAAAAAAAATTTGGGTGATGTGGGCATGTACCTTGTATGCACCTTCAAAATATAGCGGTCTTAAGCAAAGTCAATTTTTGCCCTACTTTGGCCCCTAATAAATTTGAATCTTTACAGTCTATACTTCCGTTGTTTCAACAGTATCAATATTTAACACGAAATAAGAAGTACAGAAAAAAACAGATAAGAATATCTTATTAAATTGTTTCCGAAAACAATGTTTATTTAATGAATCAACAATTCTGGCGAGGCAATATAATGTTAACATATGTTATAAGTTAGAATTAAGTACGAGTATGTATATAAAATCAGTCCTATTTCAGAGTTAAAGTATTGTAAGAAAGTTGAACTGGAATTAATATCACATTCATCTTTGCATTTTTATTCAACACGCGCCAGTTATCATTTCTCATCAGGCCGCTGCCTGCAAAAATGATAACAATCATAGAACCTGATCTTTCTATACTAAACGTATTTGTAGTCTGTTAACTTCACCATTCGGAGGCCCATGGATTGAAATCTCCTCCGATTATGATTGCCAATAGCATCGGAAGCAAGTCGGTCCAAAATCATTTCGAAGATTTCGATAGTAGCGCTAGATGGTATATAACAGCTATGTATATATGTAGATACCGCCTAAACTATAAAATATAATATAAAATAATCCTTATTTTAATAAATTCCCAAATGGAGGCGTTTCCTCAAACCTAAATCATTGATTTATTTGTTCTCAATTATTTCCATTTAAGTTTTTGTCCGCAGAGAATTGCTATGTCAATTTTGAATTTGTTCTAGGAGGTCTTCAGCCGCTCACAATTATTTAGATTTAGCTACAGAATATTCATATTTTTTTGGATATAGTTTTGAGCGCGTTTTTATATTCTGGACATCTCCTGCTACCGTTTATACGAGTATGTGCAGATTCGACCTTGTTGACCTTGATTTTGTCTGGCTTTTCAGTCTTTTAATTTGTGGCTATTTTCCCAGCATTTAATTCACCCATTGGGTCTTTAGGGCTTTTGCAAGTTGTTGCAACTCCAAGCAATTGAAGCATTATTTCAGTACATTTAAGGCAATGTACTCGTAGATTTCCTCTTTTGACGTCACTTCATCGATATCGTTGCATTCTAACAAGAGCTCTTTCGTAATGGACTAAACGTTGAAATTATCTCCTAGCGCTAATTTTGTTTTGTTCAGCGAGAGTAGATTGTCAGCTCACATTCATCCCAGCTTCTTGAAGTGTAGGATCTGAGTTTATTTTCCGAAGCATGTACGGTCTGTCATATGTACATATACGATAGACTCCGGTATTTTAATTATAATTGCATACGGGAAAGGTAGCTTTTGAGAACCCGTTTCCCACTTTTTCCTGGCAATCTTCACCATAATTGCGCCGACATTTCTTCTTGATTTGTTTTCGACTCTGGATTCGCACTTTGCTTGGCTGGTTGTTTAGATCGATCCATACTGTTGTTTTGGCTTTATTGTCCTGCCAATTTATTCTGGTCTTTGTCGGAGCAGGATTTTCGCTTAGATGGTTGTGTCTCTATCCGGTTTCTTGCCATGTCGACATCCATTTTTCTTTTTGCGGATTTCTTTTACCGAACGTCATATTTTTGTCCATCGTCTGTGTTTCATTACCCATCTCGTTTTGTTTGTTTCGGTCGGGATTTCATCCGTTTCTGAACATTTTGTTGAATGGATCTCTTTAGCATTATAGCTGAGAATCATTATGTGTTCCCTGTAGAAGTCAATAAGTTCGTCGATTTTCTCTTCAAGCTGCAGCATTTTTATCGTCTCGTATTTGTCAGAGTCGTGAGCAGTGAAAGCCGGATTTGCCGCATTGGTTCTTATAGATGACGTCGATTCTCTCATGTAGGTATAACTACAGATGACATAACTCATTAGGTTACCGGCATACTAAACGAGTGCTTCTCGGTGGCTCTAAAAAGTCAGCGGCTTTTTTGCTGTCCCTCAGGCTGCTTACATGCATCGTGACGAGGTACTACCCTTTTGCTAAGCGTCTAAGTGTGCTGGGCATAACTGATATAACATGCTGCTGTGTTTGCTGTGAAAGTGATGATGACACTGCGGAGCACTGCCTCCAACCTACGCTCACATCAGGATGCATTTACTCGGTGCTAATGTGGTACTCGGGACACTTCATCACTAAAGCATTTAATCACCTTTCTTCGAAAGACTGCGGGATTTCATAAAACGGAACTTACAAGCACTACAATAGATTAGTTTTTTGTCTAATCGATTGTCGCTTAGCTGGTTCGATTTATCAAGCTAAACTTGCACAAGTTATCAGAAAGGGGAGACCTGTCTGCTGTCGGACTCGATGAAGCCGAGCGAGTTTTGAGTACTGAAGACCAAAGTGATGTCTTTATACCTGAAATATATTAACTTAGCTCAGTTCCCACAATATGTCGATAAAATGAGCAGTATTTATAAACTAAAGGCCTATCTGGATGACGAGGTCTACTAAGTGTTTATAGGAGAATCGATGCCGCCACCATTGACTATCGTCGTACTTATTACGTGAGACCGTTTACTTACACGGGACTTGATTATTTTGGTCCAGTAAACAGCACAAGGAGAAGCGCTGGATAGCCGTTTCCACCTGCATTATTTTGAGGGCGTTACATTTAGCGTCCATTATTAATACCAGCCGCAAAAGAAGCGAGAATGACACTAATTTTGTTGGCGTCAAAAACGAGCTGTTGACAGCTGACGTCTTTGATGGGGATCTGATCCGTGAAGAGAATTTTCATATAAGCACTCAACTATCTGTCACCAAGAACCAAAACGCCGCTGAGTGCATTGATTGAAGTAGAAAATATCGTTAACAACCGTTCGGTCACTCATCTTCCAATGTCGGTCGAGGAAGAAGAACCTCTCACCCCGAAATACTTTTTGGTGGGCTCCTCTAGCTCGACACAGACTCCTGATGACTTCAATGATTGGGAAACTCTGTCTCTGGAAATAATCGAAAATAAGCCGCCTAATTAGAAATCACTTTTTGCACCGAGCTTACTAAAAGAAAATGAATGGCTTGTCAAAACTGAGCCTCTCAGGGAAGGCGACCAGGTTTTCATATGCGACGCTGATGTTTCAGGAATTAAGTAAATGCGAGTTTGATTGAATAAGGTATTTCTAGGATCAGATGGGTAAATCCTTGTGGCTGACCTAAAGATAACTACCGGAATTCTACAGAGGCCAGCTGTGAAGTTAGCGTTATTGAAAGTTGGTTAGGCTTGAGTAGAACATGACACCTCATAGGAGATAAAATATACATATATAAACCAGACATTTTAAAGATAACAAAACAAACACTTCTCTGGTGGTTAAACGTAACTTCAAAACCAACCGAAGTAACATTGGGCTCAAACCATCGGAGAAGCTGCCAAAATTAATGAGTAAGAAAATATCAAAATGAATTAGATATGTATTAGTTTATGCATTTAAGAGAATAAATTTCATCTTTAACAATACGTTTTAGCGTTTGACTAACTAGTCTATCCTGAATTATTGTAGATATACAAACAAAACCGTTAAGGCGCGCGCTCTCATGGTACAAATGAATTGGATAGTAAGCCCCGATGATCAGGTTACTCTCCGAGTAACCACGGAGTCTTGCAATGTGGCTTCATGTAACTTTGTAACGAAATTGTTCGCTCTTTTTAGATTCGCCCTGTTATAAAAGACCTCATATCTACTCATACTCTGGTGCTCTATACAATCGAAGAAAAGCCCTCTCAAATCTTTTCAAATCTCCGGAATCTTCTGCAATAAGCTTGTTCTCATGTTGATTCATAATAGGCATCCAAATATAACACAAAAACAGGATTGATAAGGGGATTTTAGCAGATTTGAAAATCGCTCCAATAGCCTCTACCTTCTTCTGCGCATCTTTGATCGCAATGAAGTTGTCATCATCAATATCTTTTTCGGTATCTGTTAACAGTAATATGTCATTGTTCGTGGTTCGAGCGATCTTTAGACACGTAAGTACGGTTTGATCTCGTTTCCAAAATATTTTCTTAATTTGTGGGAACATATTCAGGTTACTGATGCTTTCTGCCCGAATTTTATTGTTTCTGTACAAAGTAACAAAGGCTATGTAATTCTCTTTTATTCACATTTCGAGGTTCTGATCAGCGTCTTCAATGTTCATGTAGGTCAGTAAACTGCTTAGTGCATCAATAGCTGTTTGCTACAAGAAATATTCCTCCTGGTGGGCCATAATGAATGATCATATCGGAAAGTGCCATACATTTTACAAATGAAGTCGAATATCAAACGGGTTTTGACATCTGCGAAGCAAACCGAATTAGAATTTCTGTGAATAAACAATGGAACGCAATACTCTTGAAAAACGCCAAATAATTGTCACAACATTTTTGATGAACAATTCGTCAATAATTTTGGCGCAACGTGCACTTCGTGCCCGTTTTCCTGGCCGCTTGGCTCCCACTTGTTGTCAAATTTAGCTGCACGAATCTTAGAGACTAGAACAGCACGGGACCGAACAAGCCCCGGAAATACCTCTCGTTCGGCCGAGAACATCGATGCCATTGTTAAAGATGCCGTAGAGGTTCCGTCGACATCGACCAGACGACGTGCCATGAAATTCCAGCTCCACGCACGTCTTCACCCTCAATTGGATGAATTGGGACTGGAGAACATGTGGTTCCAGTAGGACGGAGCACCGGCGCATACTGCATGATTCACAACCGACATTCTAAAACAGAGTCATAAATTACGGCTCACCTTGAATTTAAAAATAAAAATAAAGCTTTACATCGAATTTGATTTTTTTTACCAAATAAAAAAACAACTTAAAACAAATAACTATAGTAACAGAATTAATAAATTAAAAAAAAATTGTTAAAAATTGGACGGTCTTTTACAAATTAGCCCCCAAATATAATCTCCCATCATTCCTAATAACGACGTTCAAAATTCATGAAATCTCGTTCTCCCGAATAGGCACCAATTTTGTATTTAAATTGGTCTAAGCTAGCTCCGCTGTTTCAACCGAGAAGTTAGAATTTCTGCTTTACTTTTGGGCAGGTTCAGATGTCTTTCTTAATCGTTTACTTTGTTGGAGTTAATGAGGTGTGATTCGGAACTTATTGATTTGATCATCACGAAGTCATCGCTCTCATAGCTGGTGCTAGTAGTTTGGGATTGAGATAATATGATATCTATACATGTGATATCTAGATATATTATTGTAAAATTCTCAAAAGCAAAGTTTTTTAAAAATAATCGATGAGTTTAGTTATTTTTCAGTATAAAGAATTAAAGAATAAGAAAAAGAACATCATCATTGAAATAAAAACTCCAAACATTTTGTTTGTTCTGTTGACTTGTTTTATCCGTCGCTTCTACACCAAGTCGGAACAAAGTGCTATCCTCACCAATGGAGTAGCAGGTTCCATTTAGTGTTTTTTCTTCCATTTCTCCAATGATTGCCGTTAAAATTTCTGCCGATAATGAAATAATTCCCGATTCCAGCTTCAGGGATTGGCTTTTCGGCGGGATGAAATATCACTATAGCACGCACAAGCTTTCCTCATCTCAATATATACAAAGGTACATTGGGGTTGTCGGTAAACGATTGGCCCAGTAAAGTCGTTAGAAACAAAACAAACATCTTGGTTAATTCGAAATGCGACTTCACACATTGTGTCAGCTTTATATCGTAAATATCGTAAACGTGACTACAAAGCGTTTGATATTTGATGTTGTTGGCTTATTCGACTTCAAGTAAAAGGATAAGATATACCAAAATCTACTATTTACTTTGAATGATTAACCTCAAATATTGTAGGGGTTTTCTAGATATTAATAGTGTTAAACCATAAGACGTTTTTCTTGTTATGCTTGTTTATTTTAAAATATTTTTTGTTAATTTATTTTAATGTAATTTGAACTTTAATTAAAGGAAAGTGTGTAACAAATTTATGTACTGACAATACCTATTCTATCATGTTCCTTACCCGTGAGCGCTAAAGCGCCATTTTGCTTTACAAATTTCGAAGTTGCGCTTTGGATAGAAAAAATCGTAAGTACGATATAAAGTCGGCATAAAGTCTGCCAGCGAACGCGCGAGTTATGTATCGCGTTGAGAAGCGAAAATTTCTTATCAGTCAACGGGGACCGTTCGTTTATTAGGAAAAATCTTAATTTAACTTAGCCTATGATGACCCGCCGTCTTCAGCGTCGCTGCGATCAACAATGGCTATAAACGAAGTACTGGTCGCTTGCCCATAATTGCTTTATCACTTTTATAGCCGTTAATTGTTGTGTCTGCAGTCTTGCTTTTAGTGCCACTTGCTGATATTGGGGGACTTGCATTGTATGATCCCATTCTTACTGGTTTGGGTGGATTGACAGAGAATTGCGGAATTGCGTATGTTACTCCTCCGCGGTTTGCGTGAAAATTCACCTGAATTTTATTTTCCGATATTTTTACTTTATGTGATTTAGTACAATAATAAATAAAAATAAATGTTACAATGATCAAAATTATTATAATGCTTAAGCTTAAACTATAAGATATATTTGTGTGTAGTCTTAATTCTTTTATTTCTTTAATATTTTGGAAATTGCTTGACACAATATCATTAAAAGTGAAAGTTTTGGCAAAAGTAATATTAATGTTATTATCGGGATTAAAATATTTATCTTGGAATGTTTCTTGTTTATTTTCGATTATTGCTTAAGTAACGTTATTTGACAGTTGTACAAATTGAAAAGATAGTTTTTATTAAGTACAATTTTTCGTTCGTCACAATTTTGCTTTAGTAAATTTTGATTAGCATTTTTAATTACAATGGTAGTTTCATTTATACGATAAATTTGCGTCTCGTTATTACATCTAAGTTTACAATTTCTCGTTACAATGCAGTGTTTGCTTAATTTTAAGTTTTTTAAATGTAACATCGGGTTGATAATTATAAGTTTTATTTTCTATTTCTACCATATATTCTTCTTTATTATCAATTTCAAAATTTTCTTTATTTGGTAATGGAGTTATTAACATTTTTTCTACTAATATATAATTTCTTGGAATTTTTATTGCTATAACAACAAAATTATTTCTGTATTCGGTAACTCCTAGCCTTAAACAATTTGGGTTTACAAAAATCGATTTTATATTCGTTAATTTCTTGTGCTGTGAGAATACTTGGATTAACTATATTATGTTTTTTTTTTTTTTTTATATATATGCATTTTTTTTTATTTATATACTTAAATTATTCTTACATGCTAGACAAAAAAATGCTTAAAAATTAGCTTAAATAACTTATAAATAATCTTATTGTAACTTACTGGCCCCATGCGGGCACTCTAAGTTATACCTAACACTTAAACTATGTCTTTCGACGAATCTTACAGTCTAATTTTATTTTTATTTTTACATTTATTATAACTAAGAAAATGAATTTTAATTAAAAAAACTTAGTGTCTGGACTTTTTTATCTATAAAAATTAAAACTAAACCTATAAACTACTTAAAAACTAAATCTTAATCTACTTAGCCTACTTACATCTAATGCATACGTACATATATATATATATATATATACATACTATATATATATATAATATATACATATATATATATATATATATTTGTTTTTTTTAATTTTTTTTTTTATTTTTTTTTTTTTGCTTTTTTATATTTTTTTCTTAAAATCTAACTTAAACCTACCTAAAACTATGTAAGCCGACCATGGCTAAAAAAAATTAGGCTGGCCACCTTGCTTCACATGAAGCTAGCTATCACTGGAGGAGTTCGACGACGAAGCATCCTCCCCTTCTACAAGCCACCAAAAGTGTTGGTGCTGCCAAGCGACATCCTTCATGTCGCGACTCCCTACCGCCCTACTGAACCGGAGACGCTCCGCACTGCCATGTGCGCGTCTCTGTCGTAGTTGAGTCGCCTGTCCGCAGCTGTTCGAGCGACATGGAAGATTAGCGGCACCGCCAATCTGTCCTGGATCAGACCTTTGTTATCTAAATAGAGGAACGCTTCTGGAGGAATAAAGCCGTCAAAGCGAACTCTCTCGTGATACATATAATTAGGGTAGTAAGCCCCAGAGATCAGGTTGTTCGATGAGGTCATTGCTCTTGCAACGTGCCTTCGAGTCAACTTAATGACGAAATTGTCCACTCTTATTAGGTTCGCCCTATTGTATAAGACCTCATTAGGATAGAATTTTATGTACTGAGACTCTGGTGCTCTGTATAACCGAAGACAAGTCCTAAGACAAGCCCTCTCAAACACCCGAATCTTTTCCAATAAACTTGCTCTCACGTTGAACCACACGGGACATCCAAATACAAGCATGGGCCTGATAAGGGCCATGTAGCAGATTACCTTCACCCTCACATCGAGTTGGCTGTTATAAAAGAGTCTTTTTGTAAGAGTCTCTGGCCAGAGCAACATCTATATGTTTGTTAAAATACAGAAATTGATCTAGCCAGATCCCAAGGTATCTGACTACATTTCGACAAGCAAGTGGTTGCCCGTGCTGCCCCACGATCGAGAACTTTTGCCAATTCTTTCTGGTATCCCTAGAGGCCCCAGACAAAGGCGTCCTAAACAGAATGGTTTCCGACTTCTGAAAGTTGATTTTCAACTTCCAGTCATCGCAATATCGCTTAATTTTGTCGAAGTCGCGCTGCAAAAGCATATTAATGACCCCAATCTTAGGACCTGATCTGTACGCGATTATGTCGTCTGCGTACGCTATGGCATGGTGAAGTGAACCTATCAGATCACTCGTGTAAATGTTGAGTAGGATCGGCGAATTTACCGCACCTTGTTGCAGACCGTTTTTAATGTTAAATGTTCCAGCAGAAGTCACATCGCCATTCTTCACGATGAACTGTCTACTGGAGAGCATATCGAAAAGAATATACAGCAGTGGTATACTAATGCCCAACCTGTCCAGCTTGAAAAAGAGTCCTTCTAACCATACGGTGTCGAAGGCTTTCTCCAAGTCAATCAGGCAGGCACCAGTGCACTGGTTTTTGCCTTTGTTCCATTGGATATCAGAAACCAGTTTCGACGCAGCATGAATGATATCATGCCCCGCCTTGAAACCGAATTGATTATCCGGAACTATATGTTTGTCCTCAACCCACTTAGTCAGGACTCTATTGATCACCTTCTCGAACACCTTACTGATGTTTGGAAGAAGACTGATCGATCGGAGATTTGCCGAATTGGAAGTGTCTTTATCCCTTGTGGGGATGGGATGTACCACCGCAGTTTTCCAATGCGCTGGATAATGTGCATTATTCATTGCATTATTAAACAGGGTGGTATAAATGTTCACCGCTTCTAGAGGGAGATGTCGAAGCACAATGTTCGGTATTTCATCGGTTCCCACTGATTTCTTACTTCTAAGTGATTCGAAGATCGTTTGGAGCTCTTCCTTCGAAATGAACGGGGGTAGTACCCTGTCGTTGGTGATGACATTATTTGCCATATTCTCGTCACTGAACTGGGTGAAACCCAAGCTCTCGAATCGCCAATTCACAATTTCATTTCGAAGGTAGATATTGTGCACAAGGACTCGATTCTCCAGATCGTGGTTCGGGCCAATGATAACATTCGCCTTGTACACTTCCTGGAAAGTCGCTCCTATAGCCTCTACCTGCTCCTGCGGATCCTCGATCACAAAGAAGTTGTCATCATCAACAGCCCCATTTGGATCTATGCCTGCTGCTACAAGTATTTGTTCGTTGTTCGTTCTGGCGATATTAAGACATGGAAGGTCGTTCTGATTATTTCTCCGAAATATTTTATTTATTTGCGGGAACATATTCGGGTTGCTGGTGTTTACAGCCCGAATTTTATTGTTCCAATACAAACTTACAGATGTTCTGTAATTTTCTTTTATTAATGTTTGGAGGTTTTTAATCGACGACTTCAGTGTCATGATCTCCGGGTTATGTCTGTCAGTAAACTGTCTGTACAAGGTTTTTAGTCTTGACAGAAGTCTACTTTTATGTCGGTGCAGTGCGTCAATAGTTGCGTTTCGGAATAAGTCTTCTTCGTCAGTGTGTTGGTACCGAGGTATTTTTCTGTCCATTGTTCGTTTAATTGTCTCGTCCATTAGTCTTAGATACCTGTCAATCTCCTCGTTTGACAGATTGCTGTTGGACGGTGGGTAGAGCGAATTCGAGGAGAGTGCTCTAGTCAGTGATCTGGTGAAGTGTGTCCAACGCACCCTACTGTAATTGTAGGAATGCCTTTGAACAAACTCATCCAATTCCGCAATTTCGTTGGGGACAGTTATTTCGGTGCTGAGACCGCAATGGTCACTGTCATACACGAAAGTGCGTAGACAGTTTGTAGTTTGTTGGTTAGTGCATGTCAGTTGAATTCGTGAGTCGAACAGCAGAAGATCCAAATAAGACCCGTGTCTGGGAAACGACGGACTATCCGTCGCCTTAAGCCCGAGTCGATACATCACACTGTGCTGACCGCACCAATTGAATAGTAGGTTCCCTCTAGTATTTGGTGTATTATTTCCCCAATCATTATGTTTGGCGTTGAAATCTCCGCCGATAATAAAATAGTTGTCTTTCAATTCCAGCCTCAGCAATCGAAAAAGAGGCTCTGAGATGAATAAGGTGGATTGAGTAGCCTTAGGTGCATAGACAGACACCATGTACAACCGCTTTCCACTACGGAGAGAGATATACACGATGCATGCTTCCAGCACCTGAAACCTACGTACTACACTACTGTATACTCTTTTAAAATGTATACCTTTTCGTACGAAAATTGCAACGCCACCTCCCTGAATGGAGTTGGGTCGGTTTCTCCGTACTATTTTGTATCTTCTGTGCCTCATTTTGTGTCTCTTGGTAAGCTTAGTTTCGCTAACCAAAAACACTTCAGGGGCTTGGTCTTTAAGCAACTTAAATAGTGCGGCTCGTCGTTCGAGCCTGATCAGTGAATTCACATTCACAGCAAGGACCTTCAGGGTTTGCTCCGCTACGTACGTACCCATTACGGCAAAAGGTGCGTTAGGCCAGTGCGTATACTTGATCCACCCGCGCGGTCTGTTCAGTTAAATGACGTTGTAGCTGAGCCATCTGCCCCTGGATAGAGAGCAAGATAGCTAGCATGTCAGGTACTGGTTCAGGTGCTCTGGGCGCTGGGGCCTGAGAAGCAACCTTCGCTTGCTGTACTGTATTTCCCCTGCCTGCCGCCATTTGGGCGTAGGTAATATGGGGAGTAACGGCTGGAGTTTGCAAATGCACGGGTGGACGTTTAACTTCCACTTTCTGCTGCCGGGACAGGTTTATTCTTTTGATGTACTGGAATTTGGGACAACCCCGATAATTTGCGGTGTGTCCCGTGTTCCTACTTAAAGCACAAGAGAGTTGGCTTTTTTCAGACGCTCCGTCCTTACCCAGAGCACATTCCTCGGACTTGTGGTTCTTTCCACACTTCACGCATCGAGGCTGCATTTCGCAGTTCGACGCGGCGTGCCCGAACCTTTGGCAGCGAACACATTGTAAAATGTTTTCGCTCCTCTTTAATTTTTCCCAATGGACAACCTGGTAGTCTAGGATTTTAATACTCCTTAGACCATCCAGATTGCTGGTGGGACTTAGCTGGACAAGGAAAATCAGCAGTTGCCGCTTCTCCCTTTTGGCTCTGGCTGTGGTGAATGGCTTGACCCCCACGAACTGGAGCCCTTCGCACTTCTTCTCTTTCAGCAGTGCAAGGAGCTCCTCCGGATCAGTCGACGGTTCTAATCCCCTCAGCAACATTGTTTGCAGCTTATCCCCTTTCGGGTGTAGGAAAAGAACTCCGTCGTCGAATCCTTCAGTAATTTTTTAATTGTATAATAGCGCTCCACTGTGTTACAGTGGATCGCGTGCCTATCTACGCTAAGCCTTTTAATATAAAAATTATTGCCTATGGCCGAATTACACAGTTCTATTGTTTCCTTTAGCTCCATCTTAAAAGTATTTATAGGTGGAACTCTTTGTTGTTTTTGCTGCTGCTGTTGTTTTTGCTGCTGTTGCTGCTGCTGCTGGCTTTGTAGCAGCTGATGTTTTTGCTGCTTCCCTTTTTGTGGCTGCCCTTGTTGTGGCTGCACATTCTGTGGTTGCACTTGTTGTTGTTGCTGGTGCTTAATAAGTTGTTGTTGTTGTTGCTGTAGCACTTGTGTTATTGTGTTTTTCTTGTGTTGTTGTTGTGTCTGTTTTTGAGCTAGCTGCGTCTGCTGTTGTTTTTGTGAATGGTCTTGCTCTTCCCTCTTCCTTCTAAGCATTTGCAGTTCCTTTAAAGCAAGAACTCTTTGTTCCAGCCTTTTGATGCTGTTGCTTAGAGACTCAAGTTCTTCTTCTTCGTCTTCTAATTCGGTTGGAGCCAAGGAAGCGAAGGTGTTCTCTCTCAGATAGTGGATTTCACCACCATCTGAGACATTTGGGTTGTCGACAATAAATTGTGTAGTACGATTTTTTGCTGCTGTCGATGACGTTGATTGCGCCCCTTCCCTCACTCCGCCCAGCAGCTTTTCAGCGGAAGTTGGTTGGTTGGGACGTTGTATCGAGTTGGGGATCTGCCGTTGCTTTCTCCTTCTCTTAGTCTTTGGTTCTGAGATTGCTGGAGTTTGGCTTGAACCACTTGACGCCTCACCCGATTTCTCAGCAGATCCCGCTATTTGCATAGCGGGCCGCTCTCCACAATCCATCACGTGATGAACAATTTAAATTAATTGTTTTTGTATTTATTTTATACAAAAAAAAAAAAAAAAGTCTACTGCACACTGAATCGAACACACGACTTATGACACGTCGGCCGAACACACTGCAAACACGCTAATTGGAGCCTATAGGAAATTTCTCAAATGTCTCTTTCTTACTGATTTTACTGTTTTTTTCATTTTACTATTCACTCGCAAGCCGAAACACGTCTATACTCTACGGAGATCAATGAACGACTGACTATATTATGTTTAGCTGATACAATATTATCTTGAATTTGGTTGACTTTATTTTCAATAAAACCTATTTTAGTGATCTGATCTAAGAATAGCTGTTGTTTTAAAATATTATTTATAACGCTATCTACTTTATTGTAAGTTTCTAGTATTCTTTGTTTATCATTCAGTAAAACGGTTCGTAAGGAATGTATGGTCTCATAAAAATGTTGATTAATCTTACTTGTGTAAATTGCGTTGTGTGTATTTTCTTCTATATTTCCAAGATGATTGAAAATAATTTGTCTTCTGTATCGTCCATAGTTCCGAAAAGCCATTTTTCTGCATTTCCTACTATATTCAATAAACCTCTTTTCTGTCTTTCTGCTTTCTTAGGCATTATTGAGTTAATTTTAGCTATTAAAGTTTCTAATCCATTCCAAACTATGTCTTTATTTTCAATTTGTAACATATGTATATGCCGAAGGTTAGTTTTTAGAATAATTGTTGTTCGTAATATTTCTTCTGGGTTTATAAGGTGTAGAATAATATTAATTTGGTTAGTGATTTGAACTGTCTCTGCTTTGATTTTCAAATACCCTGACTGCTCATTGATTGGTGTTATCTGAAATGTTGCATGTATCATTGGTATTGTGAATAGGATGATCAATAGTATTACCTGTAAATTTATGTGGTCTTTTAATATTTGTCAAGTGCACATTTTTTAAATTAAATTAAATTAAATTGATCTTATATCTAGTTTCTTCTTTATGTCTAACGTGTTTATAATCGTTATAATTTTAATCGGACTTACCTGTCTTTGTTCTGTGTAATCTTCTCGCTTTTCATTAAGCCAATTAATTTTTTTAATTTTAGTTTCCTGAACTCTTTAACTTTTGTTCTTTAATTTCGTCCTTAGCTTTTCTAGGTGTTGTCCTAATTGTAGAAAGAGACCGATTATGTAGTTGTTTAAAACTAATTTTATCTTCATTTCCACTGAAAGATCTTTGTCTTCTACGCCTATAAATTTTTCTAAGATGGTAGAATGAAGTCCTTCTACGTCTGAATTACCTGTACGGCTACTTTGTTTAGTCCAATGGACTTCAACGTTATTTTCTCTCAAAAACTGTATAATTTGTTCTGATTTGAATTCGTTGTCTGTAATAATTTTTTTGGGTTTTCCAAATTTAGAAAAATGATCCATTAAAATTTCCTTTTTGCATCTCCAATTTCGTATTCTATTTCTTGACATTTTTTACAATTGCCAATTAGTAACTGTATTTGTTCATGAAGTTTAGGAAAATAGATTTTGCCTTTAAGTGTGTAATACGTCTCGCCACTGTGCATTGATTCCTTTGTGTGATAGATGGAAATTTGTTTGTGTACCTCCTCTTCGGTTTGGATTTCAGCAGCCCTCTGTGAACACTTAATGAATTTGACATTTGCATCTCGTGAGAATAGCTGTATAATAACTTGTCCGAATATGTTGTATTGATGGTCCTCAACTTCTGAATATATTCTTATTATTCCTTTCTTTATGAATCTTATTAAAACATCTTTGATTTAACTTACTTCTTCAACTGGGTTCGGATGTATTATCCTTCTATTATGTAAAATTTAAATTTTTTTCTTAACATTATAAGTTAACCCTTAAACCACTGACATCAAAATACAAGATATTTTCTTATATGAATTTTGGTTCTGAAATGATTTTAGGCTGAAAAATACGAATATGAAGTCCGTTTGTCCAAAACATGTCACTGGAAGCGCCAGGTAAAAATAATGGAAGACCGTCTATAGACGGTATTCATTACAAAATTACAAATTATTGTTCTGTGTGATTAGTTTTAAAACAGTGTTTCACTTTCAAAAAACATAAATGAATATTGCATTTGGTACAAAGTGTGTGTGTATCGGATTTTTTACATAATTTCGTTCCTCATTCTGGAAAATGATTGGTTCCATCAAAACTCACACTTGCCACCGGATGTACAGCTTTTTTCCTAACATGGTTCCTGGAAGTTGCCTGTGCAGCAGTCGATGAACGAACACATCTTTTTTCAGCAGCAGCACAGAGTTCTTTGGCAATGTTCAAGCGAAATTCACACATTATCATATCTTTTATTTGTTCTTTTTTTTTCTTCGTTTCGATTTTTTTCAGCGTTTCGTCGTCTATATAAAATAAACGCATTTGTTGTAGCTATATCCAAGAGGTGATAGAAAATTCTTGTGGCCATGTTCTGTGTTTTGAAGCCCATTTCGACCCATGTAGGCATCCATCAAATCGACACTACCCATATGGGCGTTATACTCACGTATAATTTGTGGGATCTATTGTAGCGAGCAATTTTCGATGGCTGGCTAACCAAATTAGTTTTCAAAAACGGCTTTGTACCAACATACGTTGAGCTATGTGAAACTATACATTTTTCGTGTCCTTCCAAAGAATTGTGGTAATATCGACACTGTAAGTGGATCCGACGTATTCTGTCGAATAACCTCTTGCTGCTTTTTTCAGCTCTTCACTCTTATCGGTCTGGAGCTTGCATTTCGGTACTCGATTTGCTCTAACTGTACCTAAACTATATATGTCACGAGCCCTTAGGTACACCAAAGGTGGCAAAGACGTATAAAAATTGTCGAAATATAATATATGGTTAACAAAATTTGTAATACTTTGTGACAATCTGATGACAACATTCCCTGTTGTCCCAATGTCTGGAGTGCCAGGAAAAATTATGTCGTCGTTTTTTGCTCCTGTATAAATTTCGAATCTGTACGCTTAGCCGTTGCTGTCGGATAAGACAAAGAATTTAACACCCCATGGATGCGGTTTGTCTGGCAAATACTCCCTCAAGGGATGCCCCATTTTAGTCGAGCACGTTTGTTCGTCAACACACGAACGAGTATTCTTTGGAATTGAATCAAACCGCTCAATCAAATAAGTCGCAACTTTTCTTATACGAAAAATGGGATCGTACCCAACACCACCTTTCTTTACTCGTTTAGACTCGTCGTTTAACGATAAATATTTTTTTAATTTACTCAAATTTGTTTTTTGACATACAATCAGGTATGTGTCGAAACCCGTATTCGCTCCAGTGAGCTTCGATGTTTGGGAAACGAAAAATATAAAAATCAGAACTCCAATATACCTTCGAAGTCCATGTTTGTCAATCTTGAATTGGGTGTTGACATTTTCTATGCTATCAGCCCGATTTGTTTCCAATGATATCATATCGATAAGATGGTCGGTGAAGAAATATGAGAAAAGCTCAAAAGGTGTTTGAAGTTTTTTTATTTCAGGTGGCAAATCAGCAAATCAGATCTAAACGATATATTATGAAACAAAGACGAGTTATTTATTTTGGGATAATGTTTTTTAAAAATACTAACCACCTCCGTTAAAGCTACAAGCTGATGGCGTAATTGAAGCGCCTGAAGGTAGTTCGGTAGGTAACGGCGACCGAGCCCTTTTCTTTGGCTTAAACGGCGTTGTCACTCCTGGTTTTTGCTCCTGTTCCATTCTTGCTGATGAGGGAAGCTCGATTAGAGCTTCAGGGTTTGTGACTACTTCGTTTACAACTTCTCTTGACACTTGCGGTAATCGGGCAGTCAAATTCAATCCCAGATTGCTCCCATTCAAAGACAGATTAATAGCATTTACAAATGATGAAGTATACATGGGCTGCAAGCAGTCACGAATCATTGCGCTGTCTTCAGGATGGATTTCATCACAACAGTAATCCGGATCTCCAATGTCATTATCGAGGACTTCGTAATCATCATCGGATTCATATGAATCCATCAATATTGCAATTTCTTCGTCATTCAAGGCAGATAGATTTTTTTTTGACTTATCACGAGCCTTGTTTCTACCACTTCGACGAGACATTATTATTTTACTAAAAATAATAACTTTTAATTCTAATAAACAAAACAAAATAACACTCATAAAATTACACAGAACCAATAACACTTGGGTGGACAATTTTTCATAGCTAAGCCACTAAAGCCGTCTGGAGATGGTCTTCACAAAAACACAATTCTCACAAATTTTTTTTATTTCACAAATCAAACAAAAAACAAAATATGGAAACATAACACCTCATTACTTACCAAAAATTTTCCCATGTTGATTTATTTATTGGAAAGTATTTTTTTTATTAACTTAATTTGTACAAAATTTACAATTAATTTTTCAACCTATTTGCACCAAATTCTTGATAGAAATGACAACATCTAGATACAACTATTCTGCTCACAGGATTTAAACCGTTACTGTTGTAGATTAAATTTAACCCGCAAAAAACTTCTTTTGAGGGGAGAGCCTAAAAATAATTCAGTTAGAAGAAAATTGGATATATATGAAGACTGTCTGTAGACAGTCTTAGGGGTTTAAGGGTTAATGTAAGTTGTGTTGTGTACTTGTTAACGATTTCCTCTTTAATACCTACTCGTATATGATCTACATAGTTGCTGTTCCTCAACTGAGTGCATGGTTTTTGTTAGTTCCATGTTTACTTCGGTATCATTATTTTCCTTGATTTTGGGTTTATTTTCTAACCTGCTTAAAAAATCTGCAACATTATTGTAGTTACCTTTAAGATATTCTATAGTAAAATTGTACTCTCGTAGTTTTAACAACCATATCTGATTTCTCTGAGAAAATTCTTTACCTTTTTATTTGCCATGTAAGTACTTAATAGGTGCATGATCGGTTAGTATTTTAAATGTGTTTCCATATAGATATGGACGAAAATATTGATCAATTGTTTATAAAATCTCTTTATCTGTGACACTATAATTTTTTTCGTGATCGTTTAGAGTTCTTGAAATAAAGCAGACTGGATGCCCATTTTGTGATAGAACGGCACCAATAGCATGATTGCTGGCGTCCGTTGTTAAGACAAATGGCTTATCATATTCAGGGAATTTTAAAATAGGATGTGCCGTAATTAAGGCTTTTAGATTTTCAAATGCCGATATATATTGTGGGTCATATATATTTATTTTCTCCTCTCTCTTTAGGTATTTTATCATAGGGTATGCTACCTTAGAATAATCTTTTATAAACTTACGGTAGTATCCTGTTATACCTAAGAATCCCTTCAGTATTTTTCAGTTTTTGGTATTTTCAAGTTTTCGATTTCTCTAATTTTGTTTGAATTTGGTTTTAACCCATCTTTAGTTAAAATATGTCCTAAGAATTCAGTGTTTTGTTTCTTCAACATTTATCAGCCTGAATTTTTAGATTGTGTTCTTGCAATCTTTTAAGTATTTTCTCTAAAGACTTTAGATGTTCTTCAAAACTTGTAGAGAATATTAAAATATCATCAAGATATACAACACAAATTTTGTTTATATATTCCCGCAAAATATTATTCATTATCCTTTGAAACGTAGCAGGTGCATTCTTAAGCCCGAATGGCATTCTGACATATTCATAAAGGCCTGATGGTGTCACAAAGCAGTTTTGTGGATATCAAGTTCTGCTACCAGAATTTGGTGATAATAATTGAGCTTTGCCCAATTTATCCAAAATACTTTCTATATTTGGAAGAGTGTGTTTATCATCTACTGTTACCTGATTTAATTTTCTATAGTCCACAACAATTCTGTACTTTTTTACTCCAGAATTATAAATTTTTTTCGGAATTACTATAATTGGTGAACTGTATCGACTATTGCTTTTTCTAAAAATACCCTATTTCTCCATTTCATCTATTTGTTTTCGGACTTCTGCTTCATGTTTTGGTGGATATCTATAAAGTTTAGAAGTGATTTGTTCATTTGTAGTACTGCTAATTTCATGAACCACTGTATTCGTGTTTGTCAACTGGTCTCCTTCCCGAAATATCAGTTTTTTGTATTTATTAATCTGTTGAGTAATTTGGATAAGAAAGGAAGACGGATGTCATTCATCAATAAGATTTCTTGGCTTTGCAAATCTATTATTTTAGCGTGTTACGTTATCCAATCCATTCCGATTAAAAAATCGTATGGTTTGTCCAATGCTATTTTTGTCCATCTCATTCTAGCATTATGTGGCATTTTAAATGGTTCGGGATACTTGGATCTTACTTGTTCTGTTTTCTCTTTTACGAGACCTTGAACCGTATTAATTTTTATGGGATGTTCTGCTATCTTCTTGTATAACTCATTGGGTTCTCTACTAGAATTTAGAAGGCTGATTGCATAACCCGTATCAACTAAGGCTACAAAATTATTGCTTTCTAATGTTATTTCAATAAAAATTTTTTTTGTACCCGAGGCTAGTTGATAAAAAACTCGTTTTCTATCTGATTAACTTCCTCTTTAGTACTAAGAGTATCTACTTCTACTTACTTGATTTGAATAGGGAAGTGGCCTTGAATGTTCTCCTGCATTTTGTCTAAATTGTCCTGATCTCTGAGGCCTATTACTATCACTTTTCGTTTCTGGTTTTTGATTCTTAGAGTTTGGTGTCTTATGTTGTATGATTTATAACCCTTTTCTATATTAAGGTTACATTTATCTTGACCTATGTAATGCTCTAATGCTCGACAAAGAATATTTATTATAAATTTCTGCAGCTAATGCACCAGCTGTAACTTCTTTGATTTTTAAAATAAGTGTACTGTTTGAACAAGCCGCTATTTCCAGACCCTGATCACTAAAGGCAGCACATTCAGTAATATTATTATATTACATCTAATAATTGGTTATTAGTAAATACCTTAATATTATTGATGTCCTTTACGATATTGAGCTGGTCCTTCGTTGGTTGGTAGTGCAGTTTAAGCTTCTTCATGCACTCATCCCACGTTGCTGGAACATCGCTTGATTAGTAATTTTTCGCGGCACCAATTATTTTTTCATTATAAATTACCCGAAAAACTTGTGGGGCTAGTTCACCAAATTCTAATAAGGTATGATCAATTGTTTCTAAAAACTTCCCCGATTCACCACTGAACGGTTGAATGAATTTTATCTGTTTTTCTACTGCGGCTCTCTAGCTCTGCGGCTGATTTTGTCTCACTAACAATTCTGTTAGTGTAATTAGACATTGTTCCATTGAAGCTTCTTGCTACTACTAACTATCACTTTATTTCACTTTTTTTTCACTTTTAAGTTCTTTAACCCGTTTCTTCGTGTATTGGTAAATTTTACTTCAATACACTTAGTTTTTTTTTTCTATAATGAGCGCGCACTCAAGGGATTTGTGTACACTTAAGGTGATTGTTCACAGCGCGGGCAAAGCAAATTTAGGGAGGAAGAAAAGAGCGGTACCGATGTACACTATGTTTATTTTATTTTATTTTATTGTGGCAAGAAATTATAATTTTTAGAATAGAATTTTAGGGATACAGAGATTTAGCTTCGTATCTGTACAATTTTTTACTAAATATAATATCACAGATTAACATACAATTTGAAGGAAAAGCCACTAAAAACCTTCATTAAAACAAAATTCGCAGGGGGAAGGGAGAAGCGGTTTCAAATCAAGTGATTTCAAAAATAAAGATTATTAATTTGTGAGAAGTTACACAAATAAAATGATTAACAGGAAAATGGTAATGAAGGAGAAACAAATAAATAAATAAAGAAGTAATCAAATAAATATAAATGTATTGAATATAATATATGAACAAAAAAAATTAATAAATAAATAAAAAAATAAATAAATAAATGAATAAATAAATAAATATATATATAGATATATAAATAAATAAATAAATAAATAAATATATAAATAAATAAATAAGTATATAAACAAATAAAAATAAGTATATGAATAAATAAATGAATTTATATATAATATATAAATAAGTAAATAAATAAATAAATAAATAAATATGAATATGAAACAAATTTACATTGCACTCCTACAAGACTAAGTTTGAAATCAAGTAGTTGTCAGATGAAGAACAAGAGATACATTATTGATGATTTAGTTTTTCAATTCTATCTGAAACCATTTCAATGTTAGCCATTATATGAATTTCCTCTGTTGAAAAAAACCAGGGAAGATTAAGTATCATTTTGAACAATTTGTTTTGTTCTATTTGCAACTTGCGCAGATGGCTTTTTGCACACTTACTCCAAACAGGAGATCCATAAAACATAATTGCTTAGAATATTGATTTAAAAATTAATAATTTGTTGGCGTAACTTAATTTTGAATTCCGGCATATAAATGGGTAGAGAACTATTATTGTCACATTAACCTTTTTAATTATTTGTTGAACATGTAGATTGAATGTAAGTCGCTTATCTAAATAGATGACAATAAACTTAACAGTCGATTTCCACTCAACTTGAGTACCGTTGATTATAAGGTTGTTAGTTCCTACTAAGCAGGCTTTTCTTTTACGAGTAAAATAAGTAGCCTGAGTCTTAGAAGCATTAATGTTTATTTTCCAATCACTACAATATACTTCAACAGCATTTAAACCAGATTGCAAATTAGTTTCAATATTAAAACCAATTGCATCTGAAGAATAAATGCAAGTATCGTCAGCGAATAAGGCAATGTTACAGTTTATCAAGTTGGGGAAATCGGAAGTATATATATTATGGACTGGATCAAGAACAGAACCTTGTGGGACACCTGCATTAATCAAATGATTGTCTGAAAGGTTGATGGATACATTGAAACTTCGGGATGACAGGAAGGATTGAATAATTTTAACTATGTACATACAACGGAAAATTAAATCTTAGAAATTTATGTCTTAAACCATTATGCCAAATGGTGTCGAAAGCTTTTTCTACGTCCAAAATTACCATACCAGTGCTTTTGCCCTCTGAAAGGTTATTTTTAATATCTTTTGTGATACGATGCACTTGGTGAGTAGTGTTGTGAAATGGCCTGAACCCAAATTGCTCAGGGGGCAAAATTGCATTTTCGTCAACAAAAGATACAATTCTTTTTTTTATAATTTTTTCCAGGCACTTACTAAGAGAGCTTAGCAGACTAATTGGCCTGTAGCTACAAGGTAAGTTGGGAGCTTTGCCCGGTTTCAAGATTGGAATTATCTTGGCTACTTTCCACTTATTAGGAAAGTATGCCAATCTAAGACAGTTGCTGAACAAATCCACCAACTTCATAAGGGCAAAATCAGGGAGATTTCTGAGGCACTGATTCTTAATCCCATCTGAGCCAGACGATTTTCTAGTCTTGAAACTACGTATAATATCCTTCAATTCATTAAGATGTATAAGCTTATTGTTACTAAATAATGACTGTGAATTTAGGATATTTAGTGATTGTTCTAGGGAAGATACGATATGCGTGACTGAAATTACGTTTCTAGCAATCGAATGACTTTTGAAAAAGTTGATTGCCAGCGCATTAGCTTTATCACAACAAGAAGCCAACGAAGAATTGCCAACCTTAAGTGGAGAAATGTAAGTGTTCTTTTTCTTCACTACCTTAACGATATTCCAGAATGGCTTGCTGCCCTTATTTAGACCCTGTAGTCTATCGTTCCACGATTGGTTTCTATGGTTATTTATTGCATACTTTACCAAAGAATTTATTTTATTGTAATCCTCGAGATAATACACATTTCTTGTACGTTTCCACCAGAATCTACAAGTGTTTCTTAGTTTTATTATCTGGAGAATAAATTGGGGAAGAACACTGGATGCACATCTTGTGACCGTTTTCTTTGGCACTGAATGTTTTACGCTTTCTAAGATCGCAGAGGTCAAAGCTTCTACATTTTGATCAATTTCAGATATGTTGCTGTTTTGAACCAAAGAGTTTTCAAGATTAGTTCTTATTATTCTTCTAAATAAGTTCCAGTTGGCATTTTTGAAGTCATAGACTTGATTTGCGCACAGAACTAGAGAAGCTTTCACACAACACTTAACAGGTAGATGATCGGAACTGAGTTCGTTGAGGGTTATGGGGGAAGTAAAAAATTAAGGCATATTAGTAAGATATAAATCCAACGTACGAGTAGAAGGGTTTCTGTTCCTACTAGGTGGAATGTGAGTAGGACTATCGGGAAAGAGGATTTCAAACGGATGTCTTACGTTGAGGTCTTTAAGAATGTTACCCCATGCATTTTCCCTCATACAATACCAGTGTTTATGCCTGCAATTAAAATCACCACCTATTAGGAATAGATCGTTTGTATTAACTAGCCTTAGGCAGTCACTTCGGAGATCAAATCTTTTTTGAGGTGTGATTACTCCACCCGGAAAATAAACACTATAAATTTTCAATGTGTGTCCATTAACAAAAGGAACTTCAATACCAATGGCTTCAATTAATTTCCAATAAATAATAGGAAGTACCTCGTGTTTAATAGTACGTTTTATTAGCACGGCAACACCACTACCACTTCTCTCTTCCCTATCCAAACGATAACACTTATAAACAGAGTTAGACAAATGATCATTTGAATTTAGCCAAGTTTCACAGATGAATGCTACGTCAATATTGAATATACTAAGGAAAGAGTTAAATTCTAAGAGTTTCCCTCGAATGCTTCTAGCATTCCAACATATAATGTTTAAGCTACAATAAATTACTTAGAATTATATAAATACTTAATTGCAAGTTGAGTTATAGCGTTGAATTGGTCCGCCTTCATAGTACAATTACCGAGTGCATTTACTTCTTCTAAAGAAAATAGATCTTCTTTGTTCTGCACACTATTGTTGTTGGTACACTTGGCCCACGTATTCGATGCATTGCAGATGGTTGCAGCTTTCGGTTTCACGCCAGTTGGTGCATTGCGTTGATGAGGGAGTGAGGGAAACTCCATGATGTTAGCTTCAAAAGTTGGTTGTGCCCTTCTAATACGCTGTGTTTTGTTTTTGGCCGAAAGCTTTTCCCTCATTTCCAGAAAGCTTTTACGACTAACACATGATGAGTCGGTTGATTTGTGTGTGCCATTATAATTGGCGCATTTAATATTTTTTGAAGCGCATTCAGTAGACTTGTGCGACTCGGAGCAAATAGCGCAATGAGTTTTGAAGTGGCAGTTTTTTTCGCCATGCCCATACATTTGGCAGTTAAAACACTGCGTAACTCGGTTGAGTTGTCTTCTTGCAAAATCCCATTTAACTTGAGTTTTATATATAGCTTTAAAGTTTTTTTAAGTTCTGCAAGTCGGATGGAACTAGTTTCAAGAAAAACTAAATAATATATATCCACGAACCGTTCATATTGTTTTTTAATGATTTTGATATTCTGACACTTCAGTCCAAGTGATACGAGTTCGTTTTTAAGCTCTTCGGGAGATAATTCTTCTAGCCCATACAACTACACTTTAAATGACCTTGATGTTGATAGGTCATGAGTAAAAAATTGTAGGTTTTTTAATTTTAATAATTACACAATTTTTGATGCAATTCAACACTATCAAGGTTTATTTTCACACCAATACTCATTTTTGTCACAAAATAGTTTTCTATTTTAACTTCACGGAGAAGAGCACGAATTTCTGTTTAGTTCTTTTACAAGCCACATATCGATGGAATTTTAATTTTTTTGTTCGTTGCGGGTGGAATCAAAACTTCATCACAATCAATGCCGTCGTTGTCTGAATCCGGTAGACACTGCAGGGGTGCAAAGTAATTAGTTCTCGGGTTTTTAACACTAGAACTCATTTTAAATAGTTTTTTGTTTGAATACCTGAGGTCTTCAACATTATGCGAACGATCGCGTTTGGGAATTTTTGATTTTTTTATGTTTTTCTGCGCTAGGGGTTGAGAGGAAAGACTTTCTCTGTCAAAGCTCCGAACAGAACTGATTGTAGATTGTTTTTAAATGTTTGCAAGTTATAACGGCCAGGAAATACAGAGATCGGCAGGGCATTCCATAAGCGAGTTGTACGGCATAGGAACGAATCACGATATTTTAGAGTACGTTCGAAAATGGGGTTGAGGGTATACTGATGAGCATTCATACCGAGACGGGTGTTACGGTTGAAAATTTTAATGGGCGGAATGCTACTGGCGATTTCAGTGGAGCACTGCTGGTGGAATTAGCGATAAGACAAAGTGAGACAGGAGACATTACGTCGGTGTTCGAGCGTGTCAATTGATTGACTGGTATTAGTATCGTCAATAAGTTTTATCGCACGGTTGTGAATCCTATCTAGCAGGTGCAGATATGTTTTAGGAGCACCTGACCAGATGTGGGCGGATGCATTTCTTACTACGCTTGAGAAAATCTAGACATTTCGCAGCATTTTTGACGACATCGAATATGTGGTCATCCCAACGTCAACTATCACTGACATACATACCGAGAATGGAAAGTTTTTCGATGTAAGTGCCATTCATGGATAATGGCTGGGTGTTTAAATTTCGCTTTAACGACAGCAGACAGCATTGTGTTTTGGAAGCATTAAATTCCACTCTCTTGATAGTTCCCCAATTGGTTATGCTGTTGATATCGGAATTTAACGAGCTTAGCATACTCTGCCGTTCTCGTTATACAGCCGAAGAGCAAGGCCGTGAGTCAGGGAACGGATATGAAAAGCAGAAAGTACTGTCATCAGCAAAGGAATATATTGGATTAGAAGTAGCAGACAAGACATCATTAATGAAAATTAAAAAGAGTGTCGGAGACAGAACCAAGCAATGGGACACACCAGCATTTATTTTGTGAATATAAGACTTGAAACCGTCCAAGACAACTTGAATTGAATGTTCCGAAAGGTAATTTCTAATCCACTGAAGAAGAGAGTCGTCGATCCCAAATGCACATATTTTCGGCAAAAGAGCCGGATGCCAAACTCTGTCAAATGCCTTAGAAATATCAAGTGCAACTATCTTGCTTTCGCCAGATTGATGTACGCTTTGGTTCCACTTTTCAGTGAGATATGCCATCAAATCACCAGTGGACCTGTTGCTACGAAAACCATATTGCCCGTCATTGAAAAGTTTTCGTATTCGAGATATTTCATGAGCTGACGATTTATCAGCGTTTCCATGATCTTGGAAAGAAGGGACGTAAGTGTAATGGGTCTGTAGGAGGAGAGAGAAGATGATTCGCCTTTTTTAGGGACGGGCTGGACAAATGCTGTTTTCCATCTGCTCGGGAAAAGTCCTAAAGAGTAGGATAGATGAAGAAGCTTACGCAGTGGTTTTGCCAGCGAGGAAGAGCTCCTCTTCAGAAGACGGGAGATATACCATTTGGACCAGCGGATTTGTGAATGTTGCGATCTTTAAGTACTCTTGCTACTACACGAGTGCGAAAGTAGATTCGACGCACTCAAGTGTAGGCGGAGACAAAGCACAATCTGGGAGTATTGATCTGGCCGCAAAGTGTGCAGCAAGCAGATTGGCCTTGTCCAAAGAGCTGACAGCTGGAATGCCATTGGAAATGAGCGTTGGGATGGAGGATGAAGCGGAATTTCTAATGTTTTTGACGAACGACCAAAAATTCTCAAAAATTTGGAACATTGCAGTATTTTTTGGCTCAGTTTTTGCTCGTATTGGAATTTCAAACGCTTAAGAAAGGCGTTGCAGTCATTTCTGGCTCGTTTGAACTTTTTTCGGTTTTCCTCTGTCGGGTTGGTCTTGAAGGCCCGAAAAAATATTTCTCTAAACCTGACGGCCTCTTTACAGCTCTAGTCGTACTATGCCTTTTCTTTTGGTTTGATACTCTTCACGATGAGGGATAAAGGATCTCATTCCAAAGAGAATGGTGTCTGTAATCATATCAGCAGCGGAATCCACGTCGTTATCGAGGAAACAAAACAATCAGTTAAAATTCCTAAAGAAATTGTTAAGTCCGCTCTAGTTGGCTTTCTCGTATTGCCATACGGTTCTTTTAGGAATTTTTTCTCCAACTGTTTGTTCGATGTACGAGAAATTAGCTGATATGACACAATGATCCGACGAGCCTAGAGGGGAGAGCACATCAACGGTGTACTTATCAGGGTGAGAGTTAAAAACAAGTCCAGGGTGTTAGCGGTTTGACTATCAAAGTCTGGTATTAGCATGGGCTCATTTACAAGCTGCGTTAGGTTGTTTTCCGCAGCGAAGATCCCAACACATCGTCCTTCGGGTGTTGTCTGTCCAGAATGTCGAAGCCACCCAGAATTGTGTATATTGAATTCGCCCGTAATAACGATTTCAGTATGAGGATACAGGGATACAATTCTTTGAATGGAGTCAGACAGCTGTCTAGTTTGGGGCTTCTGTAAATAAAGCAGTAGTGGATAATTTGCTTACCGAGATGGAATTTTAACCACATGAAGTTGAATTCCGGGTTGAAACATGGATCACATTGTGGTGGAGTTTGGTAAGCTGCTTCAGTGCGCACAGTGCGCGAGACCGCGGGTGAGAGAAGAATAATGGCACTAGTTAGTAGCCAGGTAGCTTCAGATCAGAATGATCTAAGAGGTGTGGGCGGGGATCTACTTGTGTTTCGCTAAGTGCCAGAACAGCTGGTCTGTACTTACAGACGTAGACGTACGCAGAAAAGTGATTACTTTTTAGCCCGCGTATATTGGCTACGTCTACTCTGAATTCCCTAGTCATAACCACAGACAAACACCGACGATACTAAGCTGTTCCGTCTTACGAACTGTGTTGCGATCTTGAGCTTTCACTATTTGTTACACCGTTCGTTTATTATGAAAAATCTTAATTTAACTTAAAATCTTAATTTAACCCGCCGTCTTCAGCGTCGCTGCGATCAACAATGGATATAAGTATAAGATGAAGTACTGGTCTCTTGCCCATAATTGGTTTATCGCTTTTATAGCCGTTAATTGTTCAGTCTGCAGTATTGCTTTTAGTGTCACTTGCTGATATTGGGGGACTTGCGGAATTGTATATGTTACTCGCGAGCTAACGCGACTTTGCGATTAGCCCATAACGGACCTCTTTGCATTAAAACGTAGTTATTATTGCCATTGTTTTTTAACTCTTTCTTAGCTCCGATAAAGTTGCTTCAGTTATAACTCCTTATCCGGGGGGAACGCTATTGATGAATTTACATATTGATATGTTGCAGGCATCTACAGACAATTTGCAGCAACTTATATTAACGGCCGCTCTGGTTTGGCACTCCAAATTCGGCATAACTGACAAGCTTTTCTGGCTTGCTTAACGGCTGGATGCAGACTAGGCACCCAAAACCTCTGACGAATTTCGTTCATAATTGTATGGTCACCTTGATGACGAAAATGACGATGAAATTTGCGTATAAGCAGCTTAGACTCATTGTTGTCTTTTGGCATAATAATCGGCTACCTGATGGTGAACAGTATCGTCATCGCACCATCGATTCAACCTTTGCTTCATCGACGTATGGCATGAAGCTGATGTTGGGCAAATTCTTTTGAAGTTTGGCTTTTCCATTTTGTACTAGACGGTATATAACGCGGTATATGCGCTACTTAGTTCGGCTGCGGGTATTCGCATTTTTTTGCAGGCTTGCGATGGCATAAGGCAATAGCGGGTTCTACCCAGACCATGGTTCGTTGCAACTTCAAAACCTTGGAAAATCTATTATAGTTGAAAACAATATCTTTTGTCTATTTCATCAACAACACATGCCTTGGACGTAGTTTTCTTGGGATTCACGACTCAGGATGTCTTGTAGTGTCTTCGGCTACAGTGTTTCTTTTAGATTAAGGCAAGGTGGTCCTCCTATCCAAGCATTATTTAGGTATTTCGAAGTAAGATGGGTAGCACGCTCCGGTACATTCATCAGCTGAGTTCAGTCTGGACGGAAGCCAACGCCTTTTAATAATGCCACGAACTTCTTATGACTTCTTATGATTCGCAAATAAAATGCTATGATAGCCAAAAATAGAGTTGCAAAGTCTAATTCCAAAGACGGCAGGTGGAAATTGGAATCTCGCCTTGCAATATACAAATTACAGGCAAACGTTTTCGACGAGCTGGATACGAAGATAGGCAACTTTACTAAAGGCTTCTTCGCTGACGTCAATAATAGTATGGAGTCCAATGGGGATAGGAGTCTTTAAGTTGTAATTCTGGCATCAGGGAACTTTCCGTTGCATTAAGGCTGGTAACTTTGGCAACCTCTTTCACCGAATAAAGACTTTTTCGGGAATTGGACCATCACAGTTAATACCAGAACGCCAGATATATTTCATTAGCAACTTTTAATAAATAGCATAGTTAGGAATCATGCCAAAAACATTGAATACCGATATTCCTATACTAAGGAATTCCCTTTTTGTTGGACATCTGTCGTTCATTATAATTGCTTGGGCGAAATGGACTAAGTTGATTCGAAAAATTAAAACGTCTTCTGCACTATTACAATACATCCCAAGGACGTTTTCAGTTTCTGTAGCCGACTCCATACTCACTTCCACCATATCCAATGACTTTCCATCCTCAGCTGAGTCCCTAATACTACGTAACAGTTCATCTGAATTTGATATAAAGTTGTGAAGCTAAAACCCTGCTTTACGATGAATTGTAACGACATCCCTGGTGACACAGGGACGATTTTTCTTTACAGAGGTAAGGTTTATTGAGTAGCAGTCTCACATTGCCACCTTCACAATATGCGAACATGTAGCGTCCCGTGAACGTGAACGTCGACATTATGCTTACTTACAACACGAATAGCTTCGACTGCTCTCGAACTGTCATTATACCACCTTGATCAAAAAGTTTAGAATTTATTCAGAAAATTAATAATACAAGTTTATTCATCTAAATCTATATTGTCTCCTTCAAAGTAATCCCCATCGACTGCAACACACTTATGCCAGCGCTTGGTCCAATCTTCGAAACATTTTTTATATTCGGTTTTCGGTATGTCCATCAGTGCTTCCTGCGATTTTTCCATTACTTCCTCTCGGCTGCTGAAGCGCGTTCCCCGTAGTGGTTTTTTTTTAACTCGTTCAATCGAGTCACATGGAAGAAGTCACATGGAGCCAAATCAGGTGAATTCGGTGGCTGTTGGATAGTATTTGTTGCATTTTTCGTCAAATTACGAATAATGATGGCACTGTGCGACGGTGCGTTATCATGGTGCAAAATCCACGAGTTTTCTGCCCACAATTGTGGTCTCTTTCGGCGAATTGATTCACGTAAACGTGCAAAAGTGGATACATGGAGTTATACAACATTTTGGAAGAATTAACACTTATGTTAATTATTATTTGTTAATTTTTTTTGTAATAATTTTTTAAATAATAATAAGAAAACTGGATTTTAAACTCTTAAAATACTTGATTCAGAAGAAAATGTTTTATTCGTTAAAAATTATGAAATGACCAATTATGTATCCTCCTCTACCGCGAGCATCGAACTTATCGAGTTGTAGAGGCTGAGTATGGTCAATGAATCTCGAGATGAAATTCTCCAGATGAGTCCTGAAACCAAAGGATGCTCCCCCCTCCCCAACTCCAAAGCACTACCTTCTTTCCCTGGGCTGGATCAGGGTGTCATACCACACGTGCTTAAGATCAACCTGGCTGAGGGCCTAGCATCTCCAAAAATAGCTCAGCCGCGAACGGAGTATCCAGATACCTGGCGACCTCCGGATTAGCTAGCCTTATCTGTATACAGCGGATCTCTGCACAGATGGGCACCCCTTTCTCCGCTACTCGTGGGACCATTTATGGATAAAACATCTAAAACAAAATCCGAGGCCGGTACTCCTTTAATACCGGGCGGTATAACGGTAACTACACCGACTACCAGCAAGGCTCCTGCATTGTTGAGGGGAGGCAAAACTGTGATAGGCCATGGTGCACCATCCTCTAAAGGCAAACGCAAAGAGCCTAACAATAAAAATTCAGGGAGTGTTAGGACTGTGGCAAGCCATGGTCCTATCACCTCCTCCACCCTTAGCAACAGCAAGCTTATGGCAGGCCACGGACTTGTTGCTGCTACCAAACCTCCTCCCTCCAAGGAGGAATCTGGAGCTCAGCCGCATCGGCAAGCCCCATCTAAGGCGCTCTATCTAAGACGCCGAAATGCTTCACGCATTATCAAAACCTTCGGATCCATTCCGGAGGTTGAGAGAAGTGCGGATATAAAGAGCAAGTTTGAGTGGGCTAAAAACATCCTAAAAGATGGATTACCAACTGCTTCCATTGCTCCCAAAATGCCAAAAGACTCCTCTAAGCGCCAGAGATCGTTGGAGGAAACCGTGCCGGTTTCCAAACGGCCCAAAACACATAGTTCCAAAACCCCTGGGCCATCCAACAGCACATCTCTGAGGGCTTTTAATGAAGTCCTAATGGACGCATTGGTGATCGCGGTGTTCGATAGGAACGATACCGACGGTTCCATTACACCGCAACGGTGGCAGCTGATCAAGCTAAAGCTTTCGAGAAACTTTTTGGCCATCACGCGGGAAAACCCCGGACCACCTCCTATCACAAGCGACGCTGGCTGGCACCAAGGCCATGTCAAGCTCATCGCATGTTCCAACCAGAAATCTCTTGATCTCTTCACCAAGGCCATAGGTGGATTAGGAGAGATTTAGCCAGGTGCAAAACTCGAGGTCGTGTCTAAGGAAGACATTCGTAGCAGACCTCGAACTCGTACCTGGATCCCAGCCGAACCCTCCTCTTCAGAAAGTATTCTGGAAATCATCCGGCTCAGTAACCCGGCTCTTCCGGCTCATGATTGGAAAGTCGCGAAACTGGAGGAACTAAGAGGATCTTACAGATGCGCTTTAATCGTGATCAATAAAGAATCCCTTAATCCTCTGGCGCAGACGAAAGGCATGATTCGGCTCGGATTCAAGTCCATACATTTAAGGGTATACAAAAAGGGTATCAGAGATAGAAGATGAGCTTTTGGGCACATTTTAAGAATCGTCGGGCCTCAACTATACTGTGGTGGAGGCGACTCTGGAAAACTTTAGCAATGATACAGTTTCTCCAGATTAATCTCCACCACTCAAAAAAGGCTTCGGCCGCACTCATTCTGCGTCTTTCTAAGAACGCAGAAGACATAATCCTAATCCGGGAACCATGGATTGTTGAAGGCGTGGTTCGTGGACTCAGGACACCCGCATACGCTCCGCTCTATACAAGAGACAAAGGTAAGATTAGAACTTGTATATTAGTGAAACGTAGTCTTAATGTATTTCTACTTCCCAACCTCAGCGACCACGACTTAACCGTTGCCAGACTACAGACTGCCAAAGTCTCCTACTGGCTGTCATCGGCTTACCTTGGCCACGACCATGTGGACCCTCTCCCTGGTGATAACCTAGAAAGGGTGGTACTGAAAGCTGGAAGGCAAAAAACTGGCCTCATAATTGGATGCGATGCTAACGCACATCACACGGTATGCGGCAGTACCGACATCAATGATAGAGGTGAGTCACTTTTAGACTATATTTTAAGTACTAACCTCTTAATGTGCAATATTGGCAATGAGCCCACTTTTATAACTAGAAACCGATAAGAAGTGCTAGATATTACTCTTCTCTCCGACAGCATCACTCAAAGGCTAACGAACTGGATGACATCGTCTGAACACTCCTTTTCAGACCACAGATACATCCAATTCAGTCGAAGCGATGCTCCACCCAGCAAACCAGCTTTCCGGAATTACCGGAAAACTGATTGGCCAAAATACAGAGGAATACTCTCAGAAACGCTATCCTCTGAACTGTCAAGTCCCCCGCGTGACACCAATGAGCTTGACATGAAAGTCAAACAATTTACTCTGGCTCTCAATCAGGCTATGGCCGCTTCCTGTCCTCTTATTCAACCAAGAGGCAAGAAAAGCCATATTGGTGGACATCGGCACTGGGACTGCTCAGAAACTCCTGTAGAAAACTTTTGAACGCAGGAAAAATCACAAGAAAAGTGACTGACTGGGACTCATATAAAGAATCCCTCAAATTATACAAAAAAGAATTGAGGAACGCAAAGCGACGATCCAGGAGGTCATTCTGTGACAAAATCACAAAAAACCTCTGAGGCATAGCGGCTAAGAAAAATCCTCTCTATAAATCCTAGGATGCCTAGCTGTTTGAAAAAAACCGATGGCTCTTGGACAACCTCAAGTGATGAATCACGCAACCTGCTTCTGGGCACTCACTTTCCAGGTAGCTTCCAACTCGCGGCCAGTAGCAACCCAAACAGGCCTACTGCAACCGTGACCAAAATTCATGGTCTGATTACGAGAGACAAACTTCTCTGGGCGCTGCATAGCTTCAAACCATACAATTCTGCTTGTCCGGACGGTATAATACCTGCCGAGTTACAGAGGTCCTGAGATATTATTCTACCTGTGTTTGAGACTCACTCAACAAAACCACACATCAAACAATTTAAAAGTACCAGACATAAAAAAAACCTTTTGTTTAAACATATACACACATTCAATCTCACTTTTTCTTATTGTTTACGTACATACTTACATAAATGCACACATTTTATTTTTTTTCTTAATTGTGTAATGGTAAAAGTGGTCTACGATGTGGTGTAGTTAATAACACACACTCAATTGTGCAGGAAATCTGCATGAGTGGGCGAGAGTACGCATGCAGGTTCGACGAATCGATCTTACATGCACTCGTCCACTTGGATCGTAACTTTGACACGGGCAACATCGCATCTTGGACCACTATCAATAAGTATAATCCATAAAATTATTATTAAATATATTGTACATACTCTTTAACCTAAACGAATTTTTAATATCTCATATAGCATAAAATTGGTCCTTCTTTAGCCGAATTGATTTTTGAATCAGACAATCTTCATGGTGATATATAGTACATATTTGATAGATACTACTATTTGCAAATTGTGAAAACCTCGTGGTGCGATTTTTCGGTGTTATCGTATGGAGAAAATATTTTTTTTTTCCTTTTTTAATCATCTGATCGAATTGCCGCAGGTCATTATGGCCATTAATCGCACATATATCTGAACTTTTTGCGGGTTTCTAAAATGAATGCTTTAAAGTTGAAACGTGGAAATGCAAAGGCGTGCTTAACACGTGCTGTAGAGTTTGTCGCATCTATAGAAACTTCTACTACGGTCGAAATGTTGGAAATTCGTTTGAATAGAGTTGTTGAAGCGTGGGGTGAATTCTCTTCACTTCATTATGAATGTCTCAAACACGTGGAAATGAGTGAGCTCCAAGAATTCACGAAAGACTTTGCTGACTACGAAAATAAGTACTTTGTGGCTCATTCAGGCTTGAAAAAAGCAATTCGCGATAAGAAAAAGGCAGATAATTCAATCGATGAGGAATCGGGGCTTCATAATTTATCAGATCAGGCGGAGAATTCTTCCAAAAAATTAGATTCTTTAGCGAACACGTGTTCTAGAATCAACTTGCCCGCAATTGTGATTCCTCCATTTTCCGGCTGCTACAAGGACTGCCCGTCCTTTCGCGACTTATTCATGGGCTCGGTGGATAATAAACCTCACTTAACATCTACCCAAAAGTTTCATTATCTGAAATCATTCTTGCGTGATGATGCAGCCAACCTCGTGAAACATATACCTATTTCGGATGCAAATTATATCGAAGCTTGGGAACGTCTCGAAAGGCGGTACGATCGGGTAAATCTGATAGTACAATCGTTCGTACAAACATTCTTAGGACTTCCGTCAATAAGCGTTTCAAACGTTCAAGCGCTTAGAAAAATTACAGACGGTGCAGACGAAGTAATTCGCGGTCTAAGTGCTCTCGGTAAAAATAATCGCGATCCGTGGCTAATATATCTCCTGCTTAGCAAAGTCGATGCTGAGACAAAGCACGCGTGGGCAGAACAAATGGGCTCTCGCGACGATAACAAGATAACCGATTTAGTGGAATTCCTCGAACACAGGTGTGATGCCCTTGAATCTTGTCAGTCGCTTAACCGGACAACCACAACGCGGTCAAAACCATCAAACCAAATTCGAGCTCACTTGGTCAAAAGCGCTACAGACAATATTTCGCAGTGCCCAATGTGCAAACGTGACCACAATTTACCTCAGTGCCCACAATTCCTTGAAAAGGACATTCTAACGCGTAGAACATTAACGAACACTTTCTCGATATGTTTCAATTGCCTAAGACCCGGTCATTCTTCAAACAAATGTCGGTCGCCGTTCCGTTGCCGCGTATGCAAAGGTCGCCATCATTCTCTTGTACATCACGATGATCCAAGTGCTTCGTTAGTTGACACACCCTTCAACAATCCTTCCGTTTCATCTTTTTCGAATCAGCCGCACTCGCCTGTAACCACATCCACTTCTCATTCAAGTGTTCCATTGGTTAATAGCCACTCGCTTGAGTTTAGTTTTCGAAAGCAAACTCTTTTGCCAAACATTTTAGCTAAACTTCAAGACAATCGGGGACAACTTGTGAATTGCCGCGTTCTGCTGGATACGAGGTCACAATCGTCGTTCGTTACCGAATCGTTTGTTCAAAGACTTGGATTTCAACGGACACATGCGCAAATTCCTATCGTAGGATTATCTTCTCAAGCTGCAGGATATACTAAGGGATGTGTAAAAATCACTCTTGTTTCTCGTTTCAATTCAACACGGCTACCGGTCGATGCATTCGTGTTAAGTAAATTGACGTCGAATTTACCCTCAAGATCTTTTGATGCATCTGCTTTGGCACATTTTCGGAAGTTGGATCTTGCTGATCCTGACTTTAATACATCAAGCACTATTGACATCCTTCTCGGTGCGGACAAGGTCTGGCACATTTTAAAACCAGATCAAATTTGTGAACCGCAGGGTTCTCCAATAGCTCAAAATACGACTTTCGGATGGGTGATCACTGGTGAACTTTTCTATACAAAGTATATTAACAACCCCGAAGTTAAACAATCTTCATTTCATTCAGCATTAGACGTAGATGCCCTTCTGCAACGGTTTTGGGAGCTGGAGGATGTTCCTTTGCTCAACACTCGTAACATCTATAACGATCCAGCTGAAGAACAATTCAGATCAACTTTTTCTCGTGCTCCTGATGGGAAGTATATCGTATCCCTTCTATTTAAGACTCCTTTCCCAACTTTCGGAGATACGCTTCAATCCGCTGTTTCGCGTTTGCGGGCAATGGAACGTCGTTTCCAAACTAACCAAGAACTTTATCGTCAGTACTGCAAATTTATGGAAGAATACCTCGAGCTTGGCCATATGGAACTTATACCATGCGAAGATATGGCTAGCAGCTCTTCCCGACAATTCTACCTACCCCATCCCGCGGTATTTAAGCCAGAAAGTTCGTCAACAAAGCTTCGCGTGGTGTTCGATGGATCGGTAAAAGACTCACTCGGACAATCATTAAATAACCATCTCCTAATCGGTCCGCCTATACAGCGTGATCTTATTGGTGTTTGCCTTCGCTTTAGACAATATCGCTTAGTTTTTACTGCCGACATAGTTAAAATGTTCCGTCAGATTTGGGTTCGCGATATTGAATCGGATTACCAGCGAATCGTTTGGCGTCAAAACCCTAAGGAACAAATGCAACACTATCGCCTAAAGACCGTAACGTATGGTACCGCGTCAGCTCCGTTTTTGTCGGTTCGTGTATTGCAGCAGATTGCCGAAGACTACAGATCAAAATATCCATCTGCAGCTAGCATATTGCTTAACGATGTCTACGTCGACGACATTATGACGGGTTCGAACACCGTTGAGTCACTGCTCAGTTTACAGTCTGAGTTAGTCGCACTTCTATCAGAAGCCAGTCTTCGTCTTCGAAAATGGAGCACCAACTGTTGGGCTCTACTGGCAAATCAATCTCCGGAAGATTGTGAATATTCGTTTGTTGATCCTGAACGCTCAAATTCTCTAGTTAAAGTTTTAGGAATGTTTTGGAATCCGTCTTCTGACGTATTTTCATTCAGCTTAAATTTAACTAAATGCTGTAGCTTGGTAACAAGAAGACATTTACTATCGGAAATATCAAGGATTTTCGATCCGCTCGGATTTCTTGCTCCGTCGGTTGTTTTATTTAAAATCTTGTTCCAGAAACTTTGGTGTTCGGAACTAAAACTAGGCTGGGACGACCCATTGCCTCCAGAACTTAGTGAGAAATGGATTAGCTACCGCGAGCAACTACCATATTTTAAACAAGTGCGCGTTCCTCGGAATATATTTTCATCTGAACAAATTGTGGAACTTCATGGCTTCTCAGATGCATCTTCTATTGCTTATGCCGCCGTAGTATATGCACGTTCGAAATCTCTCGCTGGTGATATAACTATAGCAATCGTTATGGCGAAAACAAAGGTTGCTCCCCTTAAACCCGTTTCTATCCCTCGCCTTGAACTGTGCGGTGCATTGTTATTAACTCGGTTGTTAAATATCGTAAAATCGTCGGTTAATCTAAAAATTCAGAGGACATTCGCCTGGTGCGACTCCGAAGTAGTGCTGCATTGGCTTTCATCACCTCCTCAACGCTGGACAACTTTCGTAGCCAATCGCACTGCCACCATTTTGGAACATATGCCAAGACACTCTTGGCGATATGTGCCGTCGAACTCAAATCCTGCGGACTGTGCTTCGCGGGGAGTCACTCCAGCAAATCTGTCAAATCACTGTCTTTTGTGGACAGGCCCATCCTGGTTGTCGCTCTCAGAGGAACACTGGCCAGAGTCACGGTTGTCGCCAAATCTTCCTGAATGCGAATCAGTCACAAAGGAAGAAAAAGCAAGTTCAAGACATGTATTGATCACAACCTTAAGCAGCCATATCTTTGAAGACTTAATTGCAAAAATATCGTCATGGACTCGTTTACTTCGAATCATTGCGTACTGTTTCCGTGTCGTACTTAACTGCCAACCAGCAAAATATCCACGAGCCATTAATACATTAACCTTCTCCGATATCTCCAAAGCTAAAATATCCCTTTTAAAATGTATTCAACTCAAATTCTTCGAAAATGAGATTCACCACCTGCAAAATAAAAACGAACTTCCTTGTAAGTCAAAACTTTTACGATTCTCTGCTTTTTTGGACAACGATGGACTTATTCGTGTGGGTGGTCGCATCAAAAATTCAAGTGTATCCTTCAATATAAAACATCCTATAATAATTCCAAAATATAACTTACTTTCATCTCTTATTATCACAGATATTCATCATCGTTACATGCACTGCGGAATATCAGAAACGTTTGCTTTCGTCCGTCAGCAATATTGGATAATGGGCAGCCGAAACACCATTAGGAGAATCATTCACAAGTGTAAGACTTGCTTTATGCAGCGCAAGCTTACCAGCACGCAACTCATGGGGAACCTGCCTTCTGTTCGTATTGAACCAACCCGTCCATTCACAAATACCGGTTGCGACTATGCAGTTCCATTGACGATTAAGCTATCCCGTTGTCGCAAACCGAAGTTGTCGAAAGCCTACATCGACTTGTTCGTGTGCATGGCAACAAAAGCAATCCATCTGGAGCTTGTAACTGATCTCACCACAGATGCTTTTCTCGCAGCCTTAAGAAGATTCGTTTCACGCCACGGCAAGTGCACCAACATATACAGTGACAACGGGACAACTTTTCATGGAGCTCGTCGGTGTCTCACGGAAATGCATCAATTCGTTTCAGCTCAAACTCATAATGACATTATCTCTACTGTGCTTGCCAATGATGGGATTACTTGGCACTTCATTCCTCCTTCCGCACCCCATTTTGGCGGTCTATGGGAGGCTGGCGTCAAGTCAGTGAAACAGCATTTGCGTCGTGTTGTTGGAGCCTCAGTTCTCACATTTGAGGAGTTGTATACTGTCCTAACCCAAGTAGAAGCCATCCTTAATTCTCGTCCTCTTTGTTTTATGTCCGATTTCGATTTAAATCCGCTAACCCCCGCAAATTTTCTTGTAGGTGAGCCGCTAACCGCTGTTCCGGAACCCAGCCACCTAGATGCTCCAGTAAGCCGTTTGTCTCATTGGAACCATATCCAAGGTATGGTGCAAGGTTTTTGGAAGCGATGGCATTCAGAGTATCTTACAAGTTTACAAGAGCGACCCAAATGGCAAAGAACTAGTACCAAAATCAAGGAGGGAGATTTAGTCGTCATCAAGGAACCATGCCTTCCCCCAACCAAGTGGGTATTGGGTAGAATTGTATCCGTTGCCCCCGGAACAGAGCAACATGTTCGAGTGGCCACTGTGAGAATAGCAGCAGGATCATTTGTTCGGCCTATTACCAAATTGGCAGTATTACCGGTGTCCTGAAACTTGTTCCAGGGGGGCCGGGATGTTTGAGACTCACTCAACAAAACCACACATCAAACAATTTAAAAGTACCAGACATAAAAAAACCTTTTGTTTAAACATATACACACATTCAATCTCACTTTTTCTTATTGTTTACGTACATACTTACATAAATGCACACATTTTATTTTTTTTCTTAATTGTGTAATGGTAAAAGTGGTCTACGATGTGGTGTAGTTAATATTTTTTTTTGTCTCTTCGAACCAACACACTATCAATAAGTATAATCCATAAAATTATTATTAAATATATTGTACATACTCTTTAACCTAAACGAATTTTTAATATCTCATATAACAACCAGTGTTAGAATTTTTTATGAGGAGCTGTGTAGAACTTATCCACATTCCACTGTTATAGAGAGAAGTATTCATTCCCAAAGCCGGAAAATGTTCTCATGTTGTCCCAAAGGAACTCATACCTATAAGTCTATCATCTTTCCTTCTGAAAACTATAGAACGACTGATTGATATCGATATTCGAGCTAAAGTTGATCCAACAACTTCTGTCTACTACTCAACATGCCTTCTGTAAAGGAAAGTCGGTGGAAATGGCTTTGCACTCTCTGACTAGCCGCATCGAACGATCACTACAATATAAGGAATACACAATGGTAGTTTTCCTAGCATGCCCCCTATGGCTTTAACAACGTCAACACATCCGCAATCACAACTGCGCTGTCAACTCTGCAGGTAGTCGATTCACTTATGGATCGGTCTAATGCTAAAAAGCAGGATAATCAACTCCAAACTGGTTGAGACTTCTGCTAAAAGATATGTCAGCAGAGGTACGCCGCAAGGCGATGTCCTCTCTCCCCTTCTCTGGAACTTAGTAGTTAACGAACTACCGATATACCTGGAAGCGGGTGGTAGCAGAGTGATTGCCTATACGGATGATGCCATAGCCGTCTCATTCAAGAAAGAGTCAATAAAGCTACAATAGCTTTATTCTCTTGTAAAAAAGCCATTGGGAACAAATGGGGCCTTCAACCTCGCAAGACTAAAGCTGGATGCCAATAAAAGAACAGACCTTAGGTGGACTGCTGGGCAAACATGTCTAGCGACCAAATAGATCTGGCCAAGGCTGGATCTGAGTCGCTCTAAGTGTCTGATCTTTTTAGATAATAAACATCTCAGCGCCATAATAGGTGTTATTACTGGACACTGCCTCATAGGCAAGCACGCAAGAAGGCTTGGCGCTTTTACAAATGATATCTGTAGAAGCTGCATGGACGAGGAAGAGGAGGAGACAATCCTCCACCTACTCTGCACATGCCCGGCTCTCTCTTAGATGAAGCTTTTTTCTACAACGACCTAAACGATATAGAAAACATAGGCGTTAACAGTCTCCTACACTGTATTATAAGCTCAAACTGGTTACATTAGTAAGAGGATCATAGATTCATGTGGCATCACAATGACCCAAGTGGGTTGGTATTTCCAACAGCCACTCTTACCTAAACTTAGCTAATTATGTATCCAGTTTTGCTCGCATACAGTGTTTTTAAAAGCCAGAAAAAGCAGAAGAATTTACAAATCACAAAACAAAACCAAATAGGTAAAAAGAAATGTCATTTCGCGGTGCTGCCAAACTAATGTATTGAAATTGCTTATCCTGGATAGACGTTTTATTGGCAAGTACTTTTTTAAGCCTATATAGAATACCAAAAACACACACCTATTGTGTGAAGGTGTAAAACTCTTCGTCAACTGATTTGCCTCAACCAGTGTGGTTTCAGGGCAGGAAAATGAAATGGCTGTAATAAATTAAGACACGAGGCGTTTTCCTTGACTGTACTTTTATTACTGTATTAGATCTTAGGCACTAACTTAACATGAGACATAATACATAATGCACTATAGGTGTTTAGTGTATTAGGAGAGAGGGGGTTTTGTTATGCATACCTTGATGTACTGGAAGCCATACAGGGTGACTCTGAAGTATGACACAAATCTCTTACACCTCCCTCCTAAGTTCACAAAAGTATTTTCGTTATTTATTTGTTTATTTGTGTATTTTATATGTTATTTATAATTCATACTTCGTTTATTTTTATATGTATAACTTGTTCAATTTAATTCATTTTATTAGCTATAATTAACTTAAACTTAATTTTTATTACAATCAGTGATTGACTGAAAACGTGGTCTAGGTCTAAGGAGATAGGGTGATCGTTTTAAAACTTGTTGTTGTTTATTAACTTTGGCATCATTAGTATCATTGGAAACACCAGGAAAAACGGGCACTGTACCATAATCAAACGGAGAACATTTTAAGATTCTAGTAGTTCGACGAAATATTCCTCCTGTTCTTCGTTTCACTAAATAGGATCTAGGTGTCCTCAGTTTTTGAATAATTTTTCCCTCAACCCAATTATCTTTCTCTCTAACCAACACATCTTGTCCCTCACTGAATTTACCGTTTTGTTTTACACGTTTATCATAATATTTCCCATTTTTTGCATTTTGGTTTTTAATTTTGTTTGGTACCATAAGAATGACCTTGGGCTTAAGCAAATTGTCGGATACAGGCATATGGGTTGGCGTTACTCGAGACAATAAAAGCTGTGAGGGCGATGCATTCATACCCTTCACCGGACTATTTCGGTATTTCAACAACGCTAAATTGAAATCTGTGCTACTATCACCACACTTCTTCAACATGTTTTTTGCAATCTTGACACCTTTTTCAGCATAAGTTCTGCTTTGTGGATAATTAGGTGAGCAAAATATTATGTTGAATTCGTACTCACTGCTAAACTTTTTAAACTTATAGCTGTTAAAAGGTACATTATCAGATATGAAGTCCTTTGGTATGCCATGAGAGGCAAATATTGGCTTGAGTACCGAAATTACTTGACACGCCGATTTTTTTTTAAGCTTCAGAATCTCAATTCATTTTGTGTACGAGTCCACAACTACTAAGTATTCTTTTCCAACAAAAGAAGCGATATCAGAAAAAACCCTTTCAAATGGGAAGCTAGGTGTCTTATAATGAAGGAGAGGCTCTCTTTGAGAAGCACTGGAATATTTTTGACATACTTTGCATTGGGAGTTTTCTATGTCATTGTTAATACAAACCCAACAAAAGAGCATTCGAGCCCTATTTTTCATTTTCTCGCTTCCTGAAAACGAAACATGCAACCACTGTAATACTTCTTTTTGTAGAGATTTGGGAACCATAACCTTCTCATCTAACAAAACTAAATTGTCCTCACAATAAATCTCATTTTTAAATTTACTCTGTTGCGGTAAATTTTCCCGCAACAAGGTTGGCTCTCTTTTCCCTTATAAGTCCCTTCGGTCCCTCTTTTCGTTGAGTGGGAACACCGAGCTCTGGCGGAGGTGGAGGGCAGCCATGGTCCCATCAGCCAGTGGCCCACCAATCACAGACCTCGGAAAACAACCCACATAGGTTCACGGGAAGAACCCCAGGGTGCGACAGGAGGTCCACCAGGAACACCGTTGTCGGAGCCCATAGATAGACGGGAGACTCGCAACGGGCAGCATCAGACAGGACGTCTGAAAGTCGCCGAAGGGTGGGGACGGACGGTCCTTTCAATCCAGACACCCCAACACGATGATGACGGGTGGGGAAGACGATCCCTGGAACAAACACCCCAACGAAAGCCAACAACATGAGGCTTAAGGAACACCCCATATTGCTACCGATGGGGGTGTGGATGCAGGCATCACATCACACAACCGATGTGGATGCAGCTAGCTGGAGCTAGCACCAAACCAAGTGATCGATGGGTGAAGAGACGACGATCTCTTTTATAGCAACACCCCAACGAGGGAGCAACAAAGGAGCAACAGTGGTGTGCAGGCGGACGGCCAGTATAATCGGGCACACCCCAACGACGCACCAGCTTTAAAAGTTAGGTTCGATGGGTGAAGGGATGACGACCCCTTTTTAAGCCAGCACCCCACCGATGGAGCACCGAAGGAGCAGCAGAGGCGTGTAGGCGGACGGCCAAGTAATAAGACCGCCTCCACCGAGGGAACAAGAAAACAGAAATACAAAACCCAAAGAACACCAACCAACAACAACCAGCAAACACACAACAAATAACGACTAACAATGGCAAAAGAAAACAAAAAGTACAAACTGGCAGAGTGGCCAGAGGGCAGAAGGCCCAATGACAAAAAAATAAATAAATAATTGTAAGGAGTGACACGCTATTTGTCAGTCCCCACCACCTCCCAAATCTGAACGCCGATCCACCGGAGTAGTTAGGGACCCGCGGTTAAAAATATGAAAAGTATTTTCACATGCACTATACTTTTCTTTTGTGAGGGGCGGCGATCCAACGGATGGTTGGATCGAGATACAATCCCTTCTGGATTGTATCTATATTCTTTTCCTTTCGTCCCGACACTCCAGCTACAATTCCGTCGCATTTCCTTTCTCCTTCGCGATCGTTTAATTTTAACAAAAATTTTATTAGTGTAATCCGATGGGGGAAAAATGCCCGGGTATCAGAAATGGAAGAAACTCTGCTTTTCGCAGTTTTTTTTTTTGTAGAACCTAAGAGTAGGCAATAGCTAGGATCCACAGCTTCCACAAACTCGCTCAGTGGAGTTCCCAGTCATTACTGGAAGTGGGAGCGAACTCCGAGACTGAGGAGTTGAGTATGAATGTGCAAAAAGGAATGTGTGAGAGGCCTAGTCGGACACGGTGGCACACACTAGCAAAGCTTGCTAGTGTGGTAGCTAGAAATCCCGTCGTTGGGTCCACTACGGCTGAATGGATGTGAGAGAGAATGTGCGTGTGAATGTGTGTGTGTCTGGCGGGAGCTGTGGATCCTAGAAGATCTGGGAGACACTTTGGTTACGACCAGCACTTAGTGAGGGTCAGGTCCAGCGTTTAAAAAAAAAAAAAAAAAAAAAAAAATATAAAAAAAAAAATAAAAATTAAATTTTGGCATTGCGAGAAGCAATTTTTTTTCTTTTCAAGTAATGTAGAGTAGAGTAGAGTAGATTCTTTTTTAACGTCGCGAGTTCTGCTTGAACAAAAAAAAATAAAAAAAAATAAAAGGATCGTGAAACCGGAGCAAAAGGGAAAGGAGGAAGGAAAGAAAGGATCGTGGACAGGAGTAGCGAGACGGAAGATCGTGCCAGAAAGAGGCATAGGCCGCTAGGATATACAAGATAAGTATAGTGTAGTGAAGTGCCAGTGTAGCAAAAAAAAAAAAAAAAAAAGATTTTTAAGTCGTTTTGTTTTGGAAAATCGAGACTCCGGTGGGCCGCGCGTGCGTAAAATTCCCGAGAAAAGACGGGACACGCGACCCGTTAGATAGCGGTTTTTCCTAGTTCGGGATTGTGAAAATAGCGGGTCACTCCACCGACGAGTGTACCGCTACTTAAAGAATAAATAAATCGTCGAGCCCCAACGGGGAATTTATAACGTAGTGGAAAAAAAAACTGTTTTTATTTTTTTTCTCATTTTTTTTTTCTGTTCCTTTTTTTTCTTCGGGGAATTTTTTTTCTTCGTTTCCTTTTTTTGAAAGGTTTCGTGATTCCTGGTGGAAAAATCACGTGGCGCCCATTTTTTTTTATTTCGCCCAGGTTTAGCGGCCGTTAACGCGCTACCTGGTAGAACCCACAGCTGGGATAGCGGGATCCCAGAGAACTTGTTATCGTTTGGTTCGGGGCATCGCCGTATATAGGTGCCGGGAATCGAACATAACAACTCATGTATTTAAGGTAAGGCGAAAGATTGTTTTTTATCTTCATCATCAATAGCAGCTTTTTTAAAGTTATTCCTTTTTCGTTTGACATATTAATTTCATGCACACAACCCTCTAAATTTATTTCTTCACTTTTGTCGTAAATATCATTTCCATACCTCGACATAAGATCTGCAAGGAGAAGATATTTGCCAGGAATATAACAAAGCGTTAGTTTATACCTTTCCAGCTTAAGTCCCATTCTCTGAAGCCTCATAAAAGGAATTTTATTTATGCTTTTGTTGGATAAGGGAACTAGTGCTTTATGATCGTTCTCGACCACAATCAATCAGATCGATATTTTGCAAAGAGGTGGCATTAACGAGTATGCTCTTTATTTGGCATATGCATTCAGAGTGTTTTTGAAGCCAATTGAATATCACATTCTTTCGTGGTAACTCACGCAGGGGTTTGGTCTCTTTTGCTAGATTAGGCAAGAAATCTCTCAAATAGTTGATCATACCTAGTATTTTCTGCAACCCTACTTTGGAGTCTGGGTTTTCAATTTCGCAATTGATTCCACTCTTGTCTCATCAACTGATAAACCACTATTTGACAAAACAAAACACATATACTTGACCTTTGTGGCTCTAAATTGCAATTTTTCTTTGTTAAATTTAACATTATTACAAAGAGCAGCTTCGGTCACCTTATCCATAATGACATCATGCTCTTCGTCCGTTCTTGCAAAGATGAGAATGTCATCAAAGTATACAAAGACACCGTCTATGTTACCAAAAATACGAAAAGTGTACCTCTGAAAGATCATTGGGGCTGGCCTCAGTCCGAAAGGCACCCTCAAATATCTGTACATCCCATGTGGTGTACTAAATGTACAAATAAAACTGGATTCGTTATCCAATTGAACATGGAAAAAACCATCCTTTAAATCAAGCACAGAAACCACCATCATGCCGGCTAACTGTGCTCTGAGTTCTTCCAAAGTCGGGATGACGACTTCTTTCTGATCGAGGATCCGCAGGAGAAGGTTGAGACTATAGGGGCGACTTTCCAGGAAGTATACAAGGCCATTGATATCATTGGCCCTAATTATGACCTGGACAATCGCGTCTTGGTGGACAAGTGCTACATTCGAAATGAAATAGAGAATTGGCGATCCAACGGCTCTGGTTTCACCCGGTTCAGCGGCGAAAATATGGCAAATAATGTCATTGCCAGAGAGGGTGACCTACCCCCGTTCATTTCGAAGGAAGAACTCCGTGAGATCTTCGACACAATCAGAGCTAAGAAATCAGTGTGGACCGACGGTATTCCGAACATCGTGCTTCGACATCTTCCTCTAGAAGCGGTGGACATCTACACCAGCCTGTTTAATAATGCAATGAATAATGCACATTATCCAGCGCATTGGAAAACGGCGGTGGTTCAACCTATCCCCAAAAAGGGAAAGGATATATCCAATTCGGCGAATCTCCGGTCGATAAGTCTCCTTCCGAATATCAGTAAGTCCTAGTCCTCAACCTGACTGGTGGGTTGAGGACAAACATATAATTCCGAATAATCAATTCGGTTTTAAAGTGGGACATGATATCTCACATGCCGCGTCTAAACTGGTGTCCGATATTCAATACAATAAAGGGAAAAACAATGTACTTGTGCCTGCCTTGTTGGCTTCGACACCGTATGGTTAGAGGGTCTTTTCTATAAGCTGACTAGACTGGGGATCAGTAAACCACTCTTGTACATTCTTTATAATATGCTAACTAACAGACAGTTCATCGTGAAGAATGGTGATGTGACTTCTGTTGGAATATTTCAAATTAAAAATGGTCTTAAGCAAGGCGCGGTCTATTCGCCGATTCTATTCAACATTTTTACAAGGGACTTGATAGGTTCACTTCCCCATACTATTGCGTACGCAGACGATTTGATAGCGTACAGAACAGGTCAAAAAATCGAGGTCATTAATACTCTCTTGCAGCGTGACTTCGATAAGATACGACGATTTTGCGATGACTGGAAGTTGAAAATCAACTTTCAGAAGTCGGAAACCATTCTCTTTAGCACGCCGTTGTCTGGAGCCTCTAGGTATACCAGAAAAAATTGGCGAAAGTTCTCTATCATTGGACAACGCGGACAGCCTCTTGCTTGTCGAAATGTAGTCAGATACCTTAGAATCTGGCTAGATCAGTTTCTGTATTTTGGCAAAAAATGTAGATGCTGCTCTGGCCAGAGCTAAAGGTGCTTTTGCCCTTACAAAGAGACTGTTTTATAGCAGCCAACTCGATGCAAGGGTAAAAGTAATCTGCTACATGGTCCTTATCAGGCCCATGCTGGTATTTGGTTGCCCCGTGTTTTTCAATGTACGAGCAAGCTTAATGGAAAAGATTCGGGTGTTTGAGAGGGCTTGTCTTAGGGCTTGTCTTCGCTTGTACAGAACACCAGATTCGGAGTACAAGAAATTTTATCCTAACGATGTCCTTTACAACAGGGCGAACCTAATACGAGTGGACAACTTCGTAATTAAGTTGACTCGAAGGCACATTGCAAGAGCAAAGACCTCCACCGGAATCATTCCTCTACCTTGATCAGATAGGGTTGACCCAGGATAGATCAGCGGTGCCGTTAATCTTCCATGTCGCTCGGACAGCTGGGGACAGGCGACTCAACTACAACAGAGACGTCGCACACGGCAGTGTGGATCGCCTCAGGATCATTATGGCGGTGGGGAATCGCGATAAGAGGGATGTCGTTCGGCAGCACCAGCATTTCTGGTGGTTGGATGATGGGGAAGATGTTTCGTCGTCGTTTCCGTCAATTACGGACCAGCCTCACTAATGAGGCAGAGCTGACCAATCTGTTTTCTCTGTAAACAGCGATGGCCGGCTTACATAGGTTTAGGTTAACATTTAAGAAACATAAACATATATCAGTGTATACAAAGGTGTATACTGATATATGTTTATGATTGTGTATAACGTCTATGTGTGTTTATGTGTGTATTGTACATTTAGTTTAGGTAGGCTAAGGTTTATTTTAAGTTAGATACTAAGTTTTTATTAAAAATAAAAAATTATGTCCATATGCTAAGTTTTGTTAACAAATTTTTTTCTTAGCTTTAAGTATACAAAATAAATAGTTCTAAGAAAATGTAAATGAAGTCGAAAGACATAGTTATAAGAATTTAGAGTAGCTTAGAGTGTCTGTATGGGGCCAGTAAGTTAGTGTAAGATTATTAAGTAATTGTAAGCTAGCATTTAAGCATTTTTTGTTAGAATGTAAGAGTTAGTGTTAAGAAAATAAAATGCATATAAAACTAAAAAAAAAACAGATCCTTTGGATCAAGACAAATACGAATGGTGTTGTTTGGTTTTTCGACTATCACTATATTGGAGGTCCATTCTACAGGTTGCATTACCTTTTTAATTATTTCCATGCTTTCAAGCCGATCTAAATCATTTTTTAGAAGAAGCAACAAATTTTGCACTACTCTCCGCGCTGGCTTCGCAATTGGATCTACACCCCTTTTAATTTTAAGAGAATATATTTCCGAAAGCTTCCCTATACCACTGAAGACGTTTTTATGTTTGTTCACAAAATCGGCAAGACTTTTACCTTCGTTTTTATTTATTTCCCTAACCTCATTAATTCTTTTGACAAAATTAAGCTCTTCGCATGCTACTCTACCTAATAACGGAACAACCCCTACTCTTTCTTTCCCTACAATGAACTTGTATGATTTGACTATTTGGTTTGCTTCACATGTAAAATATATTTCTCCCGCAACTTTTATTTTCCAAACGCTTTGTTTGTTTTACCTTGTAATGCATCTTAAGTTGCTTAACGTTATCGACCGAGATAACGTTTTCATCCGCGCCCGTGTCTAACTTGAATCGAATGATTTTACCCGCTATTCCTAAATCACCGTACCACGCCTTCAGCCTACCACCCACAGCTGATACTACATCTGTATAATAGACACCATCATCCGAAGCATAGCTTTCATTAACAGTAACATTAACTGTATTTACTTTTTTATGCTTGCGATTTTTGCAGGCAGCACCAAAATGATTTAGCTTTTTACAACAAAAACAAATCTTATTAAAAGCTGGACACTTATGCTTCGGATGACGTCGTAAACATTTGTTACAATTAATTAAATTTTGATTAAAAGCTTTATGCGAATTACTGTATTTGTTGATATTTTCCACAAAATTAATAGAACTTCTCATTTCATTTAATTTTATATGTATTTTTATTTATATACTTAAATTACTCTTATATGCTAAATAAAACACGCTTAAAAATTATAAGCTAATTTATTAACCCTTAATTTTAAGCTAACTTAAAATTATCTTATACAAACTTACTGGCCCCATGCGGGCACTCTAAGTTAAACCTAACACTTAAACTATGTCTTTAGACTAATCTTACAATCTAATTTTATTTTTATTTCAACATTACTTAATACTAGAACTAAGAAAATAAATTTTAAGTAAAAACTTAGTATCAGGACATTTTTTTTTATCTATAAAAATTAAAACTAAACCTACAAACTACTTAAAAACTAAATCTTAACCTACTTAAATTACTCATATCTAATACGTTCACACACACACACACACACACACACACACCCCTTCAGGGGGTGTCTCCCTGGCCAAATTAATATGATAAATGCTGTCCAGATAAATCTAAACCACTGCGCAGCCGCGCAGGACCTTCTGGCGCAAACAGTAAGGGAGAAAAGAATCGACGTAGGCCTAATAAGCGAACCGTATAAACCCATAGACGGAAGCAGCTGGATAGATGATAACACAAAAAAGGCCGCGATATGGACCTGCGGGAATTATGCCCTACAGTCAGTCGGCCATCGGGGAGACCACTTCGTATCTGCTAAGATAAATGGTGTACATTTTTATAGCTGCTATGCACCCCCCAGTCTATCATTGGCGGATTATATGAAGCTGTTGGACGACATTGTAGCTGACGCACGAGGAAAACACCCAATTATTATTGCTGGGGATTTCAACGCCTGGGCTACCGATTGGGGAAGTAAAACCACAGACGTAAGAGGGAGAGTTCTCCTCGAATCCTTCGCAAGACTGGATATAACTCTGGCCAACGATGGCGCAGCTGAAACGTTCCGAAAGGCAGGCAGAGGGTCAATCATCGACATCACATACATGAGCAACTCACTCCTGCGGAAAACCAAATGGCGAGTCAGTGAAGAATATACCCATAGCGATCACCAGGCTATCTTATTCAATGTCGGCAAAGAGAAACGCAGACTGTGCCCCACTCTAACAGGGCCAAAGTGGAAGGACACACTGCTTGACAAAGATATGTTCAAGGAAATACTAAACACCAGCGCAACAATGAACAATGGATCGGCTGAAGCCCTTTCTCATCAGCTAATCCAGACCATCACCGCAGCGTGCGACGCATCAATGCCCAGAAGATCTGTCTGTAAAAGAGGCGAGCCTTGCTACTGGTGGACAGACGAGATTAAACAGCTCAGAACGAAGTGTCTACAAGCACGACGAAGATCTCAGAGATCCAGAGGAAGAGAAGATTTCCAAGAACGACTAACCAACTTTAAACTGGCGAGACGGGAACTGGAAAGTGCCATTAAAAAGAGTAAGTCAAGGAGTTTTAGACAGCTCTGCGACGAGGCTAACCTAGACCCCTGGGGCTTAGCGTATAGGGTGGTGATGAAGAAGCTCAAAGGCAACAGGTCCCCACAACTAACCTGCCCTGCAATGCTAAGGACTATAGTAGAGCACCTATTCCCGCATAGACCAACTACTATGGTCACCATCACAAGGGAGACCAACATGGAAGATGATATCCCGGCCATCACGTCGGAAGAACTTTTTGCTGCTTGCAAAAAAATTGGAGACACCAAAGCACCTGGACCAGATGGCATACCGAATAAGGCATTAAAGATGGCCATCAAGACGAGACCGGACATCTTCTTAGCGACGATGCAAAGGTGTCTAGAGGAGGGGATATTCCCTACGCCATGGAAGCTGCAACACCTAGTGCTGCTTCAAAAGGGCAATAAGCCACCCGGAGAACCATCATCGTATCGCCCAATATGTCTGCTTGATACTCTAGGTAAGATCCTAGAACGTATTATATACAACAGACTGCTGGCGGTGGCGGAGGAAAACGGAGCGCTGTCAGATCACCAGTACGGCTTCAGAAAATCTCGTTCTACCATCGATGCAATAAAGGCGGTAGTAGATACAGCAACTGAAGCAATACAAGGGAAAAGATGGAAATGGGGGACAAAAAGATACTGCGCAGTAGTAACGCTCGACGTCAAAAACGCGTTCAACTCGGCGAACTGGTCGTTTATTAGGAGATCCTTGGCCAGGATGGATACACCATACTACCTCTTGAGGATAGTCACGGACTACTTCAGTAACAGGAGATTAAAGTACCATACGGACGATGGTGCTAAGCACTACAGTGTTTCCGCGGGAGTCCCACAAGGCTCGGTCCTTGGACCTCTCCTGTGGAATATAATGTACGACGGAGTTCTGCGACTAACCCTGCCTGAGGGAGTCAAGGTTATTGGCTTCGCTGACGACATAGCAGTGGTTACAGTAGCCAAGCACATCCACGAGGTGGAGTCTGCCACAGACGAGGCAGTTTCAAAGATAAAGGAATGGCTGGAGTCTACGGGTCTGGAAGTAGCTGCACACAAGACTGAAGCTGTACTAATAACCAGTCGCAAGGCGGCGGAATACGCGAACTTCCGCATCGGAAACCAGACAATTAGATCCAAAGAATCCTTAAGGTACCTTGGAGTCATGATCGACAATCGGCTGCGCTTTAAACCCCACGTCGAGTACGCTACTAAGAAAGCATCGCTGATGCAGGCGGCACTCGCCCGAATGCTACCGAACATCGGCGGACCTGGATACGCCCGAAGGATCTTGCTGACCAGAGTGGTCAGCTCAGTACTTCTATACGCTGCTCCTATATGGGCGGGTGCGCTGGTTACAAACGAGTGTAGGAGAGAGTTAGTATCAGCTCACAGGCTCTGTGCAATCAGAGTGATCAGCGGATTCTGTACAATCTCCTATGATGCAGCCTGTGTTTTAGCTGGAATGATCCCAATAGACATCCTCGCGGATGAGATGAAGAGGGTGTATCTTAGGCGATCATCGAACCGGCAAGAGGCAAAGAGGGTCAAGGAAGAAGAAAAGGCAGCATCCGCAATGCTGTGGCAAACCAGGTGGGACCGTTCCACAAAAGGCAGGTGGACATACAGGCTTATTCCCATCATAGAAACGTGGACAAAGAGATCATGGGGGAACTGTAACTACCATATCACACAGTTCCTCTCTGGGCACGGGGGTTACCGGAAATACCTCCACAGATTTGGACACGATAGTTCGCCGCAGTGCCCAGAATGCCAAAATGAGGAAGAGGATGCGTTGCATACAGTGTTCTACTGCAGACGCTTTGCAGAAGAAAGGGTAAATCTGCCAAGTCCAGAAAATCTTATTAGTCACATGACGCAGTCAGAGGACAAGTGGATGGAGATCTGCTCATTTATAGTGCGCGTACAGTACGCGCTGCGAAGAGCAGAAGCCCTAAGAAGAGCTCAAGAGGCGGCCTCGTAGAATAGAGCATAATTGCTAACCAGCCCCGCGAAGTAATACCTAACGGCAGTCCCGCGGGGAGAATGGTTGAAGGTCGTAAGGGTGTGGATTAGTACGTAGGCGCACTCCTGGCATCGAACATTCGGGTGTTGCGAATCGTGCATGTTGGTGGCACGGGCTACCGCATCTATGAAGATTACCACATCCATTGGCGCAACCAAAAAAAAAAAAAAAAAAAAAAAAGGGGGTGTCTCCAAAAAGGAGACCTGTGAGACCTGTGGTGACAGAACCGAAGAATTCAGGAGTAAAATCGGCGAAAATCTTGGCGCAGAAGCGGAAATCCGCACTTTAGTGCAGAGATCCACGATTGAAATCAAAGACCTTGACGAAGTCACCACCAGAAGTGACATCTGCGATGCAATCAAAGCGCAGTACAACATTGGAGTTGTCGAAGGAAATGTGCTCAGTCTTAGGAAGGGCTACGGTGGCACGCAGATCGCGACAGTGGGCCTAGCAGCAGAGATGGCGAAAAAATTGCTGGAATCCGGTAAAATCAAAGTCGGATGGGTAAATTGCCGTATTCGCGTTCGAAAGACCCTCACCAAATGCTTCAGGTGTCTGGAGTTTGGCCATACGGCGCGCCAGTGCAAGAGCGAGCATGACCGATCCAAGCTGTGCAGAAACTGTGGAGAAGAAGGTCACATAGCCAAAGAATGCAAAGTGGACGCATTATGCTTCTGGTGTAAGATGGTTACGCCAGAAACCGCTGGACACGTGGCTGGTAGCAGCAAGTGCCCGGTACTCAAGAAGGCACTGGCCAAATTAATATGATAAATGCTGTCCAGATAAATCTAAATCACTGCGCAGCCGCGCAGGACCTTCTGGCGCAAACAGTAAGGGAGAAAAGAATCGACGTAGGCCTAATAAGCGAACCGTATAAACCCATAGACGGAAGCAGCTGGATAGATGATAACACAAAAAAGGCCGCGATATGGACCTGCGGGAATTATGCCCTACAGTCAGTCGGCCATCGGGGAGACCACTTCGTATCTGCTAAGATAAATGGTGTACATTTTTATAGCTGCTATGCACCCCCCAGTCTATCATTGGCGGATTATATGAAGCTGTTGGACGACATTGTAGCTGACGCACGAGGAAAACACCCAGTTATTATTGCTGGGGATTTCAACGCCTGGGCTACCGATTGGGGAAGTAAAACCACAGACGTAAGAGGGAGAGTTCTCCTCGAATCCTTCGCAAGACTGGATATAACTCTGGCCAACGAGGGCCAGATCAATCATCGACATCACATACATGAGCAACTCACTCCTGCGGAAAACCAAATGGCGAGTCAGTGAAGAATATACCCATAGCGATCACCAGGCTATCTTATTCAATGTCGGCAAAGAGAAACGCAGACTGTGCCCCACTCTAACAGGGCCAAAGTGGAAGGACACGCTGCTTGACAAAGATATGTTCAAGGAAATACTAAACACCAGCGCAACAATGAACAATGGATCGGCTAAAGCCCTTTCTCATCAGCTAATCCAGACCATCACCGCAGCGTGCGACGCATCAATGCCCAGAAGATCTGTCAGTAAAAGAGGCGAGCCTTGCTACTGGTGGACCGACGAGATTAAACAGCTCAGAACGAAGTGTCTACAAGCACGACGAAGATCTCAGAGATCCAGAGGAAGAGAAGATTTCCAAGAACGACTAACCAACTTTAAACTGGCGAGACGGGAACTGGAAAGTGCCATTAAAAAGAGTAAGTCAAGGAGTTTTAGACAGCTCTGCGACGAGGCTAACCTAGACCCCTGGGGCTTAGCCTATAGGGTGGTGATGAAGAAGCTCAAAGGCAACAGGTCCCCACAACTAACCTGCCCTGCAATGCTAAGGACTATAGTAGAGCAGCTATTCCCGCATAGACCAACTACTATGGTCACCCATCACAAGGGAGACCAATATGGAAGATATCCCGGCCATCACGTCGGAAGAACTTTTTGCTGCTTGCAAAAAAATTGGAGACACCAAAGCACCTGGACCAGATGGCATACCGAATAAGGCATTAAAGATGGCCATCAAGACGAGACCGGACATCTTCTTAGCGACGATGCAAAGGTGTCTAGAGGAGGGGATATTCCCTACGCCATGGAAGCTGCAACACCTAGTGCTGCTTCAAAAGGGCAATAAGCCACCCGGAGAACCATCATCGTATCGCCCAATATGTCTGCTTGATACTCTAGGTAAGATCCTAGAACGTATTATATACAACAGACTGCTGGCGGTGGCGGAGGAAAACGGAGCGCTGTCAGATCACCAGTACGGCTTCAGAAAATCTCGTTCTACCATCGATGCAATAAAGGCGGTAGTAGATACAGCAACTGAAGCAATACAAGGGAAAAGATGGAAATGGGGGACAAAAAGATACTGCGCAGTAGTAACGCTCGACGTCAAAAACGCGTTCAACTCGGCGAACTGGTCGTTTATTAGGAGATCCTTGGCCAGGATGGATACACCATACTACCTCTTGAGGATAGTCACGGACTACTTCAGTAACAGGAGATTAAAGTACCATACGGACGATGGTGCTAAGCACTACAGTATTTCCGCGGGATTCCCACAAGGGTCGGTCCTTGGACCTCTCTTGTGGAATATAATGTACGACGGAGTTCTGCGACTAACCCTGCCTGAGGGAGTCAAGGTTATTGGCTTCGCTGACGACATAGCAGTGGTTACAGTAGCCAAGCACATCCACGAGGTGGAGTCTGCCACAGACGAGGCAGTTTCAAAGATAAAGGAATGGCTGGAGTCTACGGGTCTGGAAGTAGCTGTACACAAGACTGAAACTGTACTAATAACCAGTCGCAAGGCGGCGGAATACGCGAACTTCCGCGTCGGAAACCAGACAATTAGATCCAAAGAATTCTTAAGGTACCTTGGAGTCATGATCGACAATCGGCTGCGCTTTAAACCCCACGTCGAGTATGCTACTAAGAAAGCATCGCTGATGCAGGCGGCACTCGCCCGAATGCTACCGAACATCGGCGGACCTGGATACGCCCGAAGGATCTTGCTGACCAGAGTGGCCAGCTCAGTACTTCTATACGCTGCTCCTATATGGGCGGGTGCGCTGGTGACAAACGAGTGTAGGAGAGAGTTAGTATCAGCTCACAGGCTCTGTGCAATCAGAGTGATCAGCGGATTCTGTACAATCTCCTATGATGCAGCCTGTGTTTTAGCTGGAATGATCCCAATAGACATCCTCGCGGATGAGATGAAGAGGGTGTATCTTAGGCGATCATCGAACCGGCAAGAGGCAAAGAGGGTCAAGGAAGAAGAAAAGGCAGCATCCGCAATGCTGTGGCAAACCAGGTGGGACCGTTCCACAAAAGGCAGGTGGACTTACAAGCTTATTCCCATCATAGAAACATGGACAAAGAGATCATGGGGGAACTGTAACTAACATATCACACAGTTCCTGTCTGGGCACGGTGGTTACCGGAAATACCTCCACAGATTTGGACACGATAGTTCGCCGCAGTGCCCAGAATGCCAAAATGAGGAAGAGGATGCGTTGCATACAGTGTTCTACTGCAGACGCTTTGCAGAAGAAAGGGTAAATCTGCCAAGTCCAGAAAATCTCATTAGTCACATGACGCAGTCAGAGGACAAGTGGATGGAGATCTGCTCATTTATAGTGCGCGTACAGTACGCGCTGCGAAGAACAGAAGCCCTAAGAAGAGCTCAAGAGGCGGCCTCGTAGAATAGAGCATAATTGCTAACCAGCCCCGCGAAGTAATACCTAACGGCAGTCCCGCGGGGAGAGTGGTTGAAGGTCGTAAGGGTGTGGATTAGTACGTAGGCGCACTCCTGGCATCGAACATTCGGGTGTTGCGAATCGTGCATGTTGGTGGCACGGGCTACCGCATCTATGAAGATTACCACATCCATTGGCGCAACCAAAAAAAAAAAAAAAAAACACTACCCCTTCAGGTCGGGGTTAGAATAGACCTGAGGTAAGGTATGCCTGTCGTAAGAGGCGACTAAAATCCATTCGTGTTCCAGAGGCACAACATAGCGTTATAGCTCTAAATGACCTGAGCTGAAGCCTGAATGACGCTGAGGGAATGCATCCAATCATGGTTATCGGAACACCCAGATGGAGGCTAACTGCGAAACCCAATAAGCAGCCCCCCATCCGGAGGGCGGAGAAGGAGGGCTTGGCTGAAAAGGTCAAAGGAACCCCTATGAACTCTCTGTGACAAGACGAGCAAGCACCGTCTTACAAGTAAGTGCTCCCCACCCCACAAGGTGGCAACGAGGGATACAGCAAGAAGCAAATGGCGAGATCCGGCGGTACCCGCCACAAGGTGAATGGTGCAGTCTCTCCACCCGGAAGTGACTGCACACGCATGTAGTTATTAAAATAAATTGAAAATTACCGTAAAACATTAAGACTGAGCCCAGTAAGGTCTTAATTATGGCATACTGGAAAAATAATTGGAATGACAGCTATGAGGGCTGACGTTTGTAGTATTCTGTTACCTGAGTAAGCAAGAGTGAAATTTTGCGGAAATGGCTTTCAGGCTAATGCTACAAGCGCCCCCGTCCCGTTAAAACCTTGGCAGGACTCAAAGAACGCTCGATGCCTCGTCGCCATTAAGTTGGTGGTGTAGGTCAAGATGTAACATTCCTTGTTAAAACCGATTTGGCTCTGGCACAACACCTCATAAGGGTCTGTGTCAACCCTTGCATGGCCTCACTGCTTGCAAAGACAACCATGGAATCCTTAGGTTACTACACACTCGGACATCGATAACGGCTTTGAGTGGGGACCCAATCGAAATGAATCCAACAAAAACCAAACCAACGGAGGGAATATTAGTGGAAGAGACAGGTAATGAGGAAAATCCCTTTCAAAGGAGCTCAAGGATGCTAAGGTCACCAGATACCGCACCAGCACCTTTAGGGAGAAGCACTGAAAACAGTGTTCTTTCTGCGACAAGAGAGACGGCATTTGAACCAAATTCACAGCTATCTGCCTTCCACAAACTAGGTGAGCAGATACGGCAACTGGTGGAAATGTTAGAAGATGGGAAAAGGCGTTCAATACATCAACCTATGAGAGACGCAATTGAAAGCATTAGATCCCTATATGAGCTTTCTGCTATTCAACTGCAGGACGAAAAAGCAAAAGAGGTGATAAGGAAACACAACTCCTCACAAACCTCTCCCTGGCTGAGAAACGCACAAGAACCCAAGAAAAGGCAGGGTCAAAATGACGAAACCCGAGAGCCAAAGAGAAATAAAAAACCCCAGGCGGTAGAGTCGAAGCAAAAAGAAAACAATATTGGAGGCATAACTCCGAGGATCAAGGAGAAGAACACCGCCATTCCGACAAAACAGAAGTCAAACGATGGCAAACAGTTGAGAAAAACTAAGAAGGAGACTAACAAAAAGAAGCTTGAAGCGAAAAGAAGTAAGCCGGACGCGTTCGTCATCGAAGCAAGTGAAGGACTATCTTACGCGGAGATTCTTCGTAGCGTAAAAGCAGACCCCAAACTAGAAGCTATTGGAAAAGAGGTATCCAGGATAAGAAGGACTCAGAAAGGAGAGCTCCTAATACAGCTCAAGGAACATGGAAATAAGACAGAAGAGTTTAAGAGTGTCATTGGACATTTGCGAGGCAATAAGGACTCAACTCGGGGTGGAACTACAACCAGCAGACATATTATCCTTGCGAAAAGCGTACGGTGGAACCCAAGCAGCAACAATTGGACTTCCCGTCGGACTGGCAAAGAAACTGTTAGATGCAGGAAAGGTAAAAATTGGATGGGTTATTTGTCGCATTCGAGAACGAACGCTTCTCCAAAAATGCTTCAAATGTCTTGAATTTGGGCATATAGCCAAGCATTGCAAAAGCAGTGAGGACCGCTCCAAGCTATGTAGAAGGTGTGGAACGGAAGGCCACATAGCAAAGAACTGTGATAAGGAGCCATCATGCATGTTCTGTCGAAAAGAACACCCAAACGATTCGAAGCATGTAGCCGGAAGCAGCAAGTGTCTGGTTTTTAGGAAGGCCATCATCAACAAGAAAACATGAAGATAATACAGATTAACTTAAATCACTGTAGAATTGCACAGGATATCCTGACACAAACGGCTAGAGAAGAAAAAGCGGACGTTATTTTGATAAGTGAACCGTATAAAACTCTGGACAGCAATATATGGATCTGCGATAGGACAAAGCACGCTGCTATATGGATATGTGGAAGGCATGCCTTTCAAGAAACTAACGGACTTACGGAGGGCTTTGCACGGGTAAAAATAAATGGCATATATTTTTACAGCTGCTATGCACGTCCAAGCTGGACCATTAACGAGTACCAGGCAATGCTAGACAACCTATCCGCCGACGTTCGTGGTAGAACCCCTGTGGTTATCGGCGGCGACTTTAATGCATGGGCAACGGAGTGGGGTAGCAGACTTACAAACGCCAGAGGCCGTAGTCTGCTAGAAAGTTTTGCAACCCTTAACATAGGCATTGCAAACCAAGGTCGTGCAAACACATATCGTAAGGCAGGAACGGGCTCGATTATCGACATTACGCTCGTTAGCAACTCCCTCTTACGAAACATAAAATGGCGAGTCAGCGAAGAATACACGCACAGTGATCATCAAGCAATAATATTTGAAACGAAGGAGAAGAGTACCGTGCAACGAGCTAAACGAAAGGGCCCAAGATGGAAGGACACAAACTTCGACCTGGAGGCGTTCGAAGAAATGATAAATACCGGAAACATAATTCAAAGCGGAACAGCTGAAGCCTGTATACAACAACTCGTCCGCATTCTCACTACTGCGTGCGATGCATCAATGCCCAGAAGAACGGGTACTAGAGGAGGAACACCATGCTACTGGTGGAATGAGGAAATAAAAAAGCTTAGAGCAAAGTGCTTAAAAGCCCGACGCAAAGTCCAAAGATCTAGGGGAAGAGATCGCTTTGAAGAACACCTTATTGTCTTTAAAAAAGCAAGACGCGACTTAAAAAAGGCAATCAGGGAGAGCAAGACAAGATGTTTTAAAAAAACTTTGTGAAGAAGCCGACATAAACCCTTGGGGTACAGCATACAGGATCGTCATGACAAAGATAAAGGGCAGCAGGTCGCCGCAAATAACATGTCCAGCAATCCTAAGCTCCATAGTAGAACACCTTTTCCCCCGAAGTACATCTACTATGTACCATATCGTTAGGGAGTCCAACACGGAGGACATTCCAATAGTCACAGCGGATGAACTCATGAACGCATGCAGGAAGATAGGCGACAATAAAGCGCCGGGACCTGATGGCATACCAAATAAGGCACTAAAAGCAGCTATCCATAAGCGCCCAGACATGTTTATGGAAACAAGTCAAAAATGTCTTGAAGAAGGAGTTTTCCCGGATACTTGGAAACTACAACACCTAGTCTTGCTTCCAAAGGGAAACAAGCCACCTGGGGAACCGTCCTCGTATCATCCAATATGCCTTTTAGACACAATGGGAAAGATATTGGAACGGATAATATATGCTAGACTGCTCGCGGTAGCAGAAGAGAGAGGAGCACTATCAGACTTGCAGTTTGGGTTTAGAAAATCGCGGTCTACTGTTCAAGCCATAAAAACTGTGGTCGACATTGCGGCCGAAGCGATACAAGGAGAAAAATGTCGGTATGGTACAAAGAAATATTGCTTAGTGGTGACTCTAGACATCAAAAATGCCTTTAACTCGGCAAACTGGGCGTTCATCAGAAAATCACTAGCCAGTATGAATACGCCATACTACTTACGGAGGATAATAGAAAACTACTTTACCAACAGAAAACTGAGGTATGAAACTGACGAAGAGTTGAAATACTAAAGCGTTTCAGCTGGGGTTCCACAAGGATCAGTACTCGGTCCACTCCTATGGAACATTATGTATGACGGAGTGCTAAGGCTTATGTTGCCGAGAGGAGTTCAAGTAATCGGATTTGCAGACGACATTGCCGTCGTTACGGTGGCAAAAGAAATAAAGGAGATAGAGGCTGCCACAAATGTAGCGATTATTCGCATCAAAGACTGGCTAGTATCCGCCGGTCTAGAATTAGCGGACCATAAAACGGAAGCCGTCTTAATTACCAGTAGAAGAATTGTGGAATACACCAATATACGGGTGGGACATCAAATAATCCGATCGAAAGAATCAATCAAATACCTGGGAGTAATACTTGATAACAGATTACAGTTCAAAGCACATATAGAGTACTCCAGTAACAAGGCTTTACTGCTGCAAGGAGCTCTCTCTAGAATACTACCAAACATTGGTGGACCTGGATATGCCAGGAGGATTCTCCTATCTAGAGTAGTCAGCTCAGTCCTCTTATACGCTGCTCCGGTCTGGGCGGGAGCACTCGCCATAAAAGCAAACAAGAGAAATCTGTTGTCCGCATACAGACTCAGTGCATTAAGAGCGATCTGTGGATTTCGAACAATCTCAGATGAAGCAGCCTTCGTGATAGCAGGAATGATTCCGATCGACATTCTCGCGGACGAGATGTTGAGAATTTATAATAGAAGAACCCCAGGGCGACAAGATGCAGGTGAAATTGCAAGAATAAAAGGAGAAGAGCGAGCGGTCTCAGCAGCCCTCTGGCAAGCCAGGTGGGATAATAGTACAAAAGGCAGATGGACCTACAAGTTGATCCCGGACATCGAGACCTGGACAAAACGAGCACATGGGGATAACAACTACCACCTTACGCAGTTCCTATCTGGTCACGGCGGCTATCGTAAATACTTGCACCGATTCGGACACGATAGCTCCCCTTTGTGCCCAGAATGCTCAAACGAGGAGGAAGATACGGAGCACGCCATATTTCATTGCCGACGTTTTTCGCAGTGGAGAATTAATCTGCCCAGTCCAATACTACTCATAGACCAAATGTTGCAGTCGGAGGAAAATTGGATGGAAATCGGCACATTTGTGACAATTGTGCAAAATGAGCTAAGAAGAATTGAAAAAATTAGAAGAGCTGAAGAAGCAAATACAAGAAGAATAGCATGATCTGCTAACCAGCCCTGCGAAGTAATACCTAACGGCAGTCCCGCGGGGAGAGTGGTTGAAGGACGTAGTGGTGTGGATTAGTACGTAGGCGCACTCCTGGCATCGAACATTCGGGTGTTGCGAGTCGTGCATGTTGGTGGCACGGGCTACCGCATCTATGAAGATTACCAAATCCATTGGCGCAACCAAGAAAAAAACACACACACACACACACACACACACACACACACACACACACCCCTTCAGGTGTCCCAAGGCTAAGCTCAGGCTACTGGGGGGGTCACAGGTGGCGGATGGTGATCGGCCTGCAGATATGCAGGTTAGCTGCGAATAACAAATAAACAGTCCCCGACCAAGAGCGGCAGAGAAGGAGGGCGCGGCTGAAAAGGCCACAGGAACCCCTAAGAACTTTCTGCGACAAGACGAGTCGGCACCGTCTTCAACTATGTGCTAACCCATCTCCTAGCTTTTGGGTAAAGAGATGGCACCGTGGGAAACCATAGCTCCACTGGTACCTACCAGTGGACACTTCAATTTCAACACTGCCTTTTAGGCATTACGACTGAGCCCAGTAAGGTCGTAATTATGGTATACTGGAATCAAATCTCTAGAATGATTGACATATGGGCTGACGTTTGCAGTATTCTGTTACCTGAGTAAGCAGGAGTGAAATCCTGTTGAAATGGCTTTCAGGCTAATGCTGTGAACGCCCCCGTCCCGTTAAAACCCTCGCAGGCCTCAAAGTACGTTCAATGTTTCGTCGCCATTAAGTTGGTGGTGTAGGTCCAGATGTAACATTCCTGGTTAGCACCGATCCGGCTCTGGCACATAACCCCATAAGGGTCTGTGTCAACCCTTGCATGGCCTCACTGCGTGCATAGATAACCATGGGATCGCTAGGTGACTACACACCCGAGCATTGACAGCGGCTTTGAGTGGGGACCCAACAAAAATGAACACAAATAAACAACATCAAAATCAACAAAACCAGGAGAATGAGATCAACGGAGAGAACCCATTCCGGAAGAGCTCGATGGTGAGAAGATCTCCGGCTAGACAGCCGCCATCGCCCCAGAGGAGTCCTGATGGAGAAGCGGCGCCTCAAAGAAATGCGTGGATGGTGCTGGATCCGAATAACCAGCCGTTCGTGTTTCACAAATTAGGGGAACAAATAAAAGCCCTAGTGGAAATGCTGGAGGATGGTAAAAGGCGATCAATTCACCAACCAATGCGGGATGCAATAGAAAGCATCAAAACGCTCTATGAGCTCTCGGCGAACGAGATGCGTGATAGCAAGCCCAAGAAAGTTATCAGCAAAGAAAACACGTCCCAAACATCCCCATGGGTTAAGGTGATTTCGGGGCCCAAACGAAGGCTAGAGCCTATAGAGTCGCCGAGCTCGAAACGCCCGCCGAAGTCACCGCCCTTAGTCGAAGCGAAGAAGGCATCACGTGGCAAAGTGGTGCCCCAAAATCAAAGCAATGCCGGAAAGAGAAAGAAGGCCCATCCCAAGAAGCCCGCCAAATCGACAGTGAATGAGCAGGCCACAAATGATCAAATAACCGCTAGGACGGCGAGCAAAGAACTGTCCAAGGGCGACGACAGCGACTGGTTGAAAGTTCCCAAAAAGAAGCCAAGAAAGCCCGCGCGCGAAAAAACGCGACCTGACGCAATCGTGGTGGCAAGCAAGGGTGAACTTTCATATGCCGAAATACTTCGCAGGGTCAAAGGGGACCCCAAACTCCATAACCTGGGTGAAGCGGTTACAAAGATTAGGAGAACCCAGAAAGGAGACCTGTTGTTCCAGCTGCGCGAATCTGGTGACAGAACCGAAGAATTCAGGAGTAAAATCGGCGAAAATCTTGGCGCAGAAGCGGAAATCCGCACTTCAGTGCAGAGATCCACGATTGAAATCAAAGACCTTGACGAAGTCACCACCAGAAGTGACATCTGCGATGCAATCAAAGCGCAGTACAACTTTGGTGTTGCCGAAGGAAATGTGCTGAGTCTTAGGAAGGGCTACGGTGGCACGCAGATCGCGACAGTGGGCCTACCAGCAGAGATGGCGAACAAATTGCTGGAATCCGGTAACATCAAAGTCGGATGGGTAAATTGCCGTATTCGTGTTCGAAAGACCCTCACCAAATGCTTCAGGTGTCTGGAGTTTGGCCATATGGCGCGCCAGTGCAAGAGCGAGCATGACCGATCCAAGCTGTGCAGAAACTGTGGAGAAGAAGGTCACATAGCTAAAGAATGCAAAGTGTACGCATTATGCTTCTGGTGTAAGATGGTTACGACAGAAAACGCTGGACACGTGGCTGGTAGCAGCAAGTGCCCGGTACTCAAGAAGGCACTGGCCAAATTATTATGATAAATTCTGTCCAGATAAATCTAAACCACTACGCAGCCGCGCAGGACCTTCTGGCGCAAACAGTAAGGGAGAAAAGAATCGACGTAGGCCTAATAAGCGAACCGTATAAACCCATAGACGGAAGCAGCTGGATAGATGATAACACAAAAAAGGCCGCGATATGGACCTGCGGAAATTATGCCCTGCAGTCAATCGGCCATCGGGGAGACCACCTCGTATCTGCTAAGATAAATGGTGTACATTTTTATAGCTGCTATGCACCCCCCAGTCTATCATTGGCGGATTATATGAAGCTGTTGGACGACATTGTAGCTGACGCACGAGGAAAACACCCAGTTATTATTGCTGTGGATTTCAACGCCTGGGCTACCGATTGGGGAAGTAAAACCACAGACGTAAGAGGGAGAGTTCTCCTCGAATCCTTCGCAAGACTGGATATAACTCTGGCCAACGATGGCGCAGCTGAAACGTTCCGAAAGGCAGGCAGAGGGTCAATCATCGACATCACATACATGAGCAACTCACTCCTGCGGAAAACCAAATGGCGAGTCAGTGAAGAATATACCCATAGCGATCACCTGGCTATCTTATTCAATATCGGCAAAGAGAAACGCAGACTGTGCCCCACTCTAACAGGGCCAAAGTGGAAGGACACGCTGCTTGACAAAGATATGTTCAAGGAAATACTAAACACCAGCGCAACAATGAACAATGGATCGGCTGAAGCCCTTTCTCATCAGCTAATCCAGACCATCACCTCAGCGTGCGACGCATCAATGCCCAGAAGATCTGTCAGTAAAAGAGGCGAGCCTTGCTACTGGTGGACCGACGAGATTAAACAGCTCAGAACGAAGTGTCTACAAGCACGACGAAGATCTCAGAGATCCAGAGGAAGAGAAGATTTCCAAGAACGACTAACCAACTTTAAACTGGCGAGACGGGAACTGGAAAGTGTCATTAAAAAGAGTAAGTCAAGGAGTTTTAGACAGCTCTGCGACGAGGCTAACCTAGACCCCTGGGGCTTAGCGTATAGGGTGGTGATGAAGAAGCTCAAAGGCAACAGGTCCCCACAACTAACCTGCCCTGCAATGCTAAGGACTATAGTAGAGCAGCTATTCCCGCATAGACCAACTACTATGGTCACCCATCACAAGGGAGACCAATATGGAAGATATCCCGGCCATCACGTCGGAAGAACTTTTTGCTGCTTGCGAAAAAATTGGAGACACCAAAGCACCTGGACCAGATGGCATACCGAATAAGGCATTAAAGATGGCCATCAAGACGAGACCGGACATCTTCTTAGCGACGATGCAAAGGTGCCTAGAGGAGGGGATATTCCCTACGCCATGGAAGCTACAACACCTAGTGCTGCTTCAAAAGGGCAATAAGCCACCCGGAGAACCATCATCGTATCGCCCAATATGTCTGCTTGATACTCTAGGTAAGATCCTAGAGCGTATTATATACAACAGACTGCTGGTGGTGGCGGAGGAAAACGGAGCGCTGTCAGATCACCAGTACGGCTTCAGAAAATCTCGTTCTACCATCGATGCAATAAAGGCGGTAGTAGATACAGCAACTGAAGCAATACAAGGGAAAAGATGGAAATGGGGGACAAAAAGATACTGCGCAGTAGTAACGCTCGACGTCAAAAACGCGTTCAACTCGGCGAACTGGTCGTTTATTAGGAGATCCTTGGCCAGGATGGATACACCATACTACCTCTTGAGGATAGTCACGGACTACTTCAGTAACAGGAGGTTAAAGTACCATACGGACGATGGTGCTAAGCACTACAGTGTTTCCGTGGGAGTCCCACAAGGGTCGGTCCTTGGACCTCTCCTATGGAATATAATGTATGACGGAGTTCTGCGACTAACATTGCCTGAGGGAGTCAAGGTTATTGGCTTCGCTGACGACATAGCAGTGGTTACAGTAGCCAAGCACATCCACGAGGTGGAGTCTGCCACAGACGAGGCAGTTTCAAAGATAAAGGAATGGCTGGAGTCTACGGGTCTGGAAATAGCTGCACACAAGACTGAAGCTGTACTCATAACCAGTCGCAAGGCGGCGGAATACGTGAACTTCCGCGTCGGAAACCAGACAATTAGATCCAAAGAATCCTTAAGGTACCTTGCGCTTTAAGCCCCACGTCGAGTACGCTACTAAGAAAGCATCGCTGATGCAGGCGGCACTCGCCCGAATGCTACCGAACATCGGCGGACCTGGATACGCCCGAAGGATCTTGCTGACCAGAGTGGCCAGCTCAGTACTTCTATACGCTGCTCCTATATGGGCGGGTGCGCTGGTGACAAACGAGTGTAGGAGAGAGTTAGTATCAGCTCACAGGCTCTGTGCAATCAGAGTGATCAGCGGATTCTGTACAATCTCCTATGATGCAGCCTGTGTTTTAGCTGGAATGATCCCAATAGACATCCTCGCGGATGAGATGAAGAGGGTGTATCTTAGGCGATCATCGAACCGGCAAGAGGCAAAGAGGGTCAAGGAAGAAGAAAAGGCAGCATCCGCAATGCTGTGGCAAACCAGGTGGGACCGTTCCACAAAAGGCAGGTGGACTTACAAGCTTATTCCCATCATAGAAACATGGACAAAGAGATCATGGGGGAACTGTAACTAACATATCACACAGTTCCTGTCTGGGCACGGTGGTTACCGGAAATACCTCCACAGATTTGGACACGATAGTTCGCCGCAGTGCCCAGAATGCCAAAATGAGGAAGAGGATGCGTTGCATACAGTGTTCTACTGCAGACGCTTTGCAGAAGAAAGGGTAAATCTGCCAAGTCCAGAAAATCTCATTAGTCACATGACGCAGTCAGAGGACAAGTGGATGGAGATCTGCTCATTTATAGTGCGCGTACAGTACGCGCTGCGAAGAACAGAAGCCCTAAGAAGAGCTCAAGAGGCGGCCTCGTAGAATAGAGCATAATTGCTAACCAGCCCCGCGAAGTAATACCTAACGGCAGTCCCGCGGGGAGAGTGGTTGAAGGTCGTAAGGGTGTGGATTAGTACGTAGGCGCACTCCTGGCATCGAACATTCGGGTGTTGCGAATCGTGCATGTTGGTGGCACGGGCTACCGCA